>ML660247.1:2844932-3012225 GCA_007570785.1 Antilocapra americana
CCCCCCCCCCCCCCCCCCCCCCCCCCCCCCCCGGGAAATCTCGCTGTACCAGCCCCGAGCATCAATCCTGGGCTGGCGATTGATTAGACACATGACAATTAACATGCTTCAATGCCCTTCTCCCATATCATCCTACCCTTACCCTCATCCACAAAGTCCATGAGTCTATTCTATACATCTGCGTTCCTTTTGCTGTCTCGCATGCTGGGTTCTCGTTACTGTCTTTCTAAATTCCATATATATGCGTTAATATACTGTACTGTTGTTTTTGCTTCTGGCTTACTTCACTCTGGATAATGGGATTTTAAGTGAACGTTATATGCGTATTATAACACATGTATTTAGATGAAAGAGATGCTTCACTTATTAATGTCTTTAAATACATTTTTTGTTTTATGGATATTTTTTGTTTATTTTCTGCTAATTCCCAAATAAGAATCTATAGTTCACTGTTTTACAATTCATTTTTTTCTAACAGGATTTGGGGAGTAGATTGCTTTCAAATCAGCTTTTCTTCTAGTTATTTGCTAGTATAAATAATTTATTGGCTTTTAAATCTCCATAATAATTTGCTTCATATGACTAGATTAAGATGTAAATTTTGATAATTAGTAATAAATATCTTTAAGGAACAGTCTGAGTTTTTTAACTTTTTATTTTGTATCAGGGTATAGCCAATTAACAATGTTCTAATAGTTTCAGGTGAGCAGCAAAGGGACTCATCCATGCATATACATGAATCCATTCTTCCCCAAACTCCTCTCCTATACAGTCTGACACATAACACTGAGAAGAGCTCCGTATGACATAACATATACATAATATAACATATACATGAATCCATTCTCCCCCAAACTTCTCTCCTGTACAGTCTGCCACATAACACTGAGAAGACCTACAAACAAGTAGGTCCTTGTTTGTTATCCATTTTAAATATAACCGTGTGTACATTCCCATCCCTAACTCTCTGCCCCTTTCCCCCATCCTCCCCCCTAGCAACCATAGTTCATTCTCTATATCTGAGTCTTTTCCTGCTTTGTAAGTTCATTTGTATCATTTCTTTTTAGATTCCACATACAAGGGATGTCATATGATATTTCTCCTTCTCTGTTTGACTTCACTCCATATGAAGTCCTTCCATGTTGCTGCAAATGACATTCTTTCACTCCTTTTAATGGCTGAGTAATATTCACTGCATATATGTACCAGATCTTCTTTGTCCACTCTTCTGTTGACAAGCTTTTAGGTTACTTCCATGTCTTGGCTCTTATAAACAGTGCTGCAGTGAACATGGAAGTGCATGTATCCTTTTGGAACATGTCATTCTCTGGATATATGCCCAGCAGTGGAATTGCAGGGTCATAGGATAGCTCTGTTTTTAGTTTTTTAAGGAACTTCCATCTGTTCTCCATAGTGGCTGTACCAATTTACATTCTTACCAACAGTGTAGGAGGGGGTCCCTTCTCTCCACACCCTCTCCAGTATTTATTGCTTGTGGATTTTTTGATGATAGCCATTTTTGACTGGTGTGAGGTGATATCTCATTGTAGTTTTGATTTCCATTTTTCTAATCATTAGAGATGTTGAATATCTTTGCATGTGCCTCTTGACCATCTGTATGCTTTCTTTGGTGACATTTCTATTTAAGTCTTCTGCCCAATTTTTTATTGGGGTGATTGTTTTGATGCTATTAAATGTCAAAAGCTGTTGCAAATTTTAGAGACTAATTCCTTGTTGCTCACCTCATTTGCAAATAATTTCTGCCATTCTGTGAGTTGTCTTTTTGTTTTGTTTGTTTCTTTTGCTGTGCAAAAGCTTTTGAGTTTAAAAAAAAAAAGCCATTCAGTCTTGTCCGACTATTTGCGACCCCATGGACTATGTAGTCCATGGAACTCTCCAGGCCAGACTACTGGAGTGGGTAGCCTTTGCCTTCTCTAGGGGATCTTCCCAACCCAGGGAATGAACTCAGGTCTCCCACATTGCAGGCAAATTCTTTACCAGCTGAGACACGAGAGAAGCCCTTTGAGTTTAAGTAGGACCCAATTGTTTACTTTTGTTTTTATTTCCATTATTCTGGGAATAATAGATTGAAAGAGATATTGCTGAGATTTTTTTCAGAGAATTGTCTGCTTGTGTTTTCCTCTAGGAGTTTCACAGTGTCTGGTTCTCAAAATTGTTTTGGCTATTCAGAGTCTTTTGTATCTCCATACAAATTTTAAGATTTTTTGGTTCTAGCTCTGTGAAAAGTGCCATTGCAAATTAGATAGAGATTGCATTGAATCTGTAGATCGCCTTGGGTAGTATAGTCATTTTGACAATATTGATTCTTCTGATCCAAGAACATGATACTTCTTTCCATTTCCTTATGTCTTCTTCTATTTCTTTCATCAGGCTCTTTTCATTTTCAAAGTACAGCTTTTTTGTCGTCTTGTGTGTGTGTGATAGCCGATCAGTGGTGTCCAGCTCTTTTCTACCCCATGGGCTGTAGCCATCCAGGCTCCTCTGGTCCATGAAATTCTCCAGGCAAGATTACTAGAGTGGGTAGCCATTTCCTTCTCCAGGGGATCTTCCTGACCCAGGGATCACACTTGGGTCTCCTGCATTGTAGGCAGAGTTCTTTACTGCTGAGCCACTGGGGAAGCCCCCTTGGTCTCCTAGACAGGTTTATTTCTAGGTATTTTATGCTTTTTGATGAGACAGTAAATGGAATTGTTTCATGAATTTCTCTTTCTGATCTTTTGTTTGTTAGTATATAGAAATGCAACAGATTTCTGGGTGTTAATTTTGTAACCTGCAACTTCAACAAATTCATTGAAGAGCTCTATTAGTTTTAAGAACAGTCTGAATTTTTGATAGAATTCTAAATTAGATAACTGAAGTTGCTACTTGGTATCCATGGGGATTGATTCCCACACCCCTAAAGATTTCAATATCCCAGATGCTCAAGTCCATTACATAAAATGGCCTAATACCTTCATTTAACTTACATCCTTCTATATATTTTAAGTCACTTTTAATAACTAGTATACTGTAAATGCTATGTAAATAGTGTGAAAGAAAGTGAAGTCGCTCAGTTGTGTCCGACTCTTTGCAAACCCATGGACTGTAGCCTACCAGGCTCCTCCGTCCATGGGATTTTCCAGGCAAGAATACTGGAGTGGGTTGCCATTTCCTGCTCCAGGAGATCTTCCCAACCCAGGGATTGAACCTGGGTCTCCCACATTGTAGGCAGACGCTTTACCATCTGAGCCACCAGGGAGGTCTAAATAGTTGTGAATACAATGTAATTACTATACAAATAGAGTTGACTCTTAAACAACTCAGTTTAAACAGTACAAGTTCACTGAACTTTTGATTTTTTTCTGTTGTAAATACTACAGTGTTATGCAACCCCAGTTGGTTGAATCCCCGTGTGCAGAACCTTGGATATGAAAAAATCAGAGAACTACACATACTGAGGACCATTGACAGTAAAACCTTGTGGGCACCAGGACCCAGAGACCCTACAAGAGATTGAACCAGACCTGTCTTTCGATGTTAGAGTGTCTCCTCTGGAGGCACGGATCAGCAGTGGCTGCTATAGGCTCAGGGACTCTGGCTGCAACTGACCTAGGAGGTGCTGTCGCATAAATCCTCACAGAGGACGTCACCATTAGGTCACCAGAGAGCCACTGGGCATAGAGCCACAAGCTGGAGAACAGTTATATTAAAGAAGTTCTCATACTGCTGCAAAAGTTTTAGGGCCCACGCAGATTCCCCGACCTGGGGATCTGAAAAAGGGACTGAGAACCTCCAGGGAGCTTGACTTCGAAGGCCAGTGGGATTTGACTATAGAACTTTTACAGGTGTGAGGAAACATATCTTGGATGGCACAAACAAAACTGTACAACCAGGACCCAGGAGAAAGAGCAGTGACACCACAAGAGATGGAGCCAGACTTGCCTGGGAGTGTTCAGGAGTCTGTTGCAGAGGCAGGGGTCAACATGGCCTATCGTGGGGTCAGGGACACTGAATACAACAATCCTGGCAGTACCCCAGCATCAGGGTGGTGCTGGCAGAAGTCTTTTTAAAGGACTTAATTTTTGAAGGAATTTGAAGGCATACTTCAGTATTCCTGCCTTGAGAACCCCATGAACAGTATGAAAAGGCAAAAATATATGACACTGAAAGATGAACTCCCCAGATTGGTAGGTGCCAAATATGCAACTGGAGAAGAACAGAGAAAAAGTTCAGGAAATACGAACAGGCTCAGCCAAAGCAAAAACAGCACCCAGTTGTGGATGTGATTGGTGATGAAAGCAAAGTCCAATGCTGTAAAGAACAATATTGCATAGGAACCTGGAATGTTCGGTCCATGAATCAAGGAAAATTAGATGTGGTCAAACAGGAGAGGGGAAGAGTAAACATCAGTATTTTAGGAATCAGAAATTAATTCAGAAGACCTACTGTGGCCTGTGAATCCCTTAGAAGAAATGGAGCGCCCTCATAGTCAATAAAAGAGGACAGTATTCAGTACCTGGGTGTAATCTCAAAAACAACAGAATGATCTCTGTTCATTTCCAAGCAAATCATTCACTATCACAGTAATCCAAGTCTATGCCCCTACCACTAATGCTAAAGAAGCTGAAGTTGAACAATTTGATGATGACCTACAAGACCTTCTAGAAATAACACTATAAAAAGATGTCCTTTTCATTATATGAGAGCAGAATGCAAAGGTAGGTAGTAAAGAGATACCTGGAGTAATAGGCAAGTTTGGCCTTGGAGTACAAAATGAAGCACGGCAAAGGCTAACAATTTTGCCAGGAGAACACACTGGTCATAGAAAACACCCTCTTCCAACAACACAAGAGAAGATTCTACACCAGATAGTCAATACTGAAATCAGATTGGTTATATTCTTTGCAGCCAAAGATGGAGAAGCTCTTTACAGTCAGCAAAGACAAGACCAGGAGATGACTGTAGCTTGGATCATGAACTCCTTGTTGCCAAATTCAGACTTAAATTGAAGAAAGTAGGGAAAACCACTAGACCATTCAGGTATGAACTAAATCAAATCCCTTATGATTATACAGAGGAAGTGAGAAATAGATTCAAGGGATTAGATGTGATAGAGTGCCTGAAGAACTATGGACTGAGGTTCATGACACTGTACAGAGGGCAGTAATCAAGATCACTCCCAAGAAAAAGAAATGCAAAAATGCAAAATCATTGTCTGAGGAGGTCTTTCAAATATCTGAGAAAAGAAGAGAAGCAAAAGATAAAGGAGAAAAGGAAAGATATATCCATCTGAATGGAGAGTTCCAGGAATAGTAAGGAGAGACAAGAAAGCCTTCCTCAGTGATCAATGCAAAGAAATAGAGGAAAACAATAGAATGGGAAAGACCAGAGATCTCTTCAAGAAAATTAGAGACACCAGGAGAACATTTCATGCAAAGAGGAACACAATAAAAGACAGAAAATGTATGGACCTAACAGAAGCCCACATATTAATAAGAGGTGGCAAGAGTAAAGAAAAGAACTATACAAAAAAGATCTTAATGCCCCCAGGTAACCATGATTGTGTGATCACTCACCTAGAACCAGACATGGATGCGAGGTCAAGTGGATCTTAGGAAGCATCACTAGGACCAAAGCTAGTGGAAGTGATGGAATTCCAGCTGACTTATTTCAAATCCTAAAAGATGAAGCTGTTAAAGTGCTGCACTCAATATGCCAGCAAATTGGGAAAAATCAGCAGTGGCCACAAGACTGTAAAATGTCAGTTTTCATTCCAATTCCAAAGAAAGACAATGCCAAAAAGTGTTCAAACTATCACACAATTGTGCTCATCTTACATGCTAACAAAGTAATGCTCAAAATTCTCCAATCCAGGCTTCAACAGTATGTGAACTGAGAACTTCCAGATGTTCAAGATGGACTTAGAAAAGGCAGAGGAACCAGAGATCAAATTGCCAACATCTTTTGGATCATAGAAAAAGCAAGAGAGTTCCAGAAAAAGTCTACTGCTGCTTCATTGACTACACTAAAGCCTTTGGCTGTGTGGATCACAACAAACTGGAAAATTCTTCATAAATGGAAATCCCAGACCTCCTTACTTGCCTCCTGAGGAATCTGTATGCAGGTCAAGATGCAACAGTTAGAAGTGTACATGGAATAATGGACTTATTCCAAATTGGGAAAGGAATACAACAAGGCTGTATATTGTTACACTGCTTATTCAACTTATATGCAGAGTATATTATGCAAAATGCTGGGCTGGATGAAGCACAAGCTTGAATCAAGACTGCTGGGAGAAATATCAATAACCTCAAATATGCGGATGACAACACCCTTATGGCAGAAAGCAAAGAGGAACTAAAGAACCTTTTGATGAAAGTGAAAAAATGAGAGTGAAAAGCTGGCTTAAAACTCAGCATTCAAAAATCGAAGATCATGGCATCTGTCCCCATCACTTCATGACAAACAGATGGGGAAACAATGGAAACAGTGACAGACTCTATTTTCTTGGGCTCCAAAATCACTGCAGAATGTGACTGTTGCCACAAAATTAGAAGACACTTACTCCTTGGAAGAAAAGCTATGACCAACATAGACAGCATACTAAAAAGCAAAGACCTTACTTTGCCAACAAATGTCCATCTAGTCAAAGCTATGGTTTTTCCAGTAGTCATGTATGGATGTGAGAGTTGGACCATAAAGCAAGCTGATCCCCAAAGAACTGAAGCTTTTGAATTGTGATACTGGAGAGGACTCTTTCTTGCGAGTCCCTTGGACGACAAGGAGATGAAACCAGTCAATCCTGAGGGAAATCAGTCCTGAATGTCCATTAGAAGGACTGATGCTGAAGATGAAGCTCTAATACTTTGGCTACCTGATGCAAAGAACTGACTGATTGGAAAAGACCCTGATGCTGGGCAAGATTCAAGGCAGGAGGAGAAGGGGATGACAGAGGATGAGATGGTTGCATGACATCACGATCTCGTTGGACATGAGTTTGAACAAGCTCCAGAAGTAGCTGATAGATAGGGAAGCCTGGCGCATTGCAGTTCATGGGGTCACAAAGAATTAGACATAACTGAATGACTGAACTGAACTGTTCTGATTTATATGCAGATTTTCAGTTTATATGTGAATTTTCAATTTATATGTGTATTTTCAACTTATATGTAGATGTTCAGCTATGTAGAGTGTTGGTGCCCATGTTCAAAATTCAAGTGTCCTTTTCATTGTGTGTCAAATTCAAGTTTTTTTTCCCAACTTTCTGGGAAAAAAAATTGTTTCAAATATTTTCAGTCCACAGTTGGCTAAATCTAAGTATGTGGAACCTGTTGCTTTGGAAGGCCTACTGCATTTCACATGAAGAAAGGTCTTAAAAACTATCTAATCAACAGACAAAAGCAAAACTTCTCCACAGGTGTCATGATGATAAAGGTGAAAAATGACATCTGTATTTAAATATTAAATGTTGATAAGGTTAAAAGAATGGAAGATCATAATTATTGAATAAATCATGGAGACAGCATACAATGGGGAATGTTTGGAGAAGCATTTATCCAAATATGTGTCACTTACGTTAATAATATAATTACATTCCTGTGAGCTTATAATAAACCAGCAGATCTTTGTAGTGTAAGGCAGCCCAATGGCAGATAACCAAATGGGATAATTGTTCTAGTATTTAAATGCCAAGTATTAACACTGTTATTTCTTTCCTGGTATTCTAGGCAAAATGATATTAAACAAAAGAAATGTGAAGGCAGGTTGAACACAACTGGGTTTTAAATATATGATAAGATCACTGTTATATTTAAAATAAATAATCAACAAGAACGTACTATATAGCACATAGAATTCTGCTAAATGTTACGTGGCAACCTGGATGGGAGGGGAGTTTGGGGGTGGATGGATACCTGTATATGTATGGCTAAGTACCTGTGCATTCACCCAAGACTATCACAGCACTGTTTGCTAACTGTTTGTACCCCAGTACAAAATACAAATTTTTACAAATATGCACAGAACTTAGTTATGGGGAAAAAGCTGACTATAAGACAATACTAACACAAGGAAGGTGCAAATGGAGAGAGTCATAGAGTTGAGGTAGTAGTCTGATTTTTTGTATGTGCTATTGTGGGTAAAAAAAAAAGTATGAAAAATATTCATGACAGATAGGAGCTTTCAGTCTCACTAGAAAAACATAATAGATATGAAAGGTTAATGAGTTAATTAGAAATTTATGTATCAACATTACAAATAGACATTGTATTGAATGCAATTGCTTGGAAGACAGAAGAAATTAGAACTTTTTATGAATATAAAATTAGTATCTCCCCAAAATTCTTTTACTCACTCATGGCCAACAGAGTCTTCCCATGAAGTCAATGAATGTATTGGCATGATAGAAGAATGTTCTCCATCTGTTCTTAGCTATCGTTGCTGTTTATATATGGAACTTCATGTCGTGTTAAATATTTTCATTGTGTATCCTTTAGAAAATAAGCAAAAAGTATATTCTAAATAAGTAAATTTACATTAAAAAAATCAAACTCACTTTTCTTCAACAAATGAGAAGCTGTTTGAATACAAGAGTGAGTGGGCTCCAGAGAGGCACCACTTCCTCACATGCCTGTCTGCAATAGCTCAGAATGTCCTAAGTCTTATTTCCTGCTGGCGGTTCCTTGATCAGTCATTTATGATCATTCTTTTGCACACTTCTTCAGTTCTCTTTCCCCTTTCTTTTGCATGAAACACAACCTTAGTTAAATCCAGCCCTTTTCCCACTCTACACTTGGGCCCAAGCAGCATTATGCGGAAAAAAATAAATAAATAGAAACACACCACTTCCATGACCTATCTCAATTTAAGTCCTTCGCCATGAATTTCGAGTGAGCCTTAAGGTAATCATATTGTATTTTGCTAGTCCAAAGTTTTGCAAACTTTACTCATTATATTTTATTCATTGTGTATTTTAAACATTTTTTCTTTATTATGTCCCTTGGAATATTAATACTACAGATATTCTTACATAGTTTTTCATATATCATGGAGGGCTACACGTGGTAATATCCAAGATTTTTCATCTCCCGCCAAAAGCAAAATTTTCCTCCCTTAGGGGTAATATCACTTCCATTAAAATGCAAACTCTAGTCTGTTTATTCTCCTGCACTCCTAGATGGCTAGTTCCTATTTTGCTCTTGGTTTCAACTTCTGACATCTCTGCCTTCTTCCTGATTTTCCACTGGTGATGTTGCCACTGCTGCTGCTGCTGCTAAGTCACTTCAGTCATGTCCGACTCTGTGTGACCCCATAGACAGCAGCCCACCAGGCTCCCCCGTCCCTGGGATTCTCCAGGCAAGAATGCTAGAGTGGGTTGCCATTTCCTTCTCCAATGCATGAAAGTAAACAGTGAAAGTGAAGTTGCTCAGTCATGTCCGACTCTCAGCGACCCCATGAACTACAGCCTATCAGGCTCCTCTGTCCATGGGATTTTCCAGGCAAGAATACTGGAGTGGGGTGCCGTTGCCTTCTCTGGATCTTGCCACTAATTCTCCCTAAAATGCTAAAGCAATCAGAGAACATCCAACATATATGCTTACCTGTTCATGCAAAGTATTGCAGATGAATACACATTGCTTATCCATATGTGCACTATGTCCTGCTCCTTCTACAAGGGATAGCTCCACTCTATCTCCCTCTCTCTTATGCCACATTTTCACTCTCTGCAGTGTCATTGTCTATAAAACTTAAAAACAAACTTGTTTCACAAAAAGTGAAAGAAAGAAAAAAGTTTATTCCAGTTGGGTCTCCAGTAGGCAACAAAGGACAGACACAAAGTGGGTAACTAGGAAGAATTTAATAAAAAGAAGGAACTATTTGCTGCTGGCAGGTCTTAGCATATAGTTCAATAACGCACTATGGTAGGCAGACTAACAGCTTCCAAAGAGGTCTATGTTTAACCCCATAAATCTGTGAGTACATCATGTTACATGATAAATGGCATTAAGGTTGCAGATGGAATTAGGGTTGCTTTCTAGCTGACTTTCAGATGGAGATGCATCCTGGATTAGGGCCCAGTGTGAAGAGGTTGGCAGAAGAGAGTCAGATGGAGATACAACTCTGGAAGAAAAGCAGAGAGAGTTACGAAGCTGCTGGCTGTGAAGTTGGTGTAACGGGGGCACTAGCCAAGTAGTGTAGGTGGCTTTAGAAGATATAAAGAGCAAGAAAATGAATTCTAGAGTTTCTGGGAAGGAACACAACCCTTCTGATTTTAGCCAAGCAAACTACATGCCAGACTTCTAAAGAACTATAAATGCCATAATTTTTGCTGCTTTTAACCACTAAGTGGTCATTTGTTACAACAGCAATAGGAATATACAGGCATATTGCTGTAACCTTGAATTAGTGATACTGAGGAGTAGTTACCACTTCATGGCTGAAGAAACAAGAAGAGAGAGTGGTTACTGGAATTTGGAAATATAGTTTTTATGAAAGAATTTCAGCATTTGTTGCTTTGGCAGAATATCCCTCCAACCTGCAGCCCTGAGGCAGCTAAGCTAAGAATAAATGCCTCTCCCTCCTCACAGTATCTGTTCCTTCTCCCCAGTTGTCAAGCTCAACCAGAAGCTGAAGCTTGAGAAGCATCTAGTGTAGTCCAGGCAGCCCAGCAGGCTAGGCATAAAGCTGGTAGAAAGAGTAGGAGGTACATTTGAAGGGGCAGCAGAAGATGCCCAACACAATGTCATTCCCATTCTGCTTCCTCCACATGCTACTGTCCTATTTGTGCCCTTTGAAGCAAATCCTCCTAAAGAATTGTCTAGTCTCACTGACTCCAGGGCTTCTACTTAAGCCCTACCTCAGTGGGCTTCATTCTCACTTCTTAACCTGCACTGTTCTCAGCACCTGCCAGAGACTTCTCCATTGCTTCTCTCACCATTATTCATCTTCCTCTCTTTTTTCTCTTATCTTGTCTCCTAGGGCACTCCTCTCTTGAATATTCTCCCACTTCTGTCTCTTTCTCTGCATTTTTATGTTGTACCTTTGCTAAGATCTCTGTTTCCTATCTATGCTCACTTCCCCCTGAGTCCCATCCATACTTCCATGGTGTTAACTCATGAAATTACATATGCAGCCCCAGATCAAATATCTCAGAAATTCCAGCCTCGTGGATCCAATTGCTTGTTCTTTACATGTCCTGAATCAATGTCAATAAGTATTTCCCATGTAGTCTTCCCCTGTCAGATGGTGGCTCCCCCATTATTGATGTGGTTAATCCAAAACTCTCAAGGTCCTCATTAACTCTTCTCTTTTTCTTACATTTCATAACTAATGTATCAGAAAATACTGTTGACTGTATTTTATATATGATGATTTTCTGCCAGTTTTACTGATCTGAGTCACCATAATCTCTTACCTCAATTATAACATTAATCTCCTAATTTGTCCCTTTGATTCTAGCTTTGACCACCTACAGTCCATCAAAAGATGATACTTCATTACTGAAGTTGACATTTCTCTGCTCAGAACCTTCCCATGACCCCTCCTTCTGCTTAGGGAAAATTCCGGAGTCTTTACAATGCACTAGACAGCTCTACATGAACTAGCCTACGATGGTTCCCCACATGTCACTCACCACCTTCTCTCTGACTCTGCTTCAACCTTACCAATCATGGTCTCACTGTATGGTTTTGGACAAGCTACTTTCTATCTATTCAATAGACACCCTTCCTCAAGGTTTCTGCCTGACAAACTGCATCATGCTTTTTTAAAACTCTAGTCTCAGAAATTATCTTCTCATTGCATCATATCCTGACTACCTTATCAGCACTCTCAACATTCACAAGCTGATCTTATCTATAATATAACTGTATGTATTTCTTTTATTTATGTTTTGGTCATATTCCATGATTCCATATAGGGGACATTGTCCATGTCATTAATTGATTTATATGAAGTACATATATGGGGCTTGACTCCTACTGATACACTCCTAAATGAACTGGAGACATAAGTATTTGAGTCAAGGGGATCATTTAGGAGGGATGATAAAAGAAATCATGAGATTTGAGTCAGAAAGAGGCAATGGGAAGGGAAAGAAGGTAATATATTTAAAAGACTTTCTGTCAGTCAAATGAATAAGTCTTGTAAGTGGTGTGGTACATGGGTTAGACAGGTACCAAAAGCAAAAGGGAAAGAAGTAAGGCCTTTGGAACAATATGTGAGCAGATAAGTAAAATAATGTTGGGCACAAGTTGGGGATAATCATAGGATTTGTTCCAGATTCTGGAGGAAAATTCTTATCTAGGTTGTTGTTGTTCAGTCTCTAAGTCATGTCTGACTTTGCAACCTCATGGACTGCAGCACACCAGACTCCTCTGTCCACCACTATCTCCGAGAATCTGCTGAAAGTCTTGTCCATTAAGTCAGTGATACTATCTATCTATTTCTTCCTCTGCCACTTCCTTTTCCTTTTGCCTTTAATCTTTCCCAGCATAAGGGTCTTTTCCAATGAGTTGGCTCTTCTCATCAAGTGGCCAAAGTACTGGAGCTTCAGCTTCATAAACAGCCCTTCTAGTGAATATTCAGTGTTGATTTCCTTTAGGATTGACTTATCTGATCTCCTTGCAGTCCAAGGAAACCTCAAGAATCTTCTCTAGCACCACAATTTGAAAGCATCAATTCTTTGGCACTCAGCCTTCTTTATGGTCTAGCTATCACATCCATATGTAACTACTGAAAAAATCATGTGTCTGTTAGTTGCTCAGTCATGTCCAACTCTTTGGGACTCTATGGACTGTAGCCTGCCAGGCTCCTCTGTCCATGGAGTTATCCAGGAAAGAATACTGGAGTGGGTTGCCATTCCCTTCTCCAGAGGATCTTCCTGATCTAGGAATCAAACCCAGGTCTCCTGCATTGCAGACAGAATCTTTACAATTGAAGCCACCAGGGAACCTTGTGGGGGGAAAAAAAAATAGCTTTGACTATATGGACCTTTGTCTACCAAGTGATGTGTCTGCTTTTTAATATGCTGTCTAGGTTGGTCATAACTTTCCTTCCAAGGAGCAAGCATCTTTTAATTTCACAGCTGCAGTACCAGTCCCAGTTATTTTGGAGCCCCCCCAAATAATATGTCACTGCTTATATTCTTCCCCCTTCTATTTGCCATAAAGTGAGAGGACTGGACACCATGATCTTAGTTTTTTGAATGCTGAGTTTTAAGCTAGTTTTTTCCACTCTCCTTTTACCCTCATTAAGAGGCTCTTTAGTTCCTCTTCAGTTTCTGCCACTAAAGTGGCATATCTGAGGCACTTATCTGAGGCTTTTGATATTTCTCCTTGGCAATCTTGAGTCTAGCTTGTGATTCATCCAGCCAGGCATTTCACATGACACACTCTGCACATCAGGTAGATAAGCAGGGTGACAAAATACAGCCTTGTTGTACTCCTTTCCCAGTTTTGCATCTGTCAGTTGTTCCATGTCAGGTTCCAACTTCTGCTTCTTGACTCGCATATAGATTTCTCAGGAGACAGGTAAGGTGGTCGAGTACGCCCATCTCTTTAAGAATTTTCCAGTTTGTTGGGATCAACATAATCCAACTCTTTAGCATAGTCAATGAAGCCAAAGTAGATGTCTTTTGGGTGGACTCCCTTGCTTTCTCCATGATCCAGTGAATTTTGGCAATTTGATCTCTGGTTTTTCTGTCTCTTCCAAACACAGTTTGTGCTTTTGGAAGTTCTCGATTCATGTACTACTGAAGTCCAGCTTCTAGGATTTTAAGCATGATCCTGTGAAATGAGCACAATTGTACAGTAGTTTGAGTATTCTTTGGCATGGCCCTTCTTTGAGATTGGAATGAAAACTGACATTTTTCCAATCCTGTGGCCACTGCTGAGTTTTCTAAACTGGCTGACACAATGAGTGCCCCACTTAACAGCATCATCTTTTAGGATTTTAACTAGCTCAACTGGAATTCCCTCACCTCCACTAGTTTTGTTTGTTGTAATGCTTTCTAAGGCCCATGTGACTTTACACTCCAGGATATCCAGCTCTAAGTGAGTGATCACACCATCCTGGTTATCTGGGTCATTAAGACCTTTCTTGCATAGATCTATGTATTCTTGCCACCTCTTCTTAATCTCTTCTGCTTCAGTTAGTTTCTTACTTTCTGTCTTTATTATGCCCATGCTTGTGTAAAATGTTCCCTTGATATCTCCAGTTTCTTTGAAAAGGTCTCTGGTCTTTCCATTCTAGTGTTTTCTTCTATTTCTTTGCATTGTTTATTTAAGAAGGCCTTTTTTTCTCCTTACTATTCTCTGGAAGCCTGCATTCAGTTCAGTGTATCTTTCCCTTTCTCCCTGGCCTTTCACTTGTCTTCTTTCCTCAGCTATTTGTAAGGCCTCATCAGACAACCACTTTGCCTTCTTTCATTTCTTTTTCTTTGGAATGATTTTGACCACTGGCTCCTATATATTGTTATGAATCTCAGTTTATGGTTCTTTAGGCACTCTGTCTACCAGATCTAATCTTGAGTCTGTTCATCATTTCCACTGTATAGTTATGAGGGTTTTGATTTAAGTCATACCTGTATGGCCCAGTGGTTTTCCACAGTTTCTTAAACTTAAGCCTGAATTGTATAATAAGGAGGTAGTGATCTAAGCCCCCGTCAGCTCCAGATCTTAATGTTGCTGACTGTTTGGTTCTCCATCTTTGGCTGCAAAGAACATAATCAGTCTGATTTTGGTATTGAGCATCTGGAGATACCCATGTGTAGAGTGATCTCTTGGGTTGTTTGAAAAGGGTGTTTGCTATGGCCAGTGTGTTCACCTTTGCCCTGCTTCATTTTGTACTCCAAGGCCAAACTGGCCTGTTACTCCAGGTATCTTTTGACTTCCTACTTTTGCATTCCAATCCTCTATGATGAAAAGGACATCTTTTTTGGTGTTACTTCTATAGGGTGTTGTAGGTCTACATAGAACTAATCAACCTCAGCAGAAGAAGCTTCTGCATAAGTGTATTGGTGTTTTGGGCATAGACTTGGATTACTGTGATATTGAATGGTTTGCCTTGGAAATGATTAAAATCATACTATCATTTTTGAGGTTGCCCCCAAGTACTGAATTTCAGACTCTTTTGTTGATTATGAGGGCTACTCCATTTCTTCTAAGGGTCTCTTGCCTGCAGTAGTAGGTATAACAGTCACCTGAATTAAATTCACCCAGGTCCATACATTTAAGTTCACTGATTCCTAAGATGTTGATGTTCAGTCCTGTCATGTTCTGCTTGATCACATGCAATTTACTTTGATTCAAGGACGTAACATTTCAGGTTTCTACGCAGTATTGTTCTTTCATCACTGGACATTAATTTCACCACCAGACACACCCAAATTGTGTGTCATTTTCACTTTGGCCCAGACACTTCATTCTTTTTGATGCTATTATTAATAGTAATTGTCCTCTGCTCTTCCCCAGTAGCATATTGGACACCTTCCAGCCTGGGAGGCTCATCTTCCAGTGTCATATATTTTTGCCTTTTCATACTGTCCATAGCATTCTCTTGACAAGAATACTGGAGTGGGTTGCCATTTCCTCCTCCAGTGGACCATATTTTGTCAGGAATCTTTACTATGACCCGTCCTTCTTAGGTGATCTTGCATGTCATAGCTCATGGTTTCATTCAGTTATGCAACCCATTCATCACAACAAGGCTCTGACTCATGACAATGGTAAATATGACTACATATTTACAACATCTAGGTTGCATAATGATTAATATGACCACAAGTCTAGTAGGTTCTTGTCCTGCTCTTTTAACTTATATGCAGAGTACATCATGCAAAATGCTGGGCTGGATGAAGCACAAGCTGGAATAAAGATTGTTAGAACAAATATCAACAACCTCAGATATGCAGATGACACCACACCATCCTATGGAAGAAAGTGAAGGGGAACTAAAGAGCCTCCTGATGAAGATGAAAGAGTAAAGTGAAAAAAGTAGCTTAAAACTCAGCTTTAAAAAAAACTAAGATCATGGCATCCGGTCACATCTCTTCATAGCCAATAGATGGGGAAACAATGGAAACAGTGACAGACTTTATTCTCTTGGGCTCCAAAATCACTGCAGATGGTGACTGCTGTCATGAAATTAAAGATGCTTGCTCCTTGGAAGAAAAGCTATGGCAATCCTAGATGGCATGTTAAAAAGCATAGATGTTACTTTGCCAACAAAGGTCCATCTAGTCAAAGCTATGGTTTTTCCATTAGTCATGTATGAATGTGAGAGTTGGTCCAAAAAGAAGGCTGAGCACCAAAGAATTGATGCTTTGGAACTGTGGTGTTGGAGAAGACTCTTGAGAATCCCTTGGACTGCAAAGAGATCAAACCAGTCAATCTAAAGGAAATCAGTCCTAAATAATCATTGGAAAGACTGATGCTGAAGCTGAAGCTCCACTACTTTGGCCACCTGATGTGAAGAACTGACTCATTAGAAAAGACCCTGATACTGGGAAAGATTGAAGGCAGGAGGAGAAGGGGACGACAGAAGATGAGAGGGTTGGGTGGCATCACCGACTGGATGGACATGAGTTTGAGAAAGCTCCAGGAGATGATTAAGGTCGAGGAAGCCTGGCATACTGCAGTCCATAAGGTCGCAAAAAGCTGGACATGACTGAGAGACTGAACAACAATTGGTAGTTTCATCAACCATCTCCAAAATGGGGCTGAACAAGTTGACAGCATTTGTCTGTGGTAGAATCATGCTGACAGGGTCCTTAAAGCCAGGCACACCCAGAGAGACCTGTCAGAACAGACCTAGATAAAGCAGGCTTTATAATAATGCCTGCCCCAAATTGGATCCCTCTCTTCATTGTTCCAAGCCTGTGAATGTTTTTTGCCCTAAGGAAATACAGGTAATAGACTGTACCTGCATTTCCAGAGAGGTTCCTGGAATGTTTCACTGTGCCAGATTTATTCTAGCAGCTATCCGTAGGGCTGTGAGTAAAACACTTTACCCAAAAATCTACAGATCTTTTTGGTGATTGAGCTGTTTCAACTTTAGCATCATGAGCCAGATGACTTTGACTTAATAATGTCAGCTAATGTATAGTATTCCAGTTGTTATTTTAAACATTTTACATGCACTGCTGCTACTGCTGCTATGTCACTTCAGTTGTGTCCGACTCTGTGCGACCCCATAGATGGCAGCCCACCAGGCTCCCCCGTCCCTGGGATTCTCCAGGCAAGAATACTGGAGTGGGTTGCCATTTCCTTCTCCAGTGCATGAAAGTGTAAAGCAAAAGTGAAGTCGCTCAGTCGTGTCCGACTCTTAGTGCTAACTCATTTAAACTTCACAATGGCCACTCATTATCACTCTTTGGAAACTCAAAGCTTATCAAGGTCAAATAATGTGCCCATGGCAAGGTATTGCTGCTGCTGCTGGTGCTGCTGCTGCTGCTGCTGGTGCTGCTGCTGCTGCTGCTGGTGCTGCTGCTGCTGCTGGTGGTGCTGCAAAGTCATTTCAGTTGTATCCGACTCTGTGCAACCCCATACATGGCAGCCCACCAGGCTCCCCTGTCCCTGGGATTCTCCAGGCAAGAATACTGGCGTGGGTTGCCATTTCCTTCTCCAGTGCATGAAAGTGAAAGTGAAGTCACTCAGTCGTGTCTGACTCCTAGTGACCCCATGGACTGCAGCCTACCAGGCCCTTCTGTCCATGGGATTCTCCAGGCAAGAGTACTGGAGTGGGTTGCCATTGCCTTCTCTGAAGGTATTGCTAGAACTGGAATACTTCAAAGTCCACTCTCCTCAGATTACTTTTTCCATAGGACCAAAGCCAAGTCTATGTGCGTGGAATGATTATGTTGCTAAGGAGTGTTAATATAAAGTAAGATTTTGTTAAATACTATGATAGAGTACTGAACATTTTTAATAAATGGTGGAAATGTTCATAATGAGCTGATTTTTCTTTAATGTTTTCTACACAAACTTTGTTATACTCTTAAAAAAATGTTTTCAACTCTGCTCCTCTTGGTGTTGGAGAAAACTCTTGAGAGTCCCTTGGACTGCAAGAAGATCCAACTAGTCCATCCTAAAGGAAATCAGTCCTGAATATTCATTGGAAAAAGTGATGCTGAAGCTGAAACTCCAATACTTTGGCCACCTGGTGCACAGAATTGACCCATTGGAAAAGACCCTGATGCTGGGAAAGATTGAAGGCAGGAGAAGGGGATGACAGAGGATGAGATAGTTGGATGGCATCACTGACTCAATGGACATGAGTTTGAGTAAACTCTGGGAACTGGTGATGGACATGAAGGCCTAGCATCTGCAGTCCATGGGGTCACAAAGAGTTGGACACAACTGAGCAACTGAACTGATTCTTAGATTCAATTATCTATTAAATCACTTAGTTGCAAAAAATGTTTAATGGAAAAGTTAGAATGTGTTGGATACTTCTTGACCATTGAGAGCTTCCAGACTAGAGCACGGAAGACAAGGAATTAGAATTTACTGAGAGATGTGTCAATATAAATGTGTCCCAACAATTGCTGCAGAAGCACAGAAAGGAGGAGGGCTCAGTTCTGGCACCCTATGGAAGAAAAGGAATGATCAGGATTCTTAGCATCTCTCTACTTCTTCTGCAGGACACAGTATCCTAAGAGGTACCAAAGTCAGTGTTAGCAGAACTGTCTCCTAATCACAGAAGTCAATAGGAAACATGCATATTGCACACTCCTGAAGATGTCCAGTGTCCCTAAACACAAGGAAGAATTGTGTTGAATAAATCTGTGTTTAAAACAGCACTTCTCAAATTCCTTTTACCAGAAAATACTTATTTCATGGAATGTCAACAATAGCATTATTAGTCTAAAAATATCACTCTGGGCATTTCAGTTATGGATGATAATCCTGTTTTATGGATTTAGAAAACATATTGAGCATTTCAGTCATAGCTGAGAATAAAATGCAAAAAAAAAATAGTAGCCCACAAAATTAGCATACTAGTCAATAATTAAGTCTATATTTGATTTAAGTAGAATATTGACACATAAATCCCACATATATCCTGATAGAGGAAAAGAATTTCATTCTGCCACAGAGAATTTTTCATATTTATTTCTCATAATACATTTTATTATGGAAAGTATTTTGTTTCAAATGAGTTGATTTATTTTTACCAATACTACAGCCCATAAAAATTAAAAGACTCTTGCTACTTGGAACAAAAGCCATGACAAACTAAACAGCATACTAAAAGGCAGAGACATCACTTCGCCAACAAAGGTCGTATAATCAAAGCTATGGTTTTTGCAGTAGTCATGTACAGATGTGAGAGTTGGACCATAAAGAAGGCTGAGCACCAAAGAATTGATTCTTTTTAACTGTGATGCTGGAAAAGAGTCTTGAGAGTCCCTTGGACATCAAGGAACTCAAACCAGTCCATCCTAAAGGAAATCACCCTGAATATTCATTGGAAGGACTGATACTGAAGCTGTAGCTCCAATTCTTTGGCCACCTGATATTAAGATGTGACTCACTGGAAAAGACCCTGATGCTGGGAAGGATTGAGGGTGGGAAGAGAAGGGGACAACAGAGGAAAAGATGGTTGGATGGCATCACTGACACATGGACACATGAACATGAATTTGAGCAAACTCCAGGGTATAGTGAAGGAAAGGGAAGTCTGGAATGCTGCAGTCTATAGGGTCGTGAAGAGTTGGACATGACTTAGTGACTGAACAACAACAGCAACAATTTTTAAAAGCTTTACAAGCATACAAAGCAATCTTTGTATTACTGCATTTGTAAGAAAAACGTCCCTTTGGATGACTAAAAAGTCCAATTTATATTCTCACAAATGAATAGTCTTTACATTCACCATCAGTCATTGATGGGCATTAACTATAACACAATTCTCAGAAGCAGGTGGTTTTTGATTATTGACATAATCCGGATTTTGTTAATCAAGGAATGGTTTTATTAGTAGAAGGTGTTTCTATAAAATAAATAACATAAAAATAAACTCTTTTAGAGATTTCTTTATTTTTTGATCACTTTTTATGTCTTAATATCTCTCAGTATGAAAACAAATCAAGTCCCTATTCTTACAGAAGTTCTTCGCCTGATAAAAAATATTTGGCTTTTATACTCTAAGATCAACATAATTCAAATGGGTTACACATTGTTCAATATGTTTCCTCACATCATTCTTAGCCTCCATCTATGTAAAATCTTTAGAGTGGCCTCACAAATGTCATTTCAGTTTTGGGAGATCTGATCTGATAACCCACTTAGGGAATTCCAAGTTATCATATTCTTCTTTGTGTAGAAATTCAAAGTTGATAGGATTCATGTCCAAAACTAATGGATCTGAAAAAGAGGTTCTATAAGCCCCTTGAAATCCTAAAGTAACATCATGGCAAATGTTCAACTTTGCCTTGTTGATGAGCTTCTTCATAATTCTTTTTAAGTAAACAAAGCATTTTTATTATAACCATTAATTTATTAATTTAATCAAAACCAATTTTGCAGAGAAAACTTAGCCTCTGGTGACAATTAAGGCTTTCAGGAAGATGTGTCAGGAATGAATGAGATTATTTCTAATATATAGAAATTGAGTCCTTTGCTGTGGACTCAAAATAGAGTGAGATGGTAGAATGGAACTGGCGCCCACAAAGAGCTCAAAGTCATGATATGCCTACACACATGTCTGTATGTTGTTCTATATATGTGTGTGTTTTTTTGTCGTCTCCAACATGAATTAGATGTCAACATTTAAGACTGTTTAATAAGTATTCATAAAACAAAACTGTGCTTTATGGCATTCCACAGTGTGAAAGGTCACCCACAGTGTTCTGATGGCATTTAAGAGGATCCTTTTTAAATAACTTTCTTTTTATAAACAAATGTTATTCTTTATTTTCAGTTTCCTAACTCAATCTAATGATGTGTCAATAATATGTACTCCTATTTTTCCAAGGCCTCAAAGCAACTGATGCATTATCTTTCTTGCTGGTTCTCACAGGTCATTGTGAGATATTATTACTCCATGTTTTTAAAAGGGGGTAGATATTATTGTTTAAGGAGGGTAGATATCATTATCTCATGTTTTTAAACAAATATAAATTGACTATGGAACTTATTTGTAAAATAGAAAAGCATTTAAAAACTGCAGAAGCATGAGGCCCGGTGTCTAGTCTCCAGATATGTTGCCAGCACCAGGTACTTTGAGGTGGGCTGTCTTCACTTCTGCCTCACAGCATCATCACAGAGTCTGCATAAAAACCTTCATCACTCTAACCCTTACCTCCTTTAGATATGACCCTAGGAAGCCACTTTTATTTAATTGGTCCTACTTTTCTCTGTTGGGAAATATGTAAAAGTATTATTTATGTCACTCTCAGACTTTTATATAATATAATGAATATGTTTATATATTTAAAATTCATAAACACTGTTCAAGAGCATGAGTGACTGCATCAGTTTCCTGGGGCCGCTCTAACAGTATCACAAACCAGATGGCTAAACGACAGAAATTTATTCTCAGTTTTGAAGGCTAGAAGCCCAAATTCAAGTGCCACCAGGTTGAGCACCTTGAAGCAAACATCTGACCCAGACCTCTCCTTGGCTTACAGATGGAATTCTTTGTGTGTCCGTCTCAGTGTGCAAATTTCACCTTTTGTATAAAGACACCAGTTATATTGGATTAGGGCCCACTCTACCCTAGTTTGACTTCACTAACTACATCTGCAATGACTGCATTTCCAATTAAGGTGACACTCTGTAATACTGGATGTTAAAACTCCAATATCTTAAAAAATAAAACTTTGAAAACCCAAGAGTGACCTTATGTTGCAACTGAACCTCAACTACCTGGGATGCCAAAGGTAGTCTAGCAGTTTCCCATGCTTGTTCAGCTGAGGCAGCAAGAAGGGACACTCTTCCAGGTGCTCCATGACCTCATCAAGCAGCCCTACTTGTTTCATTTCGAGTATCTGAGGAGCCTCAGACACTGGTGGATGGAAGTGATCTTTCATACTGGCAAAAACACACCCGTCACAGGCAGAATATGTGCTGCAGACCCTGCTTCACATTAATCATTGGGACCAGTTGGTGAAGCTGAGATCTTGATATCTAATTGGCCTTATACATCCTTAACAGAGAGATATATTCAGGAGGATCATGAATTTGGCTACCACTGCTAACTCCAGGCTCAAAGTTTGGGGCCTGAGACAAACAAAAGCTCTAAGAAGATACTAACCTCAGCTGGGACCCAGCAGAACCCCCTCCACCCCATGAAATCAACCCATAACAGTAATCTAGAAAATATCACACACCATGAGAGTTAGTGTTTCAGTTGCATTTAGAAGTAAGACTTTCTCTTTATCCTGAATACACTCTTGATACTTGGATTCTCTGGTGGCATTCAAGATCAGAGGCCTCTCCCAAGAGGACTTCAGTGCTTCTGAGCATGTGGGTGGCCTGCTGACTGGCAGTTTTGGTATCACTTGGGAGCTAGTAAGAAATTGAGATTCCTGGACCTCATCACAAACCTTTTGGATCAGAATCTCTCAGGGAGGCACCAAGGATTCTGGATTTCACAACCCCTCCAGGTGATTCTGATGATACCAAATTTTGGCATGCTGAGTGAGGCAGACCAGAATATAGCTAGTGTATGGAATAAAAATCACATTCCTGTGGGATCACAGCCAAAGAAGAAGAATCTTTTGTTATGACGTCTGACTGTCTCAATGTTATGCATTGTTTAGGTTAGTGGTACTCTTTTTTTTTTTTCTTTAGTATCTTCCCCCCCCCCACCTTTTATTGTTTTTGCCATACAATGCCATGATATCACCATGGGTTTACATATGCTCCCCCTCCAGAACCCCCCTTCCTCCTCCCCCCCTCCTCCCTCCCCCCGGGAAATCTCCATGCACCAGCCCCAAGCATCAATCCTGGGCTGGCGATTGATTAGACATATGACAATTAACATATTTCAATGCCATTCTCCCATATCATCCCACCCTTACCCTCATCCCCAGAGTCCACGAGTGGTACTCTTGAACAGTCTTTGTATAGTCTTCCTGCCTTCCTCAACTATTCCCCCACAGATGATTACAGAAGGCCTTTCCTTTGTAGTAGCCAAAAGCCATCTTGCATATTGAAAATTAGAAACTTTAAATCTTTCCATCTTTCTATCATCTGTCTATCTACCTACCTATCAAATCCACAAAGTGTAACAAGAAATACCTCTACTAGACTACTGTTCTGACAAATTTAAATGTGTATACCTTCACTGAGTATAAACCTGCAGGGAATTCAAGAAAAAATATTTTTTGGAATTATTCAAAATATATCAGTGACAAGACATCTGATCTGGGCTTTTGATAAGTTTTTTTTTAAAGAAACCAAATATTTATAGATATGTGTATATGCACAAGTTAGTATATATACATCTATTTCCTTGCTCAGTCAGCTGAGAATTCCTAGAAGCAGATACTCCAGCATCAATGATCCAAATATTGGTTTTCAATACCATTCTCCAATACAAAGAACCAGAAATCATTGAAGAAATAGCTATTTGTAGAAGTGAGGCAAGAAATATAGATGAGCCTGTAGCATCTTGTAGTGTAAGGAAGAAAGAAAATGCTAACACACACATACAAACAAAATGATGGGGGTATGTCAAAGGGACACATGAGCCAACTAAAAGACATTGCAATTATCAAAGCTGAAAATTTTGAGCAAAAATAAAGTAGTGTGTTAGTATAACCCATATAAAATACATATGCATATGCATCTCCATTGGTAAAATACATATGCATATACATCTCCATTGATACAAATGTGATTAAATAAATAGGAGAAAGGACAGATTTTCTGTGCATAAGAATTCCAAGTAATTTATGCAGATATTAATGCCCAGGGCATTAATCCTCTACTCCTCAGGAGTGGATTACTTTTAATGACTTCTTTCCAATGAATACAGAGTAAAAAGGAAGGCAGAGGGTAATTTTACAGAACAGGCATCTGACAAATACATCTTCAACCAGGAGATGGGGATAAACATTAACAGCCCTATAATATTGGTGATATGTATTCTTGATATAATGTGATAAAAATGGCATTGTACCTCTGATGTCTTCCTCCCCAAATCAAGTATCCTCAGACTAATAAATAAGAAAACATCAAGCATTCACAATCAAAGAATAGTCTACATACCTTACCAGTATTTCTTGAAACTGTCAAGGTCATCACAAATAAGGAAAGCTTTAGAAACTGTCAGAACCACTAAAAGCCAATGTAGTATCCTGATTGGGATCCTGAAACAGAAAAAAATACTATGAAAAAACTGTGGAAGTCTGAGTAAAATATGGTCTTTATTTCAGTATTGGCTCTCCAATTATAAGAAATGGGCTATATTAATGTAATACATTAATAATGGAAACTAAATGTAGGGAATATAGAAACTTCTGTACCATCTTCACAATTTTTATATAAATCTAAAGCTGTTCTAAGTTGAAAGTTTATTTTTTTAAAATGGTGCATTATAAAAGTGAAGTTCTTCTTCCAGTGGTTATTGAGAGGCTTGCAGCACACCAAATCTCTCAGAGTTAAAATGAAAAAATGGATAAGGTAATATTAAAATCTGTTTCAAGATAGCTGTTGAACCTACCATAACCTGAGGGGACAAAGTCCTGGAGAAGTGGACATCACACAGAGAGGTGAACCCACATTTTATTATTGTTTTATCTTTTGGAACATTTGCTGAGCATCTAGAAATAGAATATGAATCAAACAATATAGGTAGAGCCTGTGGGGGGCGGGAGGTGGGGGCGAGGAAGTGCTATAAACAGCTAGCTCCTTGTGTTGGAGTAGCAATAAGATTCAATAATTAGAGGCCCTATGGTCAGACAGTTAGACTGAGGAATCCCTTTACATAAAAAATTAAGATGAAAGAAACTTCGGATGGTGATGTGGCAAAGCAGTGACACCACAGCAAGCCCTTCTGAACAAAATTAAAGGAGAACCTAACGATGCTCAGGTGGTTCAGTGGAAAAGAATCCACCTGCCAACACAGGAGATCACAGAAATGTGGATTCGGTCCCTGGGTCGGAATCCCCTGGAGGGATCACACTCCAGTATTCTTGTCTGGAAAATTCCATGGACAGAGGAGCCTGCTGGGCTACAGCCTATGGGGTTGCAAGGAGCCGAACACGACTGGGTGACTGAGCACACACTTTGAATTGAATGAACTTAGATTCATTCCATTCAACAAATATTTATTCAATGTTATAATTATGAAAATGATAATGAGCTAGCATTTTTGTTCATAAGTCATGTTTAACTTTTGACTAACTTTAAAACATTATGCTATGTACTTTATTTGTATTAAATCATATATCTCATAAATTTAGTCCAGTGGATTAGGTAATACTATCTTTTTAGATAAGGAAATTGAACCTGAGAAAAATTAAATAACTTGTTCTTAAAAGCTAGGATTGCTATAATTCTATCTTTCTTGTGGTGGACCCAATTCCTTGTCTTCCTTTCTTACAGCCTGGGGGTTGTGGGCAGCATCTTATATTCCAGCTGGTTGCTTTAGTGGCCTGGGGAGTGGGCCAGGAGTGCACGGAGGGCACTGTGAACTGCAGAGAGGCACACAGCGTGCCAGTTGAGGCGATTGAGGCTGAGCCTGACCCAATGGAATACACCTGCAGAAGTGGCTTCCCCACGGCAGGCCTGGAGGCCAGAGACATTTATATCTGCTAGAAGACTGGCTTTATGGTCCAGCTGGCCTTCTGCCAGAAACTGCTAGGCAGGGAGGCCGAAGGTCAGAATGCCTGCACGGAGATCTACATCCACCACTTGGGCCTGCCTATCAACCGTGCCATCCACATTGCCCTATAACTGCAGGCTGGCAGCTCCAGGTCTTTGCACATGGCTGCCAGTACCTCCACCATGGAGCTTATGGATGAACGGGAATCAGGGAGGGATACAGAAGAGCTGCTGCTCCAGATCTGCAACAACTCAGCCATCCACATCTGAGTCTTCAGGCTCACCCTCAAGTAATTGAAATGAGGCTGCCCATTTTAACCATCCACCCGCTAAAAACCAGGCTCAGACGTGGCTCTTCTTGTACTGATTACTGTCATGGACCTTCTACTGGAAAAAACCTATCCCCTCACAGCCCAGAGAAGTCTTAAGCAGTGTCTTTTGCTGGGTCCAACCAGTGGGTCCTCCTGAATCTCTGTGGTCTATAACCATTGTCCTATTCAGTAAAAAGTTTCAAGCTGTGTTGGTGCCTGGCCACCTCACTGCAAAAAAAAGAACCAGGAACACACTTGTTTCTGTCTGCTGTCAGAACCCAGAGTCTCTACTGTGTTATGTTAACTATGCTGGGTGTTGAATGTACAGAGGTGGAGAAAGAGATAGAATCCCTGCCTATGGTGGACATGGTCCTTTTGGTCTAGTGTGGGAGGAGGAAGGATGTTAGACATTAAACAGATTATCACCCCCAAAAGTATGAAATGATGTATTACGACAAGTGCTGTGAGTGAAAGGTGATGGGAGAGCTTACAGCAGGGAAACTAAATTTCAGTTGGGGGCCAGGGCTTGAATTCATTATTGTAATTCTGTTATGTTGTATTTGTACATTTATGATGGAGAGAACATGGGTTTAAAACAGACTTAGGTTTGATTCCTATCTGTGCAGTTGGTATTCTTGTGACCTTGCACATGTTGATGAATGTCTCTAAACCTCACTTTTCTCATCCATTGGCAGCAGCTGGTGCCAAGGAAAGTAGTAAATTAATGGAGTGGTTTCTAATCTTTGACATTTAATATTCCACAGAAATAGCAAAGTAACTTTGGGAAGTGATACATCAGTTATTTTGCTAATTACAGGGAGATTAAAAATATAATTACAATTTATTTTCACCATTCTTTGAAAAAAGTAAGACTATTTTTTTTTTATTTTTTCTAATATATAAGGCTGACAAAACATGGTCCACTGGAGAAGGGAATGACAAACCACTTCAACATTATTGCCTTGAAAACCACATGAATAGTATGAAAAGGCAAAAAGATATGACACTGACAGAGGAACTCCCCAGGTCTGTAGGTGCCAAATATGCTAATGGAGAACAGTAGTGGAGAAATAACTGCAGAAAGAATGAAGGGATGGAGCCAAAGCAAAAACAATGCTCAGTTCTAGATGTGACAGGATGGAAGTAAAGTCCGATGCTGTAAAGAACAATACTGTAGAGGAACCTGGAATGTTAAGTCTGTGAATCAAGGTGTATTGGAAGAGGTCAAACAGGAGGTGGCAAGAGTGAATATTGACATTTTAGCAATCACTGAACTAAAGAGGACTGGGATGCATGAATTTAATTCAGATGACCATTATATCTACTACTGTGGGCAAGAATTCCTTAGAAGAAATGGAGTAGCCGTTATAGTTAACAAGAGAGGCTGAAATGCAGTACTTGGGAGCAAGTGATCTTTCTCTGTTTCTAAGGCAAACCATTCAGTAACAGTAATCCAAGCTTATGCCCCAATCAGTAAAGGTGAAGAAGCTAAAGTTGAACAGTTCTATGAAAACCTACGAGACCTTCTACAACTAACACCCAAAAAAGATGACCTTTTCATTATAAGAGACTGGAATGCAAAAGAAGGAAGTCAAGAGATACCTGGAGTAATAGGCAAATTTGGTCTTGGAGTACAAAATGAAGCAAGGCAAAGGCTAACAGAGTTTTGCCAAGAGAACACACTGGTCATAGTAAACACCCTCTTCCAAAAACACAAGAGACGATTCTACACATAGACATCACCAGATGGTCAATATCAAAATCAGACTGATTATATTATTTGCAGCCAAAGATGGAGAAGCTCTATATAGTCAGCAAAAAAAGACCAGGAGCTGACTGTGGCTCAGATCATGAACTCCTTACTGCCAAATTCAGACATTGAAGAAAGTAGAAAAAAATCACTAGACCATTCAGGTATGACCTAAATCAAGTCCCTTATGATTATACAGTGGAAGTGAGCAATATATTCAAGGGATTAGATCTGATAGACAGAGTGCCTGATGAACTATAGACAGAGGTTCGTGACATTGTACAGGACACAGGGATTAAGACAATCCCCATGGAAAAAAGCAAAATGGCTCTTTGACAAGGCCTTACAAGAAGCTGTGAAAAGAAGAGAAGTGAAAGGCAAAGGAGAAAGGGAAAAATATACCCATCTGAATGCAGAGTTCCAAAGAATAGCAAAGAGAGATAAGAAAGCTCTCCTCAGTGATCAATGCAAAGAAAGAGGAAAACAGTAGAGTGGGAAAGACTAGAGATCTCTTCAAGACAATTAGAGATACCAAGGGAACATTTCAGGCAAAGATGGGCAAAATAAAGGAAAGAAATGGTATACACCTAACAGAAGCAGAAGATACTAAGAAGTGCCAAGAATACACAGAAAAGCTATACAAAAAAGATCTTCATTACCCAGATAACCACAATGATGTGATCACCAACCTAGAGCCAGATATCCTGGAATGCGAAGTCAAGTAGGCCTTAGGAAGCATCACTATGAAAAAAAGTAGTGGAGGTGATGGAATTCCAGTTGAGCTATTTCATATTCTAAAATATGACACTATGAAAATGCTGCACTCACTATGCCAGCAAATTGGGAAGACTCAGCAGTGGCCACAGGACTGCCAAAGGTCCGTTTTCATCCCAACCTGAAAGAAAGGCAATGGCAAAGAATGTTCAAACTACCTCACAACTGCACTCATCTCATATGCTAGGAAAGTAGTGCTCAAAATTCTCCAAGCCAAGCTTCAACAGTACATGATCTGAGAACTTCCAGATGTTTAAGCTGGATTTAGAAAAGGCAGAGGAACCAGAAATCAAATTGCTCACATTCATTGGATCATCCAAAAAGCAAGAGAGTTCCAGAAAACATCTACTTCTGCTTTATTGACTATGCCAAAGCCTTTCACTGTGTGGATCACAACAAACTATGGAAAATTCTGAAAGAGATGGGAATAACAGATCACCTTACCTGCATTCTGGGAAATCTGTATGCAGGTCAAGAAGCAACAGTTAGAACCGGATATGGAAAAACAGACTGGTTGCAAAGTGGGAGAGGAGTATATCGAGGCTGTATATTGTTACCCTGCTTTTTTAATTTATATTCAGAGTACTGCAAAATGCCAGGCTGGATGAAGCACTAGCTGGAATCAAGATTGCCAGAAGAAATATCAATAACCTCAGATATGAAGATGAAACCACCTTTATGGCAGAAAGCGAAGAACTAAAGAATCTCTTTTTTTTTCTTTTTTTTTTTATTGTTTTTGCCATATAATGTCATGATATCACCATGGGTTTACATATGCTCCCCCTCCAGAACACCCCTCCCTCCTCCCTCCCCCCGGAAAATCTCGCTGCACCAGCCCCGAGGAATCTCTTAATGAAAGTGAAGGAGGAAAATGAAAAAGTTGGCTTAAAACTCAACATTCAGAAAACTAAGATCATGGCATCTGGTCCCATCACGTCATACAAATAGATGGGGAAGCAATAAAAATAGTAATGGTAATGGACAGACTTTATTTTGGGGGCTCCAAAATCACTGCAGATGGTGACTGCAGCCATGAAATTAAAAGACGCTTGCTCCTTGGAAGAAAAGCTATGATGAACCTGGACAGTATATCAGAAAGCCAAGACATTACTTTGCCAACGAAGGTCCATCTAGTCAAAGCTATGGTTTTTCCAGTGGTCAGTATTGATGTGAGAGTTGGTTGGACCACAAAGAAAGCTGAGCACTGAAGAATTGATGCTTTTGAACTGTGGTGGTGCTGGAGAAAACTTGAGAGTTCTTTGGACTGCAAGGAGATCAAACCAGTCAATCCTAAAGGAAATCAGTCCTGAACATTCATTGGAAGGACAGGTTCTGAAACTGAAGTTCCAATACTTTGGTCACCTGATGTGAAGAACTGACTCATAGAAAAAACACTGATGCTGGGATAGATTGAAAGCAGGAGGAGAAGAGGATGACAGAGGATGAGCTGGTTGGATGGCCTCACCGACTCTATGGACTTGAGTTTGAACAAGCTCCAGGATTTTGTGATAGCCAGGGAATACTGACGTGCTCCAGTCCTTTGGGTGACAAAGAGTCAGACACAACTGAGCAACTGAACTGAACTGATGATCAGAGGAAGTAAAGGGAAATCAACTCTACACTACATTCAAATTTTTAATCTTGATACTGAAAAGGGGTTTAAAAAATAGAGCCTTAACATCCTTCAGTTTGGGGGGGGAAATATCATTGAGAGGTACCAGAAGAAGGGAATAGTGAACACCCCTAAGTCTCAGGTAGAATTCCTGAAGGGTTATCTCTAGAACAAATGTGAAATAGACAAGAAACAAATTTGTCAAATTATAAGTTAGCCTTGAGTTACCCTAATCCATGATCATATTGAAGTGATTTTCCCAAAACTTGTTCATCAGAAAGAAAAAGAATAAATTATCTTTGAAATATGATTTTTTAAAAAACCCACCAATTTCATTACAAAGTGTGTGCCATTGTCAAATAAGCAAAATACATAGGAAAAATAATAGGGTATAGACACAGTTCCACAGGTGATTAAGACACTGGAGTTAACCATCAAAGACTTTAGTATGGAAATAACTAATATTTTTAAGAGAAGAGAAAAAATAATAAATAAAAATATAGATAATGTCTCCAGAAAACAAAACTTAAAAAAAAAATCCAATAGATTTTTTTAATATCAAAAAAAAATTTTTTGCATAAAACACCTCACACTTATTATCTTTGTTTTCAATTTATTTTTTATTGAAGGATAATTGCTTTACAGAATTTTGCTCTTTTCTGTCAAACCTCAACATGAATCAGCCATAGGTATACATATAGCCCCTCCTTTTTGAAACTCCTTCCATCTCCCTCCCCATCCCACCCTTTAGGTTGATACAGATACCCTGTTTGAGTTTCCTGAGCCATATAAAAAATTCCTGTTGGCTATCTATTTTACATATGGTAATGCACGTTTCCATGTTACTCTTTCCATACAGCTCACCATCTCCTCCCCTTTCACCTTGCCCATAAGTCTATTCTCTATGTCTGTTTCTCCGTTGCTGCCCTGTAAATAAGTTCTTCAGTACCATTCTTCTAGATTCCGTATATATGTATCAGAATACAATATTTCTCTTTCTCTTTCTGACTCACTTCACTCTGTATAATAGGTTCTAGGTTCATCCGTCTCACCAGTACTGACTCAAATGTGTTCATTTTTATGGCTGAGTAATATTCTACTGCGTATATGTACCACAATTTCTTTATCCATTCATTTGTTGATGGACATCTAGGTTGCTTCCATGTTCTAGCTTTTGTAAATAGTGCTTCAATGAACACTGGGTTACATGTGTCTTTTTCAATTTTGGTTTCCTCAGGGTATATGCCTAGGAGTGGGATTGCTGGGTCATATGTTGGTTTTATTTCTAGTTTTTAAAGGAATCTCCATATTGTCTTTCCTGATAACTTCCCTCATAGCTCAGTCTTCATACTGTCTTCCCTCATAGCTCAGTGGGTAAAGAATCTGTCTGCAATGCAAGAGACCCAGGTTCAATTCCTGAATTGGGAAGATCCCCTAGAGAAGGAAATGGCGACCCACTCCAGTATTGTTGCCTGGAGAATCCCAAGGACAGAGAAGCCTGGCCATGGGGTAGCAGGAGTCGGACACAATTAGTGACTACACCACCACCACCACCACCACCATACCGTCTTCAAGAATTTTAATTACAAATACAAAAGATAGGGGAGTTCCAAGAAGGTTGAGGAGTAGGTGGATTTGGAGTGCATCTCTCTCCATGGTTGCATCAGAAATATATCTCTACTTGCAACAATACTCACAGAACACTGGCTGAATACTTCCAGGAGACCTAATCACCAGAAAGGACCATATAGAGCCACATGTAGCTGAGTAGGAAGGAGGAGAGAAAGCAGCACCTGATTTGCACCCTGGGGTGGAGAAGGGAAGCATTTGAGGCTGTAAAAAGAGAATGAAGCAGCTGATCTGTGAGTCTGGATAAAGTCAGAACCACACAATCCATGTACATTCCCAACATACCCGGGACTGGGATGCACGCTCACTATTGTGCATGGGCCTGGGAGATGGAGCCTATGAACTGGAAATCAATCCCAAAATGAGCACCGTTGCCAGCTGTGGGAAGGCAGCCTGAGGGAAGAGGAGGGAGAAAATACTCAAGATGGAACACCTTTGGAGGAAAACTAGACTGCCATGAAAGCAGGGGACTACTGTTGAGTCGCATGCAGGGAGTGGAACCACCCCTGTAGCCTCTCTCTCCCCACATGCCATCCGCTGCCATGAGGACTGGCCAGCACTTCACATTGAGTGCCTGTCACTGGAGACAAGAAAAGGCTCCCAGTAGGGCAATATCTCTTGCACCCATGGCCATTGACTTCCTTGCTCATCTGGCCCCACGGGCGTTCCCCAGATGGCGTTGCCATCTCCACACCCTATCCCCACTGGAGCAGACCCAAGTCCTCCAGGGGAGCCCCAGAAGCAGGCTCTTGTGAGTAGCCCACATGCAGAGGTGAACTGGCTTTCATGTGAAACAGATGATAACTGTAAATATCATTTTAATGTGCACACATTGCTAGATACACAAATGCACACGTTAACCATTTGCAGCCTGGCTATGATTCTGTACTGACTTTATCTTTTGTCAGTGCTCTGGTAACCTAGATAGATTGACAGAAAATAAAAACTACTCAAAGTTCCAAAAAAGAAAAAAAATACAATGAGTGACCCCACAAGAGAAAACGCGCTACTTCTGATGCCTATGGACATTGTGGGTAAGCAAATGAGGGAGCAGGACCAGATGTCCTCACAGAGCCTACAGCAGGTCCAGAGCCCAGCCCCCACCCCAGCAATGGAGGGCCTCCAGAGCAGGCACAGGTAGACTGTGGCTCATAGTGGGGCCAAGGACACCGAGAGCTGAGACCCTGAGAAAACATTACTATTTTTATGCTTCAATTCATTATGGTTTTGGTTCTGTTTTTTTTTTTTTTTTTGGTTTTCTTATTTCTTCTCTATTGTTATGGCTGTTGTTTTGTTATTATTATTATTATTTAATCTTTTGGGATACTTTACTCACAGGTAATATTTTTCATATACTTCTACTTTCACTTGGTTTTCTGTTGTTCTAGGTTTTTTGTTTTCTTTCGTTCCTTTTTCACTTTTTTCTTTGCTTTTAAAATATATATCAGTTCAGTTCAGTCTCACATTCATGTCTGTCTCTTTGTAACCCATGGACTGCAGCACATCAAGGTTCCCTATTCATCACCAACACCCGGAGCTTCCTCAGCCTCATGTTCATAGAGTCAGGGATGCCATCCAACCATCTCATTCTCTGTTGTCCCCTTCTCTTCCTGCCTCAGTCTTTCCCAGCATCAGAGTCTTCCAATGAGTCAGTTCTTTGCATCAGGTGGCCAAAGTATTGGGGTTTCATCTTCAGCATGAAAGGTTGTTGATGAAATCACAGCAAGACAAAGGTTTTGGCCTAGTCAATGAAGCAGAAGTAGATGTTTTTCTGGAAATCTCTTGCTTTTTTCAATGACCCAGCAGATTTTGGCAATTTGACCCCTGATTCCTCTATATTTTCTAAATCCAGTTTCATCTGGAAGTTCACAGAGCCTGGCTTGGAAAATTTTGAGCATTACTTTGCTAGCACGTGAGATGAGCACAATCGTGCAGTAATTTGAATATTACTTGTCATTGCCTTTCTTTGGGATTAAAATGAAAACTGACCTTTTTTAGTCTTGAGGCCACTGCTGAGTTTTCCAAATTTGCTGGCATAGTGAGTGCAGCACTTTAATAGAATCATCGTTTACGATTTGAAATAGTTCCACTGGAATTCCATCACCACCACCAGCTTTGTTTGTCATAATGCTAAAGGCCCACTTGATTTCACATTCCAGGATGCTCTAGGTGAGTGATCACACCAGAGTGGTTATCTGGGTCATGAAGATATTTTTTTTTGTATAGTTCTTTTGTGTATTTTTGCCATCTCTTCTTAATATCTTCTGCTTCTGTTAAATCCATACCATTTCTGTCCTTTATTGTGCCCATCTTTACATCAAGTGTTCCCTTGGTATGTCTAATTTCCCTTAAGAGTTCTCTAGTCTTTCCCATTCTATTGTTTTCCTGTATTCTTTGCACTGATCGCTGAAGAAGGCTTCCTTATCTCTCCTTGCTATTCTTTGAAACTCTGCATTCAGATGGGCATATCTTTCCTTTTCTCCTTTGCCTTTTGCTTCTCTTCTTTTCTCAGCTATTTGTAAGGCCTCCTCAGACAACCATTTTGCCCTTTTCCATTCTTTTTTCTTGGGGATGGTCTTGATCCCTGCCTCCTGTACAATGTTACTCACCTCTGTCCATAGTTCTTCAGGCACTCTGTCTATCACATCTAATTCCTTAAATCTATCTGTCACTTCCACTGTATAAAAGTAAGGGATTTGATTTAGGTCATACCTGAATGTTCTGGTGGTTTTCTCTACTTTCTTCAAGTTAAGTCTGAATTTGGCAACAAGGAATTCATAAGGGGTTCATGATCTGAGCCACAGTCAGCTTCTGTTCTTGTTTTGCTGACTGTCAGACTTCTGAGAGTCCCTTGGACTGCAAGGAGATCCAACCAGTTCATCGTAAAGGAGATCAGTCCTGAGTGTTCATTGGAAGGACTTATGTTGAAGGTGAAACGCCAATACTTTGGTCACCTGATGCAAAGAACTGACTCATTGGAAAAGACCCCAATGCTGGAAAAGACTAAAGGCGGGAGGGGAAAGGGACGACAGAGAATGAAATGATTGGATGGCATCACTGACTCAATGGACATGAGTTTGGGTAAACTCTGAGAGATGGTGATGGACAAGGAGGCCTGGCGTGCTGCAGTCCATGGGGTCACAAAGAGCTAGACATGACTAAGTGACTGAACTGAGTGTCAGAGCCTCTCTGTCTTTGACTGCAAAGAATGTGATCAATCTGATTTTGGTACTGACCATCTGGTAATGTCCATTTGTAGAGTCTTCCTTTGTGTCATTGGAAGAGGGTGTTTACTATCACCAGTACATTCTCTTAGCAAAACTCTGTTAGCCTTTTTCCTGCTTCATTTTATACCCTACGGCCAATTTTTCCTATTACTCCAGGTATCTCTGTCTTCCTACTTTTGCATTCCAGTCCCCTATGATGAAAAGGACATCTTTTTGGAGTGTTAGGTGTAGAAAGTCTTGTAGTTCTTCATAGAACCATTCAGCTTCAGCTCATTCACCTTTATTGATGAGGGCATCAACCTGGATTACTGTGATATTGAATGGTTTTGCTTTTGAGATTGCACCCAAGAACTGTGTTTTGGATTCTTCTGTTGACTGTGACTAAAATGTACATAGATCTTTTAAAAATAGTTTTAACTTTGCTTCTCTGTTGTTCATTTTTTTTCTTACCATTATCATATTTTCATTTTCTTTGCTTTATTTTTCAGTTGGCAGTCTGCTTCAGTTTTTTGTTTTCTGTTTAATTCTGCTTTTTTTATTTTAATTTGTGGATTTTTTTCTATTTATTTTGTTTTTTTGGCTGCTGTCTTGTACTTTGCTTTCTTTGCTTCTGTTTTGACTTCTTATGTGTATGTATTCCTTTGTCCTTGTTTCTCTTTGTTTGATTTTACTTTCATCATTTATTTTCTTTATGTCTTTTTTCTTTCGTTGTTGTTTTGTTTTCCTTTTCTAAAACAGTTCCACTCTGTTGCTGTGATGAATGATTTGCGGTGTCTTGGTTCCCAGACCAGAGGACAAGCCTGAGACTCTAGGGTGAGAACAAGTCCAGGACAGTGGCCCGTCAGATGAGCCGTGGCCCTCGGGCTGTTAACTGGTGACAGCTCCCATTACACCACCCAAATCAATGTCTTGACTCCGCCCAACTGCCTGGGGCGCACAGTACCAGACTCCTGTGCCAAACCACCAGCAAGACAGGCACACAAACTCTACTACTAGAAACGGGCCTAGTAAAGTCATACTAAGCCCACAGATACCCCAAAATACACCTCTAACATGTCCCTGCCCATCAGGGGAAAAGACTCAGGTCCACCCACCACAACTCAGGAACCGATCCCTCCCACCATGGGACTTTCACAAGAAACTAGACCAACCTCACTCAATGAGGGAACAGGCCAGAAACAAGATAGAAAACTCTGCAGCTTGAGAAAAAGAGAGGCCTCAAACACAGTGAGCTAGACAAAATAAAAAGATAAATATCATTAGGATGACATGAAGTGTTAGTTGCTTATTCACATCCAACTCTTTGCAATCCCATGGACTATAGCATTCCAGGCTCCTGTGTCCATGGAGTTCTTCAGGCAAGAATACTGGAGTGGGTTTCCATTTCCTTCTCTAGGGGGACTTCTCAACCCAGGGATTGAAAAAGTGTCTCCGGCATTAGAGGCAGACTCTTTACCATCTGAACCACCAGGGAAGCCCCCATTAGGATGAAGAAGCAAGACAAACACCCACAAAACCAAATAGATAAAGGGTAAATAGGCAATATAACTGAAAATTAATTCAGGGTAATGATAATAAAAATTATCCAAACTCTTGAAGATAGAAAGGAAAAAATGCAAGAAACATTTAATAATTGTCTAGGAGAATTATAGAATAAGCAAATAATGATGATTCACACGATAACTGAAATTGAAACTACTCTAGGAAGAATCAACAGAAGAATACTCTGAGGCAGAACAGTTAAGTGAACTGGAAGACAGAATGGTGGAAATAACTGCTAAGGAGCAGAATAAAGAAAAATGAATGAAAAGAATTGGGGACAGTCTTAGAGACCTCTGGAGCAATATCAAATGCATCAACATTTGAATTATGGGGATCTCAGAAGAAGAAAATTAGAAAAGTCTGAGAAAATATTTGAAGAGATTATAGTTAAAAGGTTTCCTAACATGGGAAAGAAAATAACCAACTTCAGGAAGTACAGAGTCTCATACAGGAGAAACCCAAGAGAAATATTAAACACAAAGAAAAAACTACTAAAAGCAGCAAGAGAAAACCACAAACAACATACAAGAGAACCTGCATAAGGCTGACAACTGATCTTTTAGCAGAAACTCTGCATGTCAGAAAAGAATGGTAAATATTCAAAGTAATGAAAGAGGAAAAAACCTACAACCAAGATTACCAAGAAAGGATCCCTTTCATATTCAACAGAGAAATCAAGAGCTTTAAAGATGTTTCAAGAGAATTTATGGGAATTCAACACCACCAAACCAACTATACAACAAATCCTAAAGGAAATTCTCTAGGCAGGTAAAACAAGAGAATAAAAAGACTTACAAAAACAAACCAAAAACAATTAAGAAAATGGTAATAGGAACATATTTGTAATCATCTTAAATGTAAATGGAGATTATGTTCCAACCAAAAGACCAAGACTGGCTAAATGCAGTCTCTAATAGATCCACTTCAGACCTAGGGAGACATAGAAACTGAAAGTGATGGGATAGAAGACCATATTCTATGCAAATGGAAATCAAAAGGAAACTGAGGTAGCAATACTCTTATTAGAAAATAGAAACTAAAATAAAGAATATTAAGGGAGACAAGGATGGACACTATATAATGATCAATAGATCAATCCAAGAAAAACACATAACAATTGTAAATATTATGCAAGCAACAAAGGAGCACCTCAATATATAAAGCAAATGCTAATAGCCACAAAAGGGGAAATTGACAGCAATACCATAAGAGTGGGGGGCACTAACATTTCACTTAATCAATGGACAGATTACTCAGACAGAAAATTATATGAGAACATGAACCTTAAGTGACACATTAGACCAGATGGAATTAATTGACATTTAAAGGACATTCATCCAAAAGTAGCATAATCCATTTTCTTCTCATTTGCAGACAGATTATTCTCCAGGATCACAGATAACATTTTGGGTCACAAATCAAGCTTCAGTAAAATTAAGAAAATTGTAATTGTGTTAAACAAATTTTGTGATTTAAACCTATGAGACTTGATATCAATTACTGGATGGAAAATGTTAAAAAACAAAAACACCAGAAGTTGAACAATATGCTACAAAACTACCAAGAGATAACTGAAGAAATCAAAGAGGAAATTTAAAAATACCTAAAACAAATTACAATGAAAACATGAGGACTCAAAACCTACTGGATGCACCAAAGACAGTTGTAAGAGGGAATTTTATAGCAATACAATATTACCTCAGGAAATAAGAAAAATCTCTAATAAACAACCTAACCTTGCATCTCAGGTAAGAAAAAGAAGAACTGGAGAACCCCCAAAGTTAGTAGAAAAGAAATAATAAAGATCCAGGCAAAAACCAAACGAAAAGAAATGAAGCAAACAATAGCAAAGATCAATAAAACTAAAAGCTTGTTCTTTGAGAATATAAACAAAATTGACAAACCATTACCAGACTCATCTGGTAATGATGAGTAATGGTAATGGCAAAAGGGAGAAGACGCAAATCAATAGAATTAGAACTCAAAAGGGAGAAGTTGCAATAGACAATGCAGACATGTAAAGGGTCATAAGAGAGTACTGAAAGCAACTATATGCTAATAAAATGGACAATCTAGAAGAAACAGACAAATGTTTACAAAAGGACAAGATTTCAAAGCTAACTCAGGAAGAAATAGAAAATATAAACAGACCAATCACAAGCTCTGAAATCAAAGTAGTGAGAAAATATTTTCCAAAAATCCAGTGCTACATGGTTTCACAGTCACTGGTTTCTATAAAATTCTATCAAACATTTAGAGAAGAGCTAGTACCTATCCTTCTCAAACTCTTCCAAAACACTAGAGAGGGAGGAACAATCTCAAATTCTTTCTATGAGGCCACCATCACCCTTATACCAAAACCAGTAAAATATATCACACAGAAAAAGACGATTATAGACAAATATCACTGATAAATATAGATATAAAAATACCCAACGAAATACTAGCAAGCAGAATCCAACAACATATTAAAAGGATCATACACCATAATCAAGTAGGCTTCAGTCCAGGGATGCAAGGCTTCTTCAAAATTTTCAAATCAATCAATGTGAAACACCACATGAACAAATTAAAAGGTGAAAATCATCTCACTTAATGTGTAAATTTGACTTGTGGCAAAATTCAACACTGGTTTATGATAAAACACTCCAGAAAGTGGGCATAGAAGGAACCTACCTGAGCATAATAAAAGCCATATATGACAAACGCATGACAAGTATTATTCTCAATGGTGAAAAATTGAAAGCATTTTCTCTAAGATCAGGTACAAGACAAGGGGGCTCACTCTTTCCACTATTATTCAATGTAGTTTTGGAAGTTATACCCAAAGAAAAAGAAATAAAGGGATCCCAGATTGCAAAAAAGTGAAACTGTCACTGTAGTAAGAAAACATGGTAGTATGCATAGAAAATCCTAAAGGTGCCACCAGAAAACTACTTGAGCTAATCAAAGAATTTAGTGAAGCCACAGGATGCAAAGTTAATAGAAATCCCTTCCATGTCTATACACTAACAAAAATCAGTAAGAGAAATTAAGGAAACAACCCCATTGACCATTTCAACAAAAAGGATAAAATACCTAAGAATAAATCTACCTAAGGAGACAAAAGGGGCTTCCCAAGTGGCTCAGTGGTAAAGAATCTGCCTGTAATGTAGGAGCTGCAAGAGATGCAGTTTCAATTTCTGAGTCAGGAAGATTCCTTGGGGAAGGACATGGCAGCCCATTCCAGTATTCTTGCCTGGAGAATCCCCAGGGAGAGAGGGGCCTGGTGGGCTGCAATCCATAGGGTTGCAAAGAGTCAGACACGACTGAAGTGACTTAGCAAACAAACAAGCAAGAAGACAAAAGGCCTGTAGCACTAAAGATAGTGATGAAAGAAATCAAAGATGACATCAAGAGATGGATAGATTTATCATGTTATTGGATGACAAGAAAGAACATTGTGAAGATAACTATACTACCCAATGCAGTCTACAAACTCAATGCAATCTCTATCAAATTACCAATTACTTCCCAGAGGAATAGAACAAAATATCTTAAAATGTATATGGATCCACCAGGAGTTAATAAATCGATAGGAGCTCATCAAATTCCTCCATACCCAAACTGAAACCAACCACCCCCCAGGGGCCAACAAGCTCCAGAGTAAGATATACCAAACAAATTCTCCAGCAACGCAGGAACACAGCCTGGAGCTTCAATACACAGGTTGCCCAAGGTCACACCAAGTCCACCGACATCTCAAAACTCTTTACTGGACACTCCATTGCTAGTTAAAGTGAGGAAACACAGATCCACCCACCAGAACACCACACAAGCTTTCCCAACCAGGAAACTTTGACAAACCACACATCCAACTTCACCCATAGTGAGGAACCCCCACAAGAAAGGGACAACACAGCAAGATAAACAAGATGAACAGGCAGAGAAATACCCAGCAGGTAAAGGAGCAGGATAAAAGTCCTCCAGACCAAACAAAAGACGAGGAGATAGGAAGTCTACTTGATAAAGAATTCTGAATAATGATAGTGAAAATGATTCAAAATCTGGAAAATAAATTGGAGTTACCGTTCAATAACCTGCAGGCAAGGATTGAGAAGATGCAGGTAAGCTTTAACAAGGACTTAAAAGAAATGAAAAAGAGTTAAAATACAATGAATAATGCAATAAATGAGATAAAAGACACCCTGGAGGGAACCCACAGTAGAATAACAGAGATAGAAGACAGGATAAGTGAGGTAGAAGACAGAATGGCAGAAATAAATGAAACAGAAAGGAAAAATGAAAAAAGAATTAGAAGAATTGAGGACAATCTCAGAGAACTCTGGGACAATGCTAAACGCACCAATATTTGAATCAAAGGAGTCCCAGAAGAAGAAGACAAAAAGAAAGACCATCAGAAAATGCTTCAGGAGATAATAGTTGAAAACGTCCCTAAATTGGGAAAGGAAATAACCACTCAAGTCCAAGAAACCCAGAGAGTCCCAAATAGGATGAACCTCAAGCGGAACACCCCAAGACACATATTAATCAAATTAACAAAGAGCAAATATTAAAAGCAGCAAGGAAAAAACAACAAATAACTCACAAGGGGAATCCCATAAGGATAACAGCTGATCTCTCAATAGAAACACTTCAGGCCAGAAGGGAATGGCAGAACATACTTAAAGTCATGAAAGAAAATAATCTACAACCCCTATTACTGTACCCTGTAAGGATCTCATTCAAATTTGAAGGAGAAATCAAAAGCTTTCCAGACAAGCAAACGCTGAGAGAATTCAGCACCACCAAACCAGCGCTCCAACAAATGCTGAAAGATCTTTCTTAGACAGGAAACACGGATAGGGTATATAATCTCGAACCCAAAACAATAAAGTAAATGGCAACTGGATCATACTTATCAATAATTACCTTAAATGTAAACGGGTTGAATCTCAAAAGACAAAGATTGGCCGATTGGATACAGAAACAAGACCCCTATATATGTTGTCTACAAGAGACCCACCTCAAACCTAGGGACACATATAGACTGAAAGTTAAAGGCTGGAAAAAGATATTTCATACAAATAAAGACCAAAAGAAAGCAGGAGTGGCAATACTCATATCAGATAAAGTGGACTTCAAAATAAAGGCTGTGAAAAGAGATAAAGATGGACATTACATAATGATCAAAGGATCAATCCAAGAAGAAGAAATAACAATTGTAAATACATATGCACCCAACATAGGAGCACCACAAAATGTAAGGCAAATGCTAACAAGTATGAAAGGGGAAATTAACAATAACACAATAATAGTGGGAGACTTCAATACACCACTCACACCAATGGATAGATCAACTAAACAGAAGATTAACAAGGAAACACAAACTTTAAATGATACAATAGACCAGTTAGACCTAATTGATATCTATAGGACATTCCACCCCAAAACAATGAATTTCACCTTTTTTTCAAGCGCACACGGGACCTTCTCGAGAATAGATCACATCCTGGGCCATAAATCTAGCCTTGGTAAATTTAAAAATATTGAAATCATTCCAAGCATCTTTTCTGACCACAATGCAGTGAGATTAGATATCAATTACAGAAGAAAACAATTCAAAAATCCCAACATATGGAGGCTCAACAACACACTGCTGAATAACCAACAAATCACAGAAGAAATCAAAAAAGAAATCAAAATATGCATAGAAATGAATGAAAATGAAAACACAACAGCCCAAAACCTATGGGACACAGTAAAAGCAGTGCTAAGGGAAAAGTTCATAGCAATACTAGCTCACCTCAGGAAACAAGGAAAAAGTCAAATAAATATCCTTACTTTACACCTAAAGCAACTAGAAAAGGAAGAAATGCAGAAGCCCAGGGCTAGTAGAAGGAAAGAAATCTTAAAGATCAGGGCAGAAATAAATGCAAAAGAAACAAAAGAGACCATAGCAAAAATCAACTAAGGCAAAAGCTGGTTCTTTGAGAAGGTAAATAAAATTAAAAAACCATTAGCCAGACTCATTAAGAAACAAAGGGAGAAAAACCAAATCAACAAAATTAAACATGAAAAATGAGAAATCACAACAGAAAACACAGAAATACAAAGGATCATAAGAGACTATTATCAGCAACTATATGCAAATAAATTGGACAACCTGGATGAAATGGACAAATTCCTAGAAAAGTACAACTTTCCAAGACTAAACCAGGAAGAGATAGATAATATCAATAGACCCATCACAAGCACAGAAATTGAAACCATAATCAGAAATCTTCCAAAAAGCAAAAGCCCAGGACCAGATGGCTTCACAGCTGAATTCTACCAAAACTTTAGAGAAAGGCTAACACCTATTCTACTCAAACTCTTCCAGAAAATTGCAGAGGAAGGTAAACTTCCAAACTCATTCTACAAGGCTACCATCACCCTAATTCCAAAACCCGACAAAGATGCCACAAAAAAGAAAACTACGGGCCAATATCACTGATGAACATAGATGAAAAAATCCTTAATTTTTCAAATAGAATCCAACAACACATTAAAAAGATCATACATCATAATCAAGTAGGCTTTATCCCAGGGATGCAAGGATTCTTCAATATTCGTAAATCGATCAATGTAATACAAATTGAAAAACAAAAACCACATGATTATCTCAATAGATGCAGAAAAAGCCTTTGACAAAATTCAACATCCATTTATGATAAAAACCCTCCAAAAAGCAGGAATAGAAGGAACATACCTCAACATAATAAAAGCTATATGTGATAAACCCACAGCAAACATTATCCTCAATGGTGAAAAACTGAAAGCATTTCCCCTGAAGTCAGGAACAAGACAAGGGTGCCCACTCTCACCACTACTTTTCAACATAGTTTTGGAAGTCTTGGCCACAGCAATCAGAGCAGATAAAGATATAAAAGCGATCCAGATTGGAAAAGAAGAAGTAAAACTCTCTCTGTTTGCAGATGACATGATCCTCTACATAGAAAACCCTAAAGACTCTACTAGAAAATTACTAGAACTAATCAGTGAATATAGCAAAGTTTCAGGATACAAAATCAACACACAGAAATCCCTGGCATTCCTATACACTAACAATGAGAAAACAGAAAGAGAAATTAAGGAAACAATTCCATTCACCACTGAAACAAAAAGAATAAAATACTTAGGAGTATTTCTACCTAAAGAAACAAAAGACTTGTATATAGAAAACTATAAAACACTGATGAAAGAAATTAAAGAGGACACAAACAGATGGAGAAATGTGCCATGTTCGTGGATTGGAAGAATCAATATAGTGAAAATAAGTATACTACCCAAAGCAATCTATAGATTCAGTGCAATTCCTATCAAGCTACCAGAGGTCTTTTTCAGAGAATTAGAACAAATAATTTCTCAATTTGTATGGAAATACAAAAAACCTCATATAGCCAAAGCAATCTTGAGAAAGAAGAATGGAACTGGAGAAATCAACCTACCTGACTTTAGGCTATACTACAAATCCACAGTCATTAAGACAGTATGGTACTGGCACAAAGACAGAAATATAGATCAATGGAACAAAATAGATGGACACCTTATCTTTGACAAAGGAGGCATGAATATACAATGGAGAAAAGACAATCTCTTTAACAAGTGGTGCTGGGAAAACTGGACAGCCACTTGTAAAAGAATGAAACTAGAACACTTTCTAACACCATACACAAAAATAAAATCAAAATGGATCAAAGATCTAATCATAAGACCAGAAACTATAAAACTCCTAGAGGATAACATAGGCAAAACACTCTCCAACATAAACCAAAGTGGGATCCTCTATGACCCACCTCCCAGATTATCGGAAATAAAAGCACGAATAAACAAATGGGACCTAATTAAAATTAAAAGCTTCTGCACAACAAAGGAAACTAAAAGCAAGGTGAAAAGACAGCCTTCAAAATGGGAGAAATAATAGCCAATGAAGCAACGGACAAACAATTAATCTCAAAAGTATACAAGCAACTCCTGCAGCTCCATTCTAGAAAAATAAAAGACCCAATCAAAAAGTGGGCCAAAGAACTTAACAGACGTTTCTCCAAAGAAGACATACAAATGGCTAACAAACACATGAAAAGATGCTCAACATCACTCATGACCAGAGAAATGCAAATCAAAACCACAATGAGGTACCACTTTACACCAGTCGGAATGGCTGCCATCCAAAAATCTACAAGCAATAAATGCTGGAGAGGATGTGGAGAAAAGGGAACCCTCTTACACTGTTGGTGGGAATGCAAACTAGTACAGCCACTGTGGAAAACAGTGTGGAGATTCCTTAAAGAACTGCAAATAGACCTGCCATATGACCCAGCAATCCCACTGCTGGGCATATACACCAAGGAAACCAGAATTGAAAGAGCCATGTGTACCCCAATGTTCATCACCGCATTGTTTACAATAGCCAGGACATGGAAGCAACCTAGATGCCCATCAACTGACGAATGGATAAGAAAGCTGTGGTACATATACACAATGGAATATTACTCAGCATTAAAAAAAAAATTCATTTGAATCAGTTCTACTCAGATGGACAGAACTGGAGCCTATTATCCAGAGTGAAGAAAGCCAGAAGGAAAAACAACAATACAGTATACTAACGCATATATATGGAATTTAGAAGGATGGTAACGAGAACCCTGCATTCGAGACAGAAAAAGGAATGCAGATGTATAGAACAGATTCGTGGACTCTGTGGAAGAGGGCAAGGGTGGGATGATATGGGAGAATGACATTGAAACATGTTAATTACCATATGTGAAATTAACCGCCAGCCCAGGGTTGATGCTCGGGGCTGGTGCACCGGGATGTCCCAGGGGGAGGGAGTCGGGAGGGAGGAGGGAGGGGGGTTCTGGAGGGGGAGCATGTGTAGACCCATGGCGGTTTCATGTCACTGTATGGAAAAACCAACACAATAAAGTAAAGAAAATTAAAAAAAAAAAAGTAAAAGAAACAGAAAAAGAAAAAAAAATGTATATGGATCCACAAAAGACCTGAATAGCCAAAGTAATCCTGAGAAGAAACAGAGGAGGAGGAACCAACCTTCCTGTCTTCACACTATACTACAAAGTTCCTGTAATAAAGGCAGTAAGTACTGGCACAAAAACAGAAATATAGATCAATTGAACAAGATAGAAAGACCAGAGATAAACCCACACACACACCTATGGGCACCTTATCATTGACAAAGAAGGATGAGAATATACAATGGTGAAAAGACCGGCTCCTTAATAAGTAGACTGCTGCATATAAAAGAATGGAATTAGAACACTTTCTAACACCATACACAAAAATAGTCAAAACAGATTAAAGACCTAAATGTGAGTCCACGTATGGGCTTCCCTTGTGACTCAGTTGGCAAAGAATATGCCTGCAATACCAGAGACCTGGGTTGAATCCTTGGGTTGGGAAGATCCCCTGGAGAAGGGAAAGGCTACCCACTCCAGTATTCTGACTTGGAGAATTCCATGGACCCTATAGTCCATGGGGCAAAGAACCATCTATATAAAACCCTTAGAGGAAATCATTGGCAAAACACTCTTCAACATAAATCACAACAAGATCTTTTTGACCCACCTCTTAGCTTAATGGAAGTAAAAACAAAAATAAAACACATGGGACTTATTTAATCGTAAAACCTTTTAAATAACAAAGGAAATCATAAACAACATGAAAAGACAACCCTCAGTATGGGAGCTAATAAATGTAAATGAAGCAACTGACAAAGGATTAATATCCAAAGTATACATAAAGCTCATGCAGTTCAATACTAGGAAAATAAACAACTCAATCAAAAAATGGTTGAAACACCTAAGCAGACATTTCTCTGAAGACATAAGATGACCAACAAATACATGAAAAGATGATCAACATCGCTCATTATTAGAGAAATGCAAGTCAAAACTACAATGATGCATCACCTCACACTGATCAGAATGGCTATCACACACACACACACACACACACACACACAAAACTACAAGAAATAAATGCTGGAGAAGATGTGGAGGAAAGGAAACCCTGTTTTACTGTTGGTGAGAATATACATTGATACAACCACTATGGAGAACAGTATGGAGGTTCCTTTGGAAACTAGAAATAAAACTCCCTTCTGACCCAGAAATGCCATGTAGAAAAATGGTATGATGAACCTATTCGTAGAACAGAAATAAAGACACAGACATAGAAAAGGGACTTGGGGTCACAGCAGGGAAAGGAGAGATTGTGATGAATTGAGAGAGTACCATTACATATATACACCACTATATGTAAAATATATAGCTAACCGGAAACTCCTGTATAACAGAGGGAGCTCAACTTGGTGCTCTCTGATGACCTAGAGGGGTTGGATGGGGGTGGGAGGGAAGCTCAAATGGCAGGGGATATATGTATACTTATAGATGATTCATGTTGTATAGCAGAAACAAACATAATATTGTAAAGCAATTATCCTCCAATTAAAAATATACAAAAGTTACATGTAATAAAAGTAACTTTGTTATATAAATATGGGTTAAAAAATATGACTAATCACAAAGTGGTTAGTTGAAAATAATCAAAACAAGAAAAATTAGAGACAAAACAATAAATATATTGAGGGCAAAAAACATATGGAATATGGCATAAGTTTCTAATATAAATGTAATTGATAAGGAAAAAATTTGAAATTAGAATCCCCAAAATGATAGGCCATAGAGAATTGGTTAGATGCACTATCTGAATAAATAATGTCTTAAAATTACCCTAGTTAACTGAAAACATGAAATCACACACTTAAGAATACTTGTGAACTCCAAAGAAAACCTTTGAACTTCTAAAGACTGAAAGCAGAAAGTATGTCTTTTAACATCTTGAGAAAAAAAGACACATTACTTTCATAGGAACAAAATTAACACAGACATCTGACTCCTCACCAGGAATGACAGAAACCAGAAGACAATGGAGAAAATTGAGAAGAGAGAAAGAGAGATGATTTTATTATCACTATAACAATTTTCCTCTAACTCTTGTATAAAACCTCTAAAAAATTTGCATGCTAGTCTATTTCTTTTCCATACCAAGGCTACCCGTGTGGTCCATTCGAACCTTGGCCCAATTGTCTAAAAGTGGTAGGACACACAGCATTTTTTTAATCTTAAGAATGAAGACGTATATAGCAAGCTTTGTGAAATTGAGCTAGGTACATGAAATACACTCTGCAATGGATATACTTAGGACAAGCTTAGGGCAAGCTTAGGGCATGCCTAGAGCATACTTAGAAGTGGTTCTGTAGAATAGGCAGTTCTAGCAAAAGTCTCCTGACCTGAAGAGATCATCAGCAGCCTAGATCCATAGTTAATCAAACTAGGAGCTCTTCCTTGGTGCCTCTTTTATTTTATTTGTATTTTTAAAGGGGTAAAATTTATTTATTTATTTATTTATTTTAATTTATTATTTTTTTATATATTTATTTTCTTTACATTATCGTGTTGGTTTTGCCATACATTGACATGAATCTGCCATGGGTATACATGTGTTCCCCTTCCAGAACCCCCCTCCCACCTCCCTCCCAATTCCATCTCTCTGGGTCATCTAAAGGGGTAAAATTAATTTTAATGAGATATTGAATTCACTCAATATATGAGAAGTAGTATTTCAACATCCAATGAACATAAAAATTATTAATGAGATATTTTACATTTTTTATTCATACTAAGTCTTTGAAAGCAGGTGTGTTGGTGACACAGCATATCCCACTTTAGACCCACCATACTTTGAGCCAGTACCTGTTTTATTACAAAGCCCCAAACAACCCTTCTCAGAGAATAAATTTGTTATAGTCAAAGTAATCATGGGAAAGAGCTGGTTTTCCATGACTATGGCAAAAGGCACATAGCTTGATGTGAATATCTAACACTTTTTAAGTTTATTTAAGCTTTAAGTTTAGCAGGTTCTGTAAGTGATTCTCTAAACTAAAAGCAAAGTATTCTGTATATGAAGTTTTATATATGGTCTGTGTTCAATAAGTTGTTCATGTTCCAACCGATTTTTAAAAAGTATTTTCTCCGGTAGTGCTCATGGGGAAGAGCGAGTAGAGATTAAGAGCACTAGAGTCACACCATCTAGGTCTTAATGCTTTGGCACCAGTCACCTGATATCTGTCCTTGATCAACTTCTGTAATCCACCCATGAAGGACATTACCATCTCCTTTATATGGCTGTTGTGAATTTAAGTGAATGAATATGTAAAGCACATAATTGCCAATAAAAATATGTGTGTATACATATATATGTATACATATATATATATGTATACATTATCTATTATTATTGCCTTTATATGCTCCTTGTGAGGGAGAACTGTGAAATTTACACATTGGCTTTTATTTAATAAATGGCCCATTAAGTTGGCTGTTAGGATTTTATTCAATGAGACATGCTTCTACAGAGTAAAATTTGTGAGGTTTTTATCTTGAATGCAAAAAGGAATATATATATATTTAAAATAGCCCCAATAGAAGAAACTCTTAAAGTGAGTTCTTCTTGACTTTTGGTCATACTTGTCCAAGTGAAATGTGAGTAATAAATCCATCTGACTTTTAGAGTCAGAGCTTTAAAAATAGTGACAGTGTCATTGTCCACAAGATTGAGTGAAAAGTCTTTCAAACTCATTATGAGTCATCCTCCTCTAATTCAGAGAGGAAATGTGGAAAAGCCACTGTTTGGTCAAATGAACTGCTCATCTGCTAAGAAAATTTAAATCGTATGATACAAATCACATCTGACTTTCTTTTTTTATGTATCAGATTTAATTAATAACTCTTTCAAAGCAAAGAGTTTTGCTGTCTTTCATAAGACCTGTCTTTCCATGAGACTTGAACAAATTCGAGTATTTAGTATACGGTGAGAGTGGTATTTTTACATATCTTATGTTAAGTATAGTTTTTCATTTGCTGCTCATCTTGCACTTTGAGGAAGGTAGGGTGTGTGCCACTACCTCTATTATCCAACAATGGACACAATCACGAAGAACCACAGCAACATACACAATATGTACTGCAGCTGATTTTAGACCCTCCCACTGTGAAACCAGTGGCTTTTCCATGATATCCCTGCTACAAAAAGCTAACTTTCAGTTTTCAAAATATTTCACTGTATCTAATCCAGTGTTAGGTTAGGTTTCTTTTCTTTCTTTCTTTCTTTCCTTTTTTTTTTTTTTTGGTACATTTCCTTGCATGGATGATATTATATATCCTTTTCTTTTCACTATGGAATTACACTATTTCTTTAAATCATTTGATCAGAAGAAAAATCTTAAATTTGTACACTGACATAAGAGAGTATGATCATTTTAAACTATGTTATATTCTGTAAAAATAATTATGTTATTATTATGAAATTAGCCCTGGTGGATCAGAAGGTAAAGCATCTGCCTGAAACACAGGAGATCCGAGTTAGATTCCTGGGTCAGGAAGATCCCCTGGAGAAGGAAGTGGCAGCCCACTCTAGAACTCCTGCCTGGAAAATTCCATGGACGGAGGAACCTGGTAGGCTACAGTCCATGGGGTCGCAAAGAGTCAGACACAACTGAACAACTTCACTTTCAGAGCTCTGGCAAGGAATGCTATAGTGTATTTCCATGTTTCAAATGCTAGTTAACTTTTATTGTTTTATATGCTTTTTTGATGCTGCTCTATCATCTACCTTTTAAAATAGTTATGCTTGAGTGCAGTCCCAAGATGGCAGAGGAATGGGATGGGGAGGCCACTTTCTCCCTCACAAATTCCTCAAAAATCATTGGAATGTTGAGCAACTTCCACAAAACGACTTCTGAATGCTGGAAGAGGATACCAGGTACCCAGAAAGGCAGCCCATTCTCTTCGAAAGGAGGTAGAACAAAATGCAAAAGACAAAAAGAAAGACAAAAGAATTAGGGATGGAGACCTGTCCTGGGGAGGGAGTCATGAAGGCGGAGAAGTTTCCACACACTAGGAAACCCTCTCACAGGCGGGTCTGTGGGGAGTTTTGGAATCTCAGAGGGCAGCATAACTGGGAGAAAAAAACAACAACAGAATATGCGCCTAACCACAACTGCAAGTGGAGAATGAGCCCAGAAGCTCACAACCACTACCAGCAAGCGGGGGCTGGGCAGGGAGGTGCGGGCTACATCATCGGACCTTAAGGTAAGGACTGGGCTTGAATGCCCCAAGAAAAATCTGAGGGAGCTAATGTGAGATACTAATCCAAACCTTGGGATCTCCGGAGAGAGAGAAATGGGAAAAAAAAAAGAAGAACTTTCCTGTGAAAGGCTCTAACACGCAGCTTGGTGTGCTCACAGAACAAAGGATTGAGGAATGCCAAAGGAGAGCAGGCTTCATATAGACCCCTCCCTGCTAGAGGCATACAGGCAGGCATGCAGTAGCCAGAGCTGGAAAGCAAGAGGCTGCTGCAATCTCAGCCCCAGAGATGGCATCTTCCACCAAAGTCTGAGCAGGCGCCCTGTTGATAATCACATCTTCCTGGGGTCCTGGACAGTTGACATCTGCCAATAGGGTCGCAGCCTGAGATCAGCTCCCCAGAGGAGACACACGGCACACCTAAGACAGTGCTCTTGCTGAACACCTGGGAACCTGAGCACCCAGGCCCAGGGAGGTGAATAAGATGCGTGGCCCATCTGGGACAGTGTGCACGCCAAGCACCTGGTCGCCTGATCTGCTCGGGCCTAGGAAGGGCACAAAACACATACCCAGCCAGGTCTGTGCCTGTGTGGAGTACCCAAGAACCTGAGCGGCTTAGACCTGGGAAGTGCCTGAAACCCAGGGCCCACTTGGGATAGTGCCCTTGCAGAGCACCCTGGAGCCTGAGCAGTGTAGACCTGGGAAGCACATGCCACCCTGGGCTCCAGGAAACCTAGTGCGGTCCACAGTGAATGGACAGGAGCACAGGTTGGACGAGTGGCTTGTCAAGGTTTCCTGGTTAGGGAAGCATGTGTCTGTGTTCTGGTCGGGGGAGCTGGATCTTTTCTCTCTGGAGTGCAATGAAGTGTCCAGTAGTGAGTTTTGAGGTGTCTATGGGTTTGGTGTGACTTTTGGCTGCCTGTATTTTAATGCTCAGGGTTATGTTCCTGCGTTGCTAGAGAATTAGCTTGGTTTATCTTGCTCTGAAACTTGTTGGCTCTTGGGTGGAGCTTGTTTTCAGTGTAGGTATGGAGGCTTTTGGATGAGCTTTTGTTGATTAATGTTCCCTGGAGTCTCTATTCTAGATTTTTAATCTCTCCTTTTTGATATTTGTTATCAAGTCTGTACCTTTAAGAATCTAATCTTCAGTATCCTTTTCACTTAGGGATGTGATTACTGGCTTGATTGCTCTCTCCCTTTTTCACTCCCCCTCTTCTCCTCCTCTCTCTGGATGTTCCAGGCTATGGAGAGCATTTAGGAAATGGATTACTGGTAAGACTGTTCTCTCCCGTTTTGACTCCTCCTCTTCTCCTCCTGGTCACCTGTATCTCCCTCCTCCCTCTTCTTGTTTCTATGTAACTCTGTGAATCTCTCTGGGTGTCCCTTGCTCTGGAGAATTGTTTCACCATTAATCTAGATGTTTTATTATCTGTGATGTATGGATGAAGAAGTCTTGAAGATACTATAAGAGAAGGACCAAAAGTCAGAGGCAGAAGGCTTAACTCCAGAACTTGAGAACATCAGAGAACTCCTGACTCCAGGGAACATTAATAGACAAGAGCTCCCCCAAAAGTATCCATATCTACACTGAAATCAAGCTCCACCCAAGAGCCAACAAATACCAGTGCAAGACATACCACACTAATTCTTCAGCAAAGCAGAAACACAACCCTGAGCATTAAATGACAGGCTTCCCAAAGCCATGCCAAACCCATAGACACCCCAAAACTCACTGCTGGACACACCAGAGAGAAGAGGTCCATCTCCACCCACAAGAACACAGACACAATCGTCTCCAACTGGAAACCTTGACAAGCCACTAGTCCAATCCCACCCACAGGGAGCAGGCTCCACAATAAAGAGAAAACATGAACTTCCAGCCTACAGAAGGGCACCCCAAACACAACAATCTAAACAAAATGGAAAGGCAGGGGAAAATTCAGCAGGTAAAGGAACATGATAAATACCCACCAAACCAAACAAAAGAGGAGGAGATAGGGAGTCTACCTGAAAAAGAATTCAGAATAATGATAGTAAAGATGATCCAAAATCTTGAAAACCAAATGGATTTACAGATAAATAGACTAGAGACAAGGATTGAGAAGATGCAAGAAATGTTTAACAAGGACCTAGAAGAAATAAAAAAAGAGTCAATCGATAATGAATAATGCAATAAATGATATCAAAGCACTCTGGAGGGAACCAACAGTAGAATAACAGGCGAAGAGAGGATAAGTGAGATGGACGTGAGAATGGCGGGATTAAAGGAAGCAGAGAAGAAAAAAGAAAAAATAGTTAAAAGAAATGAGGACAACCTCAGAGACCTCTGGGACATTTGAATCATAGGTGTCCCAGAAGAAGACAAAAAGAAAGGGCATGAGAAAATATTTGAGGAGATAATAGTTGAGAGCTTCCATAAAATGGGGCGGGAAATAGCCACCCAAGTCCAGGAAATCCAGAGAGTCCCAAACAGGATAAACCCAAGGTGAAATACCCCAAGAAACATATTTATCAAGCTATCAAAGATCAAACACAAAGAGCAAATATTAAAATCAGCTAGGAAAAAACAATAAATAACACACAAGGGGATCCCCATAAGTATAGAAACTCTTCAGGCCAGAAGGGAATGGCAGGACATACTTAAAGCAGTGAAAGAGAAAAACCGACAACCAAGATTTCTACAAGCAGCAAGGATCTCATTCAGATATGAAGGAGAAATCAAAAGCTTTATAGACAAGCAAAAGCTGAGAGAATTCAGCCCCACCAAATGAGCTCTTCAACAAATGCAAAAGGATCTTCTCTAAATAGGAAACATAAAAAGAGTTTATAGCATTGAAACATGTATATTACCATATGTGAAATAGATCTCCAGTGCAAGTGCAACACATGAAACAGTGCACTCAAAGCCAGCACACTGGGACAACCCTGAGGGAGAGGATGGAGAGGGAGGTGGGAGGGGGTTTCAGGATGGGGACACATGTACACCCATGGCTGATTCATGTCAATGTATGGCAAAACCAATACAATATTGTAAAGTAATTTATCCTCCAATTAAAATAAATAAATTAATTTTTTAAAAATTGAACCCCAAACAACAAAGTAAATGGAAATGGGATTGTACTTATCAATAATTACCTTAACTGTAAATGGGTTGAATGCCCCAACCAAAAGACAAATTCTGGCTGAATGGATACAAAAACAAGACCCCTATATATGCTGTCTTCAAGAGACCCACCTGGAAACAAGGGACACATACAGACAGAGGTGAAGGGCTGTAAAAAGATATTTCATGCAAATAGAGACCAAAAGAAAGAAAGAGTAGAACTACTCACATCAGATAAAATAGACTTTGAAGTAAAGACCATGAAAAGAGACAAAGAAGGACACTACATAATGATCAAAGGATCAATCCAAGAAGAAGATACAATTATAAATATATATGCACAAAACATAGGAGTGCCTCAGTACATAAGGCAAATGTTAACAAGCATGAAAGGGGAAGTTAACAGTAACACAATAATAGTGGGAGACTTAAATACCCCACTCACACCTATGTATATCAACCAGATAATTAGCAAGGAAACAGAATTTTTAAATGATACAATAGACTAGTTAGACCTAACTGAGATCTATAGGACATTTCACCCCAAACCAATGAATTTCACCTTTTTCTCAAGTACACACAGAACATTCTCCAGGATAGATCACATCCTGGGCCATAAGTCTAGCCTTGGTAAATTCAAAAAATTTGAAATCATTCCAAGCATCTTTTCTGATCACAATGAGGTAAGATTAGATGTCAACTACAGGGGGGAAAAAAACTATTAAATATACAAACATATGGAAGCTAAACAACACACTTCTAAATAACCATCAGATCAAGGAAGAAATCAAAAAGGAAAGCAAAATATGCATAGAAACAAATGAAAATGAAAACATGACAACCCAAAACCTATGGGATTCAGTAAAAGCAGTGCTAGGAGGAAGGTTCATAACAATTGAAGTTTACCCCAAGAAACAAGAGAAGCATCAAATAAATAACCTAACTTTACACCTAAAGCAACTAGAAAAAGAAGAAATGAAGAACCCCAAAGTTAGTAGAAGGAAAGAAATCATAAAAATCAGAGAAGAAATACATGAAAAAGAAACAAAGGAGACTATAGCAAAAGTCAACAAAACTAGAAGATGGTTCTTTGAGAAGATAAGTAGAATAGACAAACCACTAGCCAGACTCGTCAAGAAAAAAAGGGGGAAGAATCAAGTCAACAAAATTAGAAATGAAAATGGAGAAATCACAACAGACAACACAGAAATAGAAAGGATCCTAAGAGACAACTATCAGCAACTATATGCCAATAAAATGGATAACTTGGAAAAAATAGATGAATTCTTAGAAAAGTATGACCTTCCAAATCTGAATCAGAAAGAAATACAAAATCTTAACAAACATCACAAGCACAGAAATCGAAACTGTAACAAAAAAATCTTCCAACAAACAAAAGCCCAGGACCAGATGGCTTCACAGCTGAATTCTACCAAAAATTTAGAGAAGAGCGAACACCTATCCTACTCAAGCTCTTCCAGAAAATTGCAGAGGAAGGTAAACTCCCAAACTCATTCTATGAGGCCACCATCACCCTGATACCAAAATCAGACAAAGATGCCACACAAAAGAAGAAAATTACAGGCCAATATCACTGATGAACATAGATGCAAAAATCCTCAACAAAATTATAGGAAACAAAATCCAACAAGATATTAAAAAGATTGTACATCATGATCAAGGGGACTTTACTCCAGGGATGCAAGGATTCTTCAATATTCACAAATCAATCAATGTGATATACCACATTAACAAATTGAAAGATAAAAACCATATGATTATGTAAATAGATGCAGGAAAAGCCTTTGACAAAATTCAATACCCATTTATGATTTTTAAAAAATCTCCAGAAAGCAGGTATGGAAAGAACATGCCTCAGCATAATAAAAGTCATATGTGATAAACCCACAGCAAACATTATCCTCAGTGGCGAAAAATTGAAAGCATTTTCCTCTAAAGTCAGGAACAAGACAAGGGTGCCCACTCTCACCACTACTATTCAACATAGTTTTGGACATTTTAGCCACAGCAGTCAGAGAAGGAAAAGAAAGAAAAGGAATCCAGATTGGAAAAGAAGAAGTAAAACTCTCACTGTTTGCAGATGACATGATCCTCTACATAGAAAACCCTAAAGACACCACCAGAAAATTACTACAGTTTATCAATGAATAAAGTAAAGTTTCAGGATATAAACTTAACACAGAAATCCCTTGCATTCCTATACACTAACAATGAGAAAACTAAAAGAGAAATTAAGGAAACAAGCCCATTCACCACTGCAATGAAAAGAATAAAATACTTAGGAATATATCTACCTAAAGAAACAAAAGACCTATATATAGAAAACTATAAAATACTGATGAAAGAAGTAAAAGATGACACAAACAGATGAAGAAATATATCATGTTCATGGACTGGAGGAATCAATATAGTGAAAATTAGTACATTACCCAAAGCAATCTATAGATTCAATGCAATCCCTATCAAGCTACCAATGATATTTTTCACAAAACTAGAACAAGTAATTTCACAATATGTATGGAAGCACAAAAAACTTCGAATAGCCAAAGCAATCTTGAGAGAGGAGAAAGGAAATGGAGGAATCCTGCCTGACTGCAGACTATACTACAAAACTATAGTCATCAAGACAGCATGATACTGGCACATAGACAGACATATAGATCAATGGAACAAAATAGAAAGTTCAGAAATAAAATTCACGCACTTATGGACACTTTATCTATGACAAAGGAGGCAAAAATATACAATAGAAAAAAGACAGTCTCCTCAACAAGTGGTGCTGGGAAAACTGGTCAACTATGTTGAGCACCGAAGAACTGATGCTTTTGAACTGTGGTGCTGGAGAAGACTCTTGAGAGTCCCTTAGGCTGCAAGGAGATCCAACCAGTCCATCCTAAAGGAGATCAGTCCTATGTGTTCACTGGAAGGACTGATGTTGAAGCTGAAACGCCAATACTTTGGCCCCCTGATGCGAAGAGCTGACTCATCTGAAAAGACTCTGATGCTGGGTAAGATTGAGGCAGGAGAAGGGACAACAGAGGATGAGATGGTTGGATGGCATCACCAACTCAATGGACATGGGTTTGGGTGGACTCTGGGAGTTGGTGATGGACAGGGAGGCCTGGCGTGCTGCAGTTCATGGGGTCGCAAAGAGTTGGACACGACTGAACGACTGAACTAAAGTGAACTGAACTGAATGTGTAAAAGAATTAAACTAGTACATTTTCTAATACCATACACAAAAATAAACTCAAAATGGAGTAAAGATCTAAATGTAAGACCAGAAACTATAAAACTCATAGAGGAAAACATATGCAGAACACTCTCTGACATAAATCATAGCAAGATCCTCTATTACTCACCTCCCAGAGTAATGGAAATAAAAGCAAAAATAAGCAAATGGGACTAATTAAACTTAAAAGCTTTTGTACAATGAAGGAAACTATAAGTAACATGAAAAGACAACCTTCAGAATGGGAGAAAATAATAGCAAATGAAGCAACTGACAAAGAATTAATATCAAAAATATACAAGCAGCTCATGCAGCTCAATACCAAAAAAATAAACGACCCAATCAAAAAAAATGGGCCAAAGAACTAAACAGACATTTCTCCAAAGAAGATGTACAGAAGGCTAACAAACACATGAAAAATTGCTCAACATCACTCATTACCTGAGAAATGCAAATCAAAACCACAATGGGGTACCATCTCATGCCAGTCAGAATGGCTGCTATCAAAAACGTCTACAAATAAAAAAGACTGGAGAGGGTGTAGACAAAAGGGAACCCTCTTACACTGTTGGGGAGAATGCAAGTTAGTACAGCCACTATGGAGAACTGTGTGGAGGTTCCTTAAAAAGCTACAAATAGAACTGTTATATGACCCAGCAATCCCACTGCTAGGAATACACACCAAGGAAACCAGAATTGAAAGAGATATGTGTACCCTAATATTCATCACAGCACTGTTTACAATGGGTAGGACATGGAAGCAACCTAGATGTCCATCAGCAGACAAATGGATAAGAAATTTGTGGTACATATACACAACGGAATATTACTCAGCTATAAAAAGAATTAATCTGAGTCAGTTTTAATGAGGTGGATGAAATTGGAACCTATTATACCGAGTGAAGTCAGAAAGAAAAACACCAATATAGTATATTAGTGCAAATATATAGAATTTAGAAAGATGGTAACAATGACCCTATATGCAAGGCAGCAAAGGAGACACAGACTTTTGGACTCTGTGGGAGAAGGCAAGGGTGGGATGATTTGAGAGAATAGCAGTGAAGCATGTATATTATCATATGTGAAATAGGACCAGTCCAAGTTTGATGCATGAAACAGGGTACTCAAAGCTGGTGCACTGGGACAACCCAGAGGGATGGGATGGGGAGGGAGGTGAGAGGGGTTTTGGGGCAGGGGGACACATGTACACCCGCAGCTGATTCGTGTCAATGTATGGCAAAAACCACCACAATACTGTTAAGTAATTAGCCTCCAATCAAAACAAATTAATTAAAAAAGTAGTTATGCTCTTACTCCCATTATACAGATGAAAAACCTGAGTCTTAAAAATATCCTTATGTATAAAAATCAGTGGCAAGACATCCTGATAGCCTCAAACTCCTATTGAGGGCATCTCTATAGAAAGTGCTAGAAGAGTTCTGCAAGGGATAAAAGTCAAATAACTCTTCCAGTCTTATGCCAAAGCCACCTGGAAACTGGTTTCTGTCTGCAACCTAAGAATTACTTCATACCACACTCCTCCCTGTTCTTTCCACACCAACCTGGTTAACTTTCATAGTTCTGAAGCACTGACATCTTTCAGCCAGGAACCATATTTCACTCTCTCAAAGACTAGAATAAGTAGGGCAGCCATTTACTTCCATGGTGCCCTGACCTTGCCCCAGGGTAGCATTTATCACATTGCATTGTATGCTGATTATAATCAAAGAAGAAATATGAACCACAATTGAGAACAGAATTTTTCAGCCATTCTGCCCAGGTTTAAATTCAAAGCCTAAACTTACAAATTGTGTCTTTATCTTGGACAGTGGTCTTACTTTTCTGAGACTCAGTGTTCTCATCTATAAAATGGGAGAACAATATGAATACCTACATAACAGATAAGAATCTTCTGAGGATTATAATCTTGAAAGAAGCAGTAATTATTATCTAGCATTAATATTATGTGTGCTTCCCTACAGATTGACCTATTTGTTTCCCAGGGATCTAGCAAATTAATTGGTTCAAAAAAAGTATTTGATAGTTATACCAATGTTTGGAAAAGAAAACAACCATTAATTCAATTGGCAAAAAAGTTAAAAACATTAATATTTTACTTTGCTAACATTTAGTTGTTACATTATAAATACTAACAAGAGAATATTAAGGTAATACAGTAATAAGGGCGGCTTCCCTGGTACCTCAGCTGGTAAAGAATTCACCTGCAATGCAGGAGACCCTGGTTCAATTCCTGGGTCAGGAAGATCCCCTGGAAAAGAGATAGGCTACCCACACCAGTATTCTTGGGCTTTCCTGGTGGCTCATATGGTAAATAATCCACCTGCAATGCAGATTGGGAAGGTCCCCTGGAGAAGGGCATGTGGCAACCCACCCTAATATCCTTGCCTGGAAAATTTCATGGACAGAGGAGTCCGGCAGACTACAGTCCATGGTGTTGCAAAGAGTCCATTCAGAAGATAAAGCATCCAACTCACTTGAAGATTTTGGTTTAACTTCCATTTTCTGGCTTAAGATAGAATCTGGGAAATTCAGGCCTGTTTCTCTAAATAACTAAATAATTGCCTGTCACTGCCAATCTTCTTTCATAATGTGGTGAGATATTATTAGCCCAGTAAGCCATCAGTTGGACAACCTGGGCAACATTTCTACTTGTCCAGTGATATGCTTTCTGTTGGTTCTCTTTCTACTGGTTTTCACAGAAGACACTTCAGTGCAAGAAGTTTCTTATAGATACCAATGTTCCCTAGACAGGAGCCTTGTTCTTTGGATGTTTCTTTCTCTTCCACCCTCCTCTCCACAATTCCTTGAGAGAGGAGAATGTGTGTGCTTGCTACAGTGCCACTTCCAGCTCCTCACCTACCCCACTTTCCTGTCATCTCTTCATGGTGCCCTTGCCTCATCCTTATACTTGTCTTAGTTGCCACTGAAGAGGTCTGAGGTCAGAATCATGCCTCTCTAAGTTTAGCTCTTCCTCTTCTCCTTTTGATTTGCTTTTAAACAGGAGCAGACTTGTTCAACTTAATCAAAACATTATACAGTTACTACAACAGGAGTGCTCTTGGTAGTACCCTCTTTGCTGTACTCCTTTGCCCAAATGATCTACTTGGAAATCCATGTGACCTCAGGAATACTCTGCTCTGAATGACATGAGCTTTTCACTGTAGCCCATGTGATTGACTCATTGTTGACCTGGCACCAATCTTCTTCGAATGCATACAAATTATTACTTAGTCAACCTAATTACTCTTCCTAGGGAGGGAAACATTATTTAACAAGACAAACAGTCTGAGGAAAAGCTTACCCTGAGGTAATAATGACAATGACACTTAGAAGTTGTGGGCTTTCCTCGTGGCTCAGATAGTAAAGAAGCCGTCTGCCTATGCAGGAGATATAAAAGATGCAGGATTGATCCCTGGGTTGGGAAGATTCACTGGAGAAGGGAATGGCAACCCACTTCAGTATTCTTGCCTGGAGAATCCTATGTGGGCAGATGAGCCTGGTGGGCTACAGTCCATGGGATTGCAGAGAGTCAGACACAGCTGAGCAACTTAACAGAAGTTACTGTTTTATTTCCTGTCTTCTTATTTCAAAAGCATGGCTTCCCTGGTGGCCCAGATGATAAAGAATCCAGCTACAATGCTGGAGACCCAGGTTCTATCCCTGGGTCTGGAAGATCCCCTGGAAATGGAGCTGGCTACCCACTCCAGTATTTATGCCTGGGGAATTCCATGGACAGAGGAGCCTGGTGGGCTGTGGTCCACTGAGTCGCAGAGTCAGACACAACTGAGCAACTAATACTTTCTATTTCAGAAGCATGTCAGTATTAGAAATTTGCATACTTAAAATTTTTCTTGTCCATTACCCCTAGATACCAATGCTATCATATTTCCTTCTTTATGGTTTCTTTAAACAATATCTCATATGACTTGTACAATTTTGTTACTGAGTTCAAGCTTGTATTGCACACTATAGGATAGACCAATAAATCAGGTAATGAGGTACTGGGGCAAGGAAGAGTGACTGGCTAAAAAGTCAGAAAACCAAGTAGATGGCAGACTGATGTTAAAGGACCATCTTGCTGGGGGTCTGTGTTCTAGTTTCTTTTATAAAAGAAAGAGGGGGAAGGTGAAGAAGTAAAATAAAGAGGTCAGAAATTGTTGCAAGTATTTCCTGTTTTCAGCCAGACCCCAGAGAGAATGTGTTAATTCCTTCTTTCTCACAGCCATTAGTAGGTGGGCTGGATTAGGATGTTTCCTGTGAGCTCAACAAAGGTATTTTATCTTAACATTCAGGCAAGGCAGGCAGGGTTCCCAGTGATGGGCCATTATGCATACTTTAAGCTTACAGGCAGCATCCCTTTAGTAATTAATTTGTAGCCAAGACAGTAGAGTACAAAGATTAAGAAACACAAGTTTCTATTCTATTAAGTATAGAATAAGACTTGTTCCTCCCTATTACAATTTTGTTCATCAAACTTTGTTATCAAACCATGTTGGAATGTTACTGGTTCTTTGTAACAAAAGCCTGTGTTTTATCAATAAATAGATTTAGAGGTTTGGACTTTAGAATCACAATGTCATGACTTTCCCATTTGTCAGGACTGATTATGCTGAAATTAAAAAAAAAAAAAATAGCTCATATCAGGGAGGGGGAAATTTCAACTTCTACCTCCCTTGAGTTCTTGTGGCTGAACTAATAATAAAATTGACCCCCCCAAAAAAACCCAAATTTTAATTCATGCTCATAGAGGTCTCATAGAAAGGGAACTTAGGAAGTAGCTGAAGTAGGCAGTTTCTATATTTTTTAGACAAAGAAGTTACAAATTTTTGAGTAATTAAAGAAACTTAGGTTTTGAGTGCTTAATTGGTAAGGAATCTAAACGGAGTCTGGGGCTTGGGTAAATGAAAGAAATAGCAAGGTTAATTGATTTAGGATTTTCAGCTAGAATTTCCTATCTTTAGTGCTAAAGGTGTCTTTCTGCCCCCAGTGCAGGGCGGGCACCTTTCCTGTCAGAGATTGGTTTGCTGCTTTCAGAGAGACAGAAAGGAGGGTCCGAGTGTCCTTTTGTGTTGATGGTTTCTTATTTTAATTCAAAGTAACCAACTGAAGCACATTTGCGAGAGGCCCCCCTTGTGCCCCCAAACTAGCAAGCCCACAGTTTGGGGGATCAAATAGATCCCTAACCCTAAGAATTCACCATAAGAATTCACCATAGCTCCCCATCCTTACTGCCTTAAGTGAAACGATAGTATACATTTCAAGAGCTTTTTATTTCTTCTGTAATAAAACTACAGATAAAAGGAATAAAACCCATGCTTTGATTTTGGTTTAACTCTCCCTTCAGAAGCCTCCGAGGATGGTGTGGATGTAGAGCCGCTGCTTCTGAGAGTGTCACTGGGCGGCTAGTCTTGTGGTGCAAGTTGAGTCTCGGAACCGACTGACCCTTTGGGGCTATTTGATGAGGGAAGGTGAGACTGGAGTAGACAGAACTGCTGTACTAAGATGCCCCTCCCACTCCCTTCCTGGTACAGAGCTTCTTTTTTTTTTAAGTAAATAAAATTTTTTTTTAATTTTTTCATTTTTTTTCGTCCTTGTGGATTTTATTTTATTTTATTTTTTATTTTAATTTTCTTTACATTAACGTGTTGGTTTTGCCATACATTGACATGAATCTGCCATGGGTAACCCCCCTCCCTCCTCCCTCCCAATTCCCTCTCTCTGGGTCATCCCGGTGCACCAGCCCCGAGCATCATCCCTGGGCTGGTGATTGATTTCACATATGATGATTAACATGTTTCAATGCTGTTCTCCCATATCATCCCACCCTTGCCCTCTTCCACAGAGTCCAAAATACTGTTCTGTACATCTGCATTTCTTTTGCTGTCTCACATACAGGGTTGTAGTTACCATCTTTCTAAATTTTACTTATTTGTTTATTTTTCTTTACATTATCATGTTGGTTTTGCCATACATTGACATGAATCCACCATGGGTATACATGTGTTCTTTTTCCCATTTTTATTATACTGAAGTCCAGGATATTTTCTAGGGAATGAATATTCAAAGTAACACCTAGATTCAACAGACTGATAGTTTGTTTTATAAAGAAATTTGCCTGACTGAATGGGAACAGCTATTTACTTAAGACTGATGTTTATATCATTCTTTGTATTAGATGTAAATACATCTGTACATTTACTTTTCCATATAAAGGGTGGCCTTTGGCATTGCATCTGCTATTTGAAGTGCTGTTATCAATCTGTGCTTTCAATTCACAAACCATTCAAGGCTTTAAAGAAGAGGGGTGATTTGTAATGAATAGGAAGACTGCAAAAGAATTAGCTATTTTTAACAAGGAAAATGCTTAGAATGGAATGTTTGGGGAAATGTATAAAATCTGATATGACCTTTGATGTGTTTGTTGGGATATAATTGTGAAGTGGAATCAAATTTAACAAAATCATAATGATGGTTTTGCTTTCATCTCTGAAAAGTTTTTCTTTTCATTCTAAATTATTTATGCATATTCCATATATTTTAAAATATTGCTATTTTTGAAAACTTTAAAATAGCAGGAAAAACATATAAAGTAATAAATCTTCTTCCATCAAATGTTAACATCGTGCTAAATGTGTTTTTAAAGTTTTTCAACATAAGACATATTCTTTTTGATGTAAAAGATTTGCTGTTGTATTGAAAACACCCTCAAAAGTAGGCAAAAGTACAAAGGACCACCACAGCCAGCCACGTGAGAATCTAGTCGACTTACCAGCAGGCCAGCGTGAGCACTGTGACACCATGAGCCCCTCAGCCAGCTGTGTCAGAAGCCAGCCCCCCGCCAGTGTACCAGCACCAGCTCTGGGACCATAAGTGCTTTGCAACCAGACTTTTCAGGATCTAGCTCTGCGCACTAGTGGGCCATCACTAGCCCCAGGCTCTGAAGGTCCAGAATTATGGAGTCTAGGACCACCAGCAGGCTAACAAAAACTCTGAGACACCTTGGACTCCTTAGCTGCCCCATGAGCCATGCCCACTCACCACAAGGCAGAAACAAGTTTTGGTACAGGCCGGAGCCCACAGCCAGCTGTTTCAAGAACTAGTCCTGCCCAGCAACAGACTGACACTTGATTTGGGACCTCTGGGATCACACTACATACGCAATATATGGCGCTGCTCATCAGTGGGCCACTACTAACCCTGGGACCCCACAGAGCTACACAACTAGTGGCCTTGGGACCCAGCCCCACTCACCAGTGACTGGCAGTCCCTGCACAAGGCGGGTCCTGGCAACCAAACAAGAGGTCAACCATACCTACCAGACCAGGATAAAACTCCAGAAGTGGAATTAAGTAAATTAGAGCTAGGCAATCTACCCAATAAAGAATTCAAGGTAATAATTGTAAAGATCCTCAAAGAAATCAAGAGAATATTGGATTTAAAAAAGTGAGAATTTTGAAGTTTTTAACAAAGATAAACTATAGATAATCAAACAGAGATGAAGAACAGTGTAACTGAAAACTTAAAAAATACACAACAAGGAATCAACAGTAGGTTGTACTGTGCAGAGGAACAGGTCATGGAGCTGAAAGTCATAATAGTAGTGGCTCCGTCATGCTACCCCGTGGACTATAAAGCCCATGGGATTCTCCAGGCCAGAATCCTGGAGTGGGTAGCCTTTCCCTTCTCCAGGGGATCTTCCCAACCCAGGGATTGAGCCCAGGTCTCCTACATTGCAGGCAGATTCCTTACCAGCTGAGCCACAACGGAAGCCCATAGTGGAAATCGCTGAAGCCAAATAGAAAAAAAAGCAAGATCAGGACAGTTTAAGAGGATGGTACTCAGAAATGTAAGATACTGATGCTGAAACCTGGCCTGCATACACTAGTACTGGATTAAATCCTGGAGACAGAATTTTGAGTGAGGTAGTAACAAATAGGTTTATTACTTTGTCAGGCAAAGGGGGCCTCAGCAGGCCAATGCTGTCAAAAGTGTGTCCCAACCTGGAGGATGTAGTGAGGAGTTTTATAGTAATTGTTCAAAGTGTAGGCATGATTAGCTTGTGGATATACTTTTGTTTGGATTGTAGTGAGGTATTGGGGAGTCAGCATCATCAGCTTTTTGGTTCCAAACAGTCTGGGGTCTATGCACTTTTGGCAGGAAACAGTTAACTTATTCCACTTGGTGGTAGTTTCTGTATCTATAAACTATCTCAAAGGACATGGTTCAGAATATTATCTCTAGTCCTCGAGGAAGAATTAAAGTCTTTGACTTTGTTTAATGGATAAAGTATTATTATTTTGTCTTGCTTGACTGTCTTCCTTTCATTCTGCATTTTTTAACTCCTCTGATTAAATTTATTCTTTATTCAAAGTTTTGGTGTGTTTTTTTTCTACAGACAAAAGGGAAGTGGAGGATATGGCTGGGAGTTTATTCTTGGAATGTTTCATAGGGTCCTGCTCTGTAACAATACTGATGAAAGAAGTTCAAGATAGAAACCCGATGTAACAGATGGAAAAATATAATGTGTTCATGGAGTGAAAGATTTAATGTTGTTAGAAACACCATCTTTGCATGAAATGTTCCCTTGGTATCTCTAATTTTCTTGAAGAGATCTCTAGTCTTTTCCATTCTATTGTTTTCCTCTATTTCTTTGCACTGATCCCTGAGGAAGGCTTTCTTATCTCTCCTCACTATTCTTTGGAACTCTGCATCCAAATGGGCATATCTTTCCTTTCCTTCTTTGCTTTTCACTTCTCTTCTTTTCACAGCTATTTGTAAGGCCTCCTCAGACAGCCATTTTGCTTTTTTGCATTTCTTTTTCTTGGGGATGGTCTTGATTCCTGTCTCCTGTAAAATGTCACAAACCTCCATCCATAGTTCATCAGGCATTCTGTCTATCAGATCTAGTCCTTTAAATCTATTTCTCACTTTACTGTATAGTCATAAGGGATTTGATTTAGGTCATACCTGAAAAGTCTAGTGGTTTTCTCCACTTACTTCAATTTCAGTCTGAATTTGGCAATAAGGAGTTCATGATCTGAGCCACAGTCAGCTCCCAGTCTTGTTTTTGCTAACTGTATAGAGCTTCTCCATCTTTGGCTGCAAAGAATACAATCAATCTGATTTCAAATTGCTAACATCTAATGGCTCATTGAAAAAGCAGAGAGTTCCAGAAAAACATCTACTTCTGCTTTATTGACTATACCAAAGCCTTTGACTGTGTGGATCACAATAAACTGTGGAAAATTCTGAAATAGACGGGAATACCAGACCATCTGACCTGTCACTTGAAAAACCTGTATGCAGGTCAGGAAGCAACAGTTAGAACTGGACATGGAACAACAGACTGGTTCCAAATAGGAAAAGGAGTATGTCAAGGCTGTATATTGTCATCCTGCTTGTTTAACTTCTATGCAGAGTATATCATGAGAAACGCTAGGCTGGAGGAAGAACAAGCTGGAATCAAGATTGCTGGGAGAAATATCAATAACCTCAGATGTGCAGACGACACTACCTTTATGGCAGAAAGTGAAGAGGAACTAAAAAGCCTCTTGATGAAAGTAAAAGAGGAGAGTGAAAAAGTTGGCTTAAAGCTCAACATTCAGAAAACTAAGATCATGGCATCTGGTCCCATCACTTCATGGCAGATAGATGGAAAAACAGTGGAAATAGTGGCTGACTTTATTTTTCTGGGCTCCAAAATCACTGCAGATGGTGATTGCAGCCATGAAATTAAAAGACAGTTACTCCTTGGAAGGAAAGTTATCACCAGCCTAGATAACATATTAAAAAGCAGAGACATTACCTTGCCAACAAAGATCTGTCTAGTCAAGGCTATGGTTTTTCCAGTAGTCATGTATGGATGTGAGAGTTGGACTATCAGGAAAGCTGAGTGCTGAAGAATTGATGCTTTTTAATTGGTGGTGTTGGAGAAGACTCGAGAGTCCCTTGGACTGCAAGGAGATCCAACCAGTCCATCCTAAAGGAGATCAGTCCTGGGTGCTCATTGGAAGGACTGATGTTGAAGCTGAAACTCCAATACTTTGGCCACCTGATGTGAAGAGCTGACTCATTGGAAAAGACGCTGATGCTGGGAAAGATTGAGGGCAGGATGCAAAGGGGACGACAGAGGATGAGATGGTTGGATGGCATCATCGACTCGATGGCCATGGGTTTCCGTGGACTCCGAAAGTTGGTGATGGACAAGGAGTCCTGATGTGCTGCGATTCATGGGGTCACAAAGAGTCGGACACGACTGAGTGAACTGAACTGAACTGAACTGAGAAACACCTTATCACCCAAGGTGATCTAGAGATTCAGTAAAATCCCTATCAAAGCCCCCATACCAAACAAATACTTTTAATATTGATATGGAAACACAAGGACCCCAAAGAGCCAAAACAATCTTGAGGAAGAAGAACAAAGCTGGAAGTATTAAACTCCCAATTTCAAAGTATTCTACAAAGCAACAGTCTTCAAAACAGTATTGTTCTGACACAGAAACAGTCACATAGATCAATGAAACAGATAGAAGAGCCCAGAAATGAACTGCCACTTATATGACAATTAATCCAAACCAAAGGACACAAGAATATACATTAGGGAAAAAACAGTATCTTCAAAAAATGATGTTGGGAAAATTGGACAGCTTTATGCAAAAGATTCTAACTGAACCACTCTCTGACACTATTCACAAAAATAAACTCAAAATGGATTAAATAGTTAAATATAAAACTGAAAAAAAAACATTGGCAGCAATTCTTTGACATTAATGTTCGTAATATTTTTTTTATCTGTCTCCTCACCCCCTCCAAAAAGAGAAAAAATATACAAATGGGACCTAATTAAACTTGAAAGCTTTTACCCAGTGAAGGAAACTATCAACAAAATGAAAAGTCTGCTCAATGAATGAAAGATATTTGTAAATGATATATCTGATATGCAGCAAATATACAAAATATACAAAGAACACATACAACTCAACATCATAAAAATAAATAGCTTTATTTAAAAATGAGAAGAGGTGCAATGAGCAATGGGTACATGTGTCTTCTTGAATTATGGTTTTCTCAGGGTATATGCTCAGTAGTACAATTGCTGGATCATAGGGTAGTTTCATTCCTAGTTTCTTAAGGAATTTCCATACAGTTCTCCATAATGGCATTTAGAACCCCACCCACAGTGCAACAGGGTTCCCATTTCTTCATATGTTCTCCAGCATTTATTGTTTGCAGATTTTTTAATGATTGCCATCCTGACCAGAGTCAGGTGATACTTCGTTGCAGTTTTGATTTGCATTTCTCTAATAACGAGTGATGTTTAGCATCTTTTCATGTGCTTCTTAGCCATCTGTATGTCTTCTTTGGAGAAATGTCTATTTAGGTCTTCTGCCCATTTTATGATTGGGTAGTTTGTTTTTCTGATAATGAGCTGCATGAGCTGCTTGAAGCAAGCTCGATGCTCATCTTCACGGGAATAGATACAGAAGTGGTGGAATGGATTAGTCATAGAAAGGAATGAAATTGAGTAAGTTCTAGTGAGACCTAGAATCTGTAATATAGAGTAATGTAAATCAGAAAGAGTAAAACAAATACCATATCATTGACACATATACATGGAATCTAGAGAAAGGGTATGGATGAACATATTTGCAGGGCAGGAACAGAGGCACTGACACAGAGAACAGACTTGTGGACACAGCAGGAGAAGCAGAGGTTGGGATGAATTGAGAGAGTGGCACTGCCATATACACACTACCGTGTGAAGCTACTGTGTGAACAGGGAGCTCAGTTTGGTGCTCTGTGATGACTTAGAAGGGTGGGGTGGGGGTGGCGGGGAGACTTATGAGTGAGAGGCTATATGTATACTTATAGTTGATTAACGTTGCACAGGAGAAATTAACACAACATTATAAAGCCATTAGGGACTTCCCTGGTGGCTCAGGCGGTAAAGCGTCTGCCTACAATGAGGAAGACCTGGGTTCAATCCCTGGGTCGGGAAGATCTCCTGGAGAAGGAAATGGCAACCCACTCCAGTATTCTTGTCTGGAAAATCCCATGGGCGGTGGAACCGGGTAGGCCACAGTCCATGGGGTCGCAAAGTCGGACACGACTGAGCAACATTACTTACTTTCCTTTACTATTAAGCCATTATCCTCCAATTATAAAAAAAAACTAATTTCAATTACTTAAAATTTTGTCTGGGTCAAAGAGTACAGATTTATAAGATGAATAGTGCTGGGGATCTAATGTACAGCACAGTGATTATAGTTAACACTATACTATAAACCTGAAACAGGAGATCTTAAAAAGAAAAAAGAAATGGCAATTATGTTACATGATGATGCTTTTGGCTCAAGCTAAAGTGTTAATCATTTTATAATGTATACATATATCAATCAACAAATGTACATCTTCAACTTACTATGTCCTATGTCAACTATATTTCAATAAAGCTGGAATTTTTTGTCAAAAAGATTTTTTAAAACAGAGCAGAGGGTCTGAACAGACATTTTTCCAAAGAAGACTTCCAGATACCCAACAGGTACATGAAAAAATGCCTCATCATCACTAATCATCAGGGAAATGCAAGTCAAAACCTCACATCTATCAGAATGACTATTAACAAGAAGACAATAAATAATATGTTTTTATTGAGAAATGTTTAACAGGAGGATTCATACATGCTGTTTCTCTTAAGTCCTCTGTTCCTTATCAGTGGAACAGCAAGCCACTCCCAGGACGGAGGTCATAGGATGAGACAGGCTTGAATCTCCTTCAGTAAACATTCTCCTTACAACAAAACTGCTTAGTCTTGATCCTCTTTCTTGAGATATGGATTGTTTCCTGACCTTGTGACCTTTATTAATCCCTTGTTCCCTTGGTAACGTTGCTATACGTTTGGTTTTCTGATCTTTATCACTGTCAAAAGAAATTTCTTGTGCAAAACATATATATACTCATAGAAAGATCATTAAAGCGCCCTTCCTTTCTCCTCCCCCAGAGGCTTGGGTCCCTGTATCTGTCTTTCTTTCTCTCTTTCTCCCTCTCTCTTTCTCTATCTCTCTCCCTCAGGCTAGTTCTCAGGAGCGTGGAAATCCGCTGAGCTCACTTTCTCACCCGGGCTTTCAAGATCTCCTCGAGAGGGCGCCTTGTGCCTTCGTGAACAGTGTAATCCTTGTGTCAAGGGTTTTATTAATTCTCTGCATAAACCAGGAAATATCAGCCTCTTTCTCTTTCTCACTTTCTTATTGTTGACTCCGGACCACCAGGTTCCGGTCCATAAAAGGACCCCAATAGGTGTTGGTGAGGATGTAAAGAAAGCATAGAAATGTACATGTATTTTATACAATTTTATATTATCAATGTTATTATCAATGTTATTTTCAAAGTTAATAAGTGTATTTATGTTCCTAGATTCTAATAGAATAAAGGAAATTAGAGAGAAAACAGAGAAATTACAACTTCAAAGAAGTGTTTTTCCATTAACAAATATGTTACTTCTTAAACGTCCCCCTGAAGTTATGAAAACCTTTATAGGTTTCACAGTTTGAATAATTATTTGCTATATGGTCCAATTTTAGAATCAAAAGTCTTGACACAATAGATGAGTTGGTGGCCATATCCTCCAGCTGGAGATAGTCAGAAATGCACCTATAGCTGAACAAGTTGGGATTATTGCTTGTTGCAGTGAAGGAGAACACACACTGTGAGAACCATGGAGCATCTAGGTACAGGGAGATCAAGGAATAGAACTTGGGAGTAGAGCGTGGCTCTGATTTTGGTTGCTACCACATGCCTATCTGTTAGTGTCAAGCCAATACCCAGCAGTAAAGAGCTTTGGCCAGTAGTGCTAGGCCAGGTCCTAGATGTGAGAGACTGTTTCTCTTTCTCAGAGACAGTATTATTTGAATGTATTCTCTCATTGATATCATACATGGCTACTTATTACATACATTGTGATTTTTTTACACTGTTAGATTCTGTAAATTTTAGTGTATATATTTGTATGGTATTTTCCAAAGTTGTTTTGCATTTGTTCTATGTTGAAGTGGTTTCAATGGTTTCCAGGCTTCCAGGTAATATTCCCTTACTCCTTGAGCTCTTAATTTGAGCCAATACTTAATTGTGTGGATTTTATTTTAAAGTTATTTCTTTCATGAAAGATCGATGAGTGTTGTATTCCCTGACTTTTTTTTAATGTTTCAAAATGTCTACTAATGCCTTTATTCTCTAATTGTTTCTTGCCTGAGTCAGTCTCTTTCCTTCAGAAATTTGTCAACATAGTTCTATTGTCTACCATCACTGACTGCTGCTTTAGAGAAATCTAAGGCCAATATAACACTTTCCTCTTGGAAGCATATGTCATACCTGAAAGAAGAAAGATTTACAATTTTCATTTTCCATTTTCACATGGCTTGCCTACTGATTAATACTATAAACACCATTTTTTTAATATATGGATGGGCTTTCTAATATTTGGTTATAATTTAGAAAAAAGATATTTGCTCACTAGGACTTCTTTTCCAAATAAACCAGGTTGGTAATAATGGTACTAAGCACAATTCTTTCACGATCCCAAGATAACTCATCTTACATCGTTACAGATATTTTTTTTTTCATTTTTATGTTTGCACCTTATGATAGCTCTTAGAATTTTCAGAATTTAATTTGACAAAAATACGTAAGAATAACTCTAAAATATTTAAAACCTAAATATGATGAAGTGGTTGCTTACCCTCATCCTAAGCACAGGTAGATTTCAGGTAGAAAATTCCCCAGGAGTTTCAAGAAACAAGATAGACTCCACAGGGAAGACTGCCCTCTAAACGCCTATTTTTTTCCATTAAAACTGTCCACTATTGAAACAATAGTTCTAAATCTAAAGAAAATTCCTGACTGTAGATAACACAGTCATTGGTGAGAGGTGCATGCATGCATGCCAAGTCACTTCAGTTAAGCCCAACTGCTTGCAGCCCTATGGACGGTAGCCCGCCAGGCTCCTCTGACCGAGGGATTCTCCAGGCAAGAAGGCTGGTGTGGCTGCCACGCCCCCTCCAGGGGGTCTCCCCAACCCGAGGACTCAACCCATGTCTCTTATGTCTCCTGCGTTGGGAGGCCTGTTCTTTACCGCTAGTGCCACCTGGGAAGCTCCAGGAGGTACACTTATAAAGAGAAACGATTCAACTCTACTCTGAGGATTAGTCTTATATTTGTTTTCAAAAACCAATTCCCTTTTAACATATAGCTATTGTTTTAAAGGAAATGTTTATTTCTTATGTAAGAAGAAGTTAGGCTTATGAGACTATCTGATAAACCATGAGCATTGGCACTAATTAAGCTGTAACCCTTATTCAATAAATTAGATACAAATTATGGTTTTCTTTCTGACTTCATCCTTAAAAACACCAAAAGTGCATATGGTGTCTACAACATTAGCATGCTTTATTATTTTCCTCTTTCTTTTTTATTTTTAAATTATAAATGTATAATAATACACTTATAAGAGATTTGAAAAATACAAAACAAAGTTATCTATAATTGCACTATGTATTTGATTACATTTTAAAGTATATAAATTAAGTTTTTAGAGGTTTAATATCAAACCCTCAAAAACAGAATATATAGAAAACTAGAAGGAGTCAGCCATGACTTGCAAAGAGTCAGACATGACTGAGCAAACTAAGCACATACAGGATGTAGTAGACCTGAAAAGCACTATGAACCAATTCAGTATAATTAAGGTTTATACAATTTTCACACAACAGTAGGATAGAAATTCTTTTCAAGTTCCCATAGACTATAAACTAGGAAACACAAGAACATATCCAGAGACATAAAACAAGGTGCAAAAATGTCATGATCCAAAGATACTTAAAGCATACAGAATCTGTTCTCATCACTGTGGAATTATGTTATAAATCAATATTAAAAGATGTTTGAAATTAAAAGGAAGCTTGCTCCTTGGAAGAAAAGTTATCACAAACCTACAGTGTATTAAAAAGCAGAGAAACTACTTTTCTGGCAAAGGTCCATATAGTCAAAGCTATGGCTTTCTAGTAGTCATGTACATATGTGAGAATTGGACCATAAACAAGTTCAGTTCAGTTCAGTTCAGTCACTCAGTTGTGTCCAACTCTTTGCGACCCCATGAATCGCAGCACATCAGGCCTCCCTGTCCATCACCAACTCCTGGAGTTTACCCAAACTCCTGTCTATCAAGTCAGTGATGCCATCCAGCCATCTCATCCTCTGTCATCCCCTTCTCCTCCTGCCCCCAATCCTTCCCAGCATCAGGGCCTTTTCCAATGAGTCAACTCTTTGCATGAGGTGACCAAAGTATTGGAGTTTCAGCTTTAACATCAGTCCTTTCAATGAACACCCAGGACTGATCTCCTTTAGGATGGACTGGTTGGATCTGAGCACCAAAGAACAGGTGCTTTTGAAGTGTGGTGTGCAGAAGATTCTTGAGAGTCCCTTGGACAGCAAGGAGATCAAAACCAGTCTATCCTAATGGAAATCAACCTTGAATATTCATTGGAAGAATTGATGCTTAAGCTGAAGCTCCAATACTTTGGCCACCTTTTGCAAAGAGCTGACTCATTGGAAAAGACTGTGATGCTGGGAAAGATTGAAGGTACGATTAGAAGGGGATGACAGAGAACGAGACTGTTGGATGACATCACTGAATTGATGGACATGAGTTTGAGCAAACTCTGTGAGATAGTGAAGGACAGGAAAGCCTGGCATGCTGCAGGAGTTGGGGTCACAAGGAGTTGGACACAACTGAGTGACAGAACAGCAACAATTTTCAAGTGCAATGTGATATTTACCAAGAAAGATTTTTGACTTAGCCACTGAAAGCCTCAGTAAAGTTAGAAAACTTAAAAAAAAAAAAAACCCACAGAAGATTATTGCAGAGAAGAATTTGAATGAGAAATCAATTTAAAAATGATAAATTTACAGCAAAGATTCTTTAAAAACTAAATTTACTTTAAGAAATTAAATATCCACTTTTAAATGATGAGTGTATCTAAGAAAACATAACAAGGAAACTTAGAAACTATTTGTAACAAAATAAAAATGAAATAATTTACTAGAATTTGTTGCATGCAGCCGAAGATGCCCAATGCACCTAAAATCAATGTGGAATCTTCAATAAGGTATGAAAACCAATGGACGCTAGGATAAATTTTTTAAAATTTGAACAAAATCTGTACTTTAATTAGTAATACTTTATCACAAGTTAATTTCCTGGCTTTTTATTTTTTACAGCATAGTGTATTTATATTCTTAGATTTGGATTAGAACTTTCAAGCCTCATTCAAAAAGTTTTAAATCAACAAGATAATAAACTTTCTAGACTTTTAGCTTTAATACCAGGTGCCAAAATACATGGAACTATATCAAGTTTTGAGTGACTAAGTATTAGAAATCTAACATTCCAGGAAAATCAAACAAGGCAAATTAAAATGTCATAAATTTTTAGCAAGACAAAAATTCCTAAGTTTTCTGAAATATATATATTATGCATACCATATATATATTATATATAATATATATATACACACAAAAGCTTTTCTACTATGGCTTGAGAAAGAAAAAAGTGAATTGAAGACATTAGAAAACATAAACTAAATGATATAGAAGCACTGAATATGAAATAGAAATGAAAATAAAAAACACTAGATAAAAAATAAAAGTTCATCATATAGTCCAGTATTTTTACCACAAAATTCACCTTTTTATTTTTTAAAAAATTGTGTTGAACTATAGTTAATTCACAATACCATCAGTTCCTGTTGTACAGTAAAGTGATCCTGTTATAAGTATACATACTCTTTAAAATTCACCCTTTTAAAGTATACAGTTCAGTAGGTTGGGTTTTTTTTTTCTTTTTTGTATATTCACAAATTTGTGTAACCATTATCATGTAAAATTCGAGAATATTTCCGTCACCCCCAAAAGAAGTTCTGTAACCATTAGTAGCAACACCCATTCCCGCCTCTGCCCACTCTCCGGAGCCCACTAGCCCACCTCTGTCTCTGTGAGTCGCTTATTCTAGACATTACAGGCAAATGGACTCATACAATATGTGGTCCTTTGTGTGACTTCTTTTGCTCAGTACAGTTTTCAAGGTTCGTGCATATTGTGGCACGGTGCACAGTACTTCATTCATGTTTATGGTTATGTTACTGATTTATATTCCACAGTATGAATACACAGTATTTTCTTTATTCGTCAGTTGAGAGATATTTGGGTTGTTTCCACTTTGGAGCTATGATAAAAACTGCTACTATTCACTTTCATGCACAAGCTTTTCATGGACGTGTTTTAATTCCCTTGAGTATATGGCTGGGTGTGGAATTGCAAGGTCACATAGTAACACTATGCTTAAATTTTATGCTGTTTTTCCAAAATGGCAGTAGTGTTTTGCATTCCCAGTAGCTATATGTGAAGGTGAGGGGTCTCCATATCCTCGCTAGCACATTTTGGTTTTTGTTTGTTTTGTTTTTGTTGTTTGTTTTGATTACAGCCATCCTAGTAAGTGAGAAGTATTATCTCATTATAATTTGAATTTGCATTTGGCTGATGCCTGGTGAAGTTAAACATCTTCTCATCTGCTTATTGGTCAGTTGATATTCTCTTTGGAAAATTGTCTATCAGTTCTTTGCCCAATTTTTAAAATGCTATTTATATTGTATTGTAGGTATTCTTTATGTCTTCTGAATATATGCTGTTTTTAAACATTGCTTCTCATTAGAAACACATCTGGAGATTTGGAGAAAAACAGCAATACTTGGCATTTATATTTTTCAAAGAATTTCAAGATAACCCCAAAATACATATGGATTTTTTTTACAGATTTTTCTATTAATTGTTAGTTTTAGTAATATAGAATTTCATTACTTTCTGTTGACCAATCATGATACAATGGCATTAAGTGAATAATAGTTACATAATCACAGTAGTAAAAGATGTTTATCAGTTTTCACAATCAATAGCCAGACAAAAAATAAATGATAAACACAACTGCAAGCCATAATGGAAATATGATTAACCTAATAATATGAAATATTTACATAAAGTTTGGGGGGTTAAGTAGAGTGATGTGGTAAGTGGAAATACATACATGCACACATTTTCTTCTGTCCATCAAGTCTATGTCTTCCAGGCACATTTAATCCATTTACATTTAAGGTAATTATTAATATGTGCAATCTGGACCACTGTTCTGTGTTTATTTTGTTTAGGTCTTTTCGTTCTCTTGTGTTTCCTTCCTAGGGAAGCTCCTTTAGCATTTATTATAAAGCTGGTTTGGTGGTGTTGAAGTCTCTTAACTTTTGCCTGTTTAGAAAGCATTTGCTTTACCATCAAATCTGAATGAAATTCTTGTTGGGTATAGTATTCTTGGTTTCAGGTTCTTCCCTTTTCATCACTTTAAATATATCATGCCATTCTGTCTGGCTTGTAGAGCTTCTGCTGAGAAATCAGAAATAATCTTATAGGAGTTACCTTGTATGTTATTTATCCTTTTCTCCTTGTAACATTTAATATCTTATCTTTGTCTTCAATTTTCTGTAGTTTGATTATTGTGTGTTTCCATGTGTTCCTCCTTGGGATTATCCTGCCGGGGACTCTCAGTGCTTTCTGGACAGGGTTGAGCATTTCCTTTCCCCTGTTAGGGAAAGTGAAAGTGAAGTCGCTCAGTCATGTCAGACTCTTTTCGACCCCATGGACTATAGCCCACCAGGCTCCTCCGTCCATGGAATTTTCCAGGCAAGAATACTGGAGTGGGATGCCTTTTTCTTCTCCAGGAGACCTTCCTGACCCAGGGTTTGAACCCATGTCTCCCACATTGTAGGCAGACGCTTTACCGTCTGAGCCACCAGGGAAGTCTAGGGAAGTTATCATCTATTATCTCTTCAAATATTTTATCAGGTCCTTTCTCTCTCTCTTCTCCTTCTGGGGCCCATATAATGAAAATGTTGGTGTGTTTAATGTTGTCTCAGAGGTCTCTTAGGCTGTCTTCACTTTTTTCATTCTTTTTTTTTCCATATTCTGTTTTGCAGCAGTGATTTCCACCTTTCTGTCTTCCAGACCACTTATTCATTTTTCTGCCTCAGTTTTTCTGCTATTGATTCCCTCTAGTGTTTTATTCATCTTTGTTTGTCTGTTCATCTAAGTCTTTGGTAAATATTTCTTGCATCTTCTCTGTTCTTTTTCCGAGATCCTGATCCTGAACCATCTTCACTATCATTATTCTGAATTATTTTTCTAGATGGTTGAATATCTCCACTTTGTTTAGTTGTTTTTCTGAGGTTTATCTTATCCCTTCATCTGGGACATAACCTTCTGCTTTAGCCTTCTGATTAACTTTCTGTGATACAATTTTCAGTTTAGTCACTGTGGGATCTTCTTGCTTCTTCTGTCAGCCCTCTGATGAAGGAGGCTAAGATGCTTGTATAACTTTCCTGATGGGAGGGACTGGTAGTGGGGAAAACTGGGTCTTGCTCTAGTGAACAGGGCTGTGGCCAGTAAACTTTAATCCAATAATCTGCTGATGGGTGGGGTTACACTCCCTCCCTCTAAGTTGTTTGGCCTGAGGCAACTTAGTCTTGGTGTCTAAGCTCTATGGTAGGGTTAACTGGTGATTTGAAAAGGGCTTATGCCAAGGCAATTCCAGAATTCTGCTACTAGTGCCCCTACCCTCATGGCAAACCACTGCAGACACATGTCTCCATCGGAGAGCCTCCAACATTAGCAGGTATATCTAATTCAGTCACCTGTGGGGTCAGTGATTATTTCCCCTGGGTCTCGGTGCACACAAGACTTTGTTTGTGCCCTCCAAGAGTGGAGTCTCTGGTTCCCAAAGTCTTGCAGAATTCTTGTAATCAAATCCCACTGGCCTTCAAAATCAGATTTCCTGGAAATTCCCAATCCCTATGCCAGATCCCTAGGCTGGGAAGCCAGACATGGGACTCAGAACTCTCACAGTAGTAGGAGAACTTGCTTGGTATTATTGTATGGGTTGTGGGTCACCCACCCAGCAGAAATAGGATTTGATTTTATCATGAATGCACCTCCTACCATCTCATTTGGCTTTTTCCTTGTATTTGGGTATGGGTTATCTTTTTTTTTGGTGGGTTCCAATGCCCTCCTATCAATAGTTGTTCAACAGCTAGTTGGAATTTTGGTGCTCTCCCAGGAGGAGATGAGTACACATCTACTCTGCCATCTTGAACCCCATACTTTAAAACACAGCTGACATGTGCTGCTAGTCTCCTTCTGCTAGCCCTTGTTCTGAGGGCTTTACATTTGTTAACTTAGTTAATCCTATTGTCATTAACAGTATTGTTGGCAATCTGTTTCACAGATGAGGAAGATGAGCACAAAAAAATGAGCCAGCCAGGCTGAAATCTAGATAGTACAGTTTCTATAGCTGTGCTTTTAAGCATTGCACTATACTGCTTCTGCACAAAATAGGAATTCTAATGATGGATGAGAAAATATGCCAGTCATTCTGATAAGCACAGGGAATAAAACTATTGTATTTGAGTCTATAAAGCTCATCAGAAAGTTGGCAGATGCTTAAAATATGGCCAAAAGAGAGAAAATCTCTTCCTTTGCAATATTTTGCTTAACATACTAATCCATTTAGCTTTAGTGTAAAGCAGCAACTGGATTTTTATTCTTTTATTGGCTGGTGTATCTAGTAATCATCTGCTATGACTAATGTCTCTTGCTAAGTATTGGGAATGAAATAGTGAGTGACAGAATCACAAGTCCAGCTCTCACGGGGTTTATAGTCTTGTAGGAAAGATAGATATTAATCAGCAGTGTCACAGAGAAGTATGAAATCACAACTGTGATGAGTAGAGATCAAATAGTCACACTCTGTAAGCAAACAGGAACAGGAGAGCATGACCTAGACCCAGTGGTCAGGAAGGCAAACTTGAAACATAACTGAAGGACAGTGTGGTACTCCACAGGCAAAGGGCTGCATTTGATGAGGGGAAGGTGACTGTAAGCTGCCAGGCTGTTGGATGGAACACAGTGTGTCTCTACCATGAAAGAGGGTCCATTGTCTGGAATACACAGTACAAATACTCACAGAAGATATAAACTTAAAGAAGCAAGCATACTTCTCTCTGTATGAGAAATATGCCTTAAATATCAGCTGACTTGAACTTGTCAAATAGTGAATATGAAAACAGAAGATGGGGGTAAATTCAGGGAATTGGTGAGGCAATAATTGAAGGACAAAGAAGATAAATTTGGGATAGTGAAACCACTCAGAGATGAGTAAGGAGGGAAGACCCTATACCCCCAGGTTAGTGGGACTAAGAAGGGAGTTTGTGAGTAGTTTCTTGAAAGCCCAGTACAGACCAGCCTCATAGAAGCCAGTGGGTTCTATGCTCCTGGGAAATATGCCAAAATAGACATGAAGAGGGAAAAATACCTTAGTTTCTTCCCTTCTCTGCTCTACCAGCTACCATTCCCATTAGCAACAGTTTATCCACTCACAGAGGAGCTGGTGACATAGTCACAGCTGTCAGCATCCATAAGGCACAGAGCAAGGCAGAGAAGGGGCAGGGATAGATCTATGGACAGAAGTCCAGGGCCAGCACAGACATAACACAATGTGTGCTAAATAAAGGAGCTCTTAAAATTTCTACTCCCTAAAATCTGCCCTTTCTGGACGTGTCTTCTCTGTTAAGTCTCATCTTTCAACTTGAAATCCTAAAAATCCACCTACCATACTCCATGATCTCACTTATTTTTATTTTAGATACATTCACTTGCATATCAAATTAGGGTTTTTATTGTTGTTCAGTCACTAAGTCGTGTTTGACTCTTTGTGACCGCACAAACTGCAGCATGCCAGGGTTCCACGTCCTTCACTATCTCCCTGAGTTTGCTCAAACACATGTCCATTGATTCAATGATGCCATCCAGTCATCTCATCCTCTGTCATCACCTTCTCCATCTTGCCCTCAATTTTTGCCAGCATCAGTGCTTTTCCAATGAGTCAGTTCTTCACATGAGATGGACAAGTATTGGAGCTTCAGCTTCAGCATCAGTCCTTCCAGTGTATATTCAGGGTTGATTTCCATTAGGATTGACTGGTTTGATCTCCTTGCTCCCCAAGGGACTCTCAAAGGTCTTCTCCAGCAGCACATTTGGAAAGCATTAATTCAGCCCTCAGCCTTCTTTATAGTCCAACTTTCACATCCATCCATGGCTACTGGAAAGCCCATAGCTTTGACTATAGAGATTTTGTCAACAAAGTGATGTCTCTGCTTTTTAATACAATGTCTAGGTTTGCCACAGCTTTTCTTCCAAGGAGCAAGCCTCTTCTTTATTTTGTGACTGCAGTCACTGTCTGCAGTGATTTTGGAGGCCAAGAAAGTGAAATCTGATACTGTTTCCACTTTCCCCCATCTATTTGCCATGAAGTGATGGGAATGGATGCCATGATCTTCATTTCTTGAATGTTGAGTTTTAACATTCACTTTTCCACTCTCCTCTTCCACACTTATCAAGAGGCTCTTTAGTTCCTCTTCACTTTCTGCCATTAGAGTGGTATATTATGAGTCATCCAGCCCAGCATTTCATGTGATGTACTCTGCACATAATTTAAAAAGCAGGGTGACAATATACAGTCTGATGTACTCCTTTCTCAATTTAGAACCAGTCCATTGTTCCATATCCAGTTCTAACTATTGTCCTGCATACAGGTTTCTCATGAGGCAAGTAAGGTGGTCTGGTATTTCCACTTCAAGAATATTCCACACTTTGTTGTGATACACAGAGTCAAAGAATTTAGCATAGTCAGTGAAGCAGCAGTTTTCTTGGAACTCCCTTGCTTTTTCTATGATCCAGCAAATGTTGGTAATGTGATCTCTGGTTCCTCTGCCTTTTCTAAATCAAGTTTGTGCATCAGGAAGTTCTTAGTTTGTGTACTACTAACAAGCTTCAAGGATTTTGATCATAATCTTGCTAGCATTTGAAATGATTGCAATTGTATGGTAGTTTGAACATTCTTTGTTATTGCATTTCTTTGGCATTGGAATGAAAACTGACCTTTTCAAGGCCTGTGACCCCTGTTGAGTTTTTCAAATTTACTGGCATATTGAGTACAGCACTTTCACAACATCATCTTTTGAATGTGAAATAGCTCAGCTGGATTCATCACGTCCACTAGCTTCATTCATAGCAATGCTTCCTAAGGCCCACTTGACTTCACACTCCAGGATGTCTGGCTCTAGGTGAGTGACCACATCGTGGTTATCTGGGTCATTAAGACCTTTTTGTATAGTTCTTCTGTGTATTCTTGCCACCTCTTAATCTCTCTGCTTCTGTTAGGTCCTTGCCATTTTTGTCCTTTATTGTGTCCATCTTTCATGAAATGTTCCATTGGTATCTCCAATTATCTTAAAGAGATCTCTAGTCTTTCCCATTCTGTTGTTTTCCTCTGTTTCATTGCATTGTTCACTTAAGGCTTTCTTAGCTCTCTTGGCTCTTCTCTCAAGATCTGCACTCAGAGGGGTATATCTTTCCCTTTCTCCTTTGTCTTTTGCTTCTCTTCTTTTCTCAGTTATTTTTAAAGTCTCCTTAGACAACCACTCCACCTTCTTGCATTTCTTTTCCTTGGAGATGGTTTTGATCATGATCTCCTGTATAATGTTACAAACCTCCATCCATAGTTCTCCAGGCACTCTCTCTACCAGATCTAGTTCTTTGAATCTACTTGTCACTTCCACTGTATAATCATAAGGGATTTGATTTAGGTCATACCTATATGACCTAGTGGTTTCCCCTGTACTGTACTGTGCTTAGTCATTCAGTCATGTCCAACTCTTGATGACCCCAAGCTCTGTAGCCTCCCAGACTCCTCTGTCCATGGAGGATTCTCCAGGCAAGAATACTGGAGTGGTTTGCCATGCCCCCCCTCCAGGGGATCTTCCCAACCCAGGGATAGAGCACAGGTCTCTTGCATTGCAGGTGAATTCTTTACCATCGGACCACCAGGAAAGTCCAGTGGTTTTCCCTAATTTCTTCAGTTTGAGCCTGAATTTTGCAATAAAGAGCTGATGATTTGAGCCACAGTCAGCTCTAGGTCTTGTTTTTGCTGACTGTGTAGAGCTTCTTCACCTTCAGCTGCAAAGAATACAATAAGACTTTAGTATTAACCATCTAGTGATGCCCATGTGTATAGTCATCTCTTGTGTTGGAAGAGGATGTTTTCTATGACAAATTTGTTCTCTTGGCAAAGCTCTGTTAGCCTTTGCCCTGCTTCATTTTGTACTTCAAAGTCAAACTTGCCTTTTACTCCAAGTATCTCTTGATTTCCTATTTTTGCATTCCAGGCCCCTATTATGAAAATGAAAAAAAAACTTTTTTTTTTTCTTTTCTGGTGTTGGTTCTAGGAGGTCTTGTAGGTCTTCACAGAATCATTCAACTTCATTTTCTTCAGCATTAGTGGTTGGGGCACAGACTTGGATTACTGTGGTGTTTAATGATTTGCCTTGGAAATGAGCTGAGATCATTCTGTCATTTTGAGATTGCAACCAAGTACTGCATTTTGGACTCTTTTGTTGACAATGAGAGTTCCATTCCTTCCAAGGGATTCTTGGCCTCAGTAGTAGATACAGTGGTTATCTAAATTAAATTCACCCATTCCTGTCCATTTTAGTTCACTGATTCCTAAAATTTCAGTGTTCACTCTTGCCATCTCCTGTTTGATCACATGCAATTTATTTCTATTCATGGACCTCATGTTCCAGGTTCCCATGCAATATTGTTCTTTATAGCATTGGACTTCACCACCAGACACAACCAGAACTGGGCATCATTTCTTTTTTGGGTCAGCCTCTTCATTCTTTCTGTAGCTATTACTGTGTACTTCCCCAGTAGTATATTGAACATCTACTGACTTGCAGAGCTTATTTTTCAGTGTTATACCTTTTTGCCTTTTCCCTAGAGAAAGGATGAAGAGTATGAAAAGGCAAGTTAGGGAAGTGGATTGCAAAGTCTACAGTACCACATGTGGTACGATAATCTTTGTTAAAAATATCACCAAATGTCCATTATTTTTCATAATTTTCAGGCATCCTCTGTTATTGTCAGAAAATTTTAGTAAAAGGTTAATATATGAATCTTATAATAAGGGAGAATGAATGAGACAATGAATGGGAGAATAAGGGAAAATGAAAATGTGAAATATGACCTTAGATTTAGCCTGGAGACTATCTGATCAAAAAAGAACTTATTCCATTTCTAAATTTGACATGGGTGGTAGAAGCAGATTGTAGGTTTGTTCCTAGAGAATAGACATTAATCACAATATTGTGCTGGGAGCTGAGATTCTCTCTGTCAAAGCATGCCTCAGAAACCTTCCTGAAATTTTCCTTGCAGAGATTTAGCAACAGAGAGGCTACTCCTCTATTTTTTTAAAAAAAAATTAGTTTATATTAGAGTACAGTTGGTTAACAATGTTGTGTTAGTTTCAGGTGTACAAAAACATGATTCAGTTATACATATGCATATACCTATCTTTTTCAATTTCTTTTCCAGTGTAGGTTATTACAGAGTATTGTGCAGAACTCCCTGTGCTACACAGTAGGTTCTTGCTGGTTGTCTATTTTAAATAAAATGGAGTTTACTATCCCAAACTCATTTTCTAAGCCCTTTAGTCTGTTTCTATTTTGTACATAAGTTCATGTGTATCTTTTTTAGACTCTGCATATAAACAATATCTTATGATATTTCTCTTTCTCTGTCTGAGCTATTTCAACTAGTATGATAATCTCTAAGTCCATCCATGTTGTTGCAAAAGATAATATTTCATTCTTTTTCATGACTATTAGTAATATTCCATTGCATATATGTATCACATCTTCTTTATCTATTTCTCTGTCGACGGACATTTAGGTTGGTGATTATAAATAGTGCTCCAAGGAACATCGAGTTGCATGTATCCTTCTGAACCATGTTTTCTCTGGATATATGTCCAGGGTTGGGATTGCTATATTATATGGTAGCTGTAATTTTAGTTTTTTAAGAGAATCTTTATTCTCTTATCCATTGTGGCTATACCAATTTACATTCCCAGCAAAAGGGTAGGAAGGTTACCTTTTCTGTACACTCTCTCCAACAGATTTTTTTTTGACAATGGCCGTTTTGACCTGTGTGGGGTGACATCCCGTTGTAATTTATTAGCATTGTATTTTTATTTGCCAAAAAATGATATTGAGCATTTTTTTCATATACTTCTTGGCCATCCATATATCTCCTCTGGAGAAATGACTATTTATTCTTCTGCCAATTTTTTGATCTGGTTATTTGCTTTTTGGATATCAAGCCCTTTGAGTTTGTAAATTTTGGAGATTTGTTGGTCCTATCATTTGCAAATATTTCTCCCCATTCAATGTGCTATCTCCTCATTTTTTTAATGGTTTCTTTTGTTGTACAAAAGCTCTTGAAAATAATTAGGCACGAATTATTTATTTTTGTTCTTATTTCTTTACTCTAGGAGATAAATAGAAAATGATTTTGCTGCAATTTACATCAAAGAGCATTCTGCCTATATTTTCCAGTAAGAGTTTTATACTTGCCAGTCTTACATTTACATTTATAATCCATTTCTGAGCTTCTTTTTGTGCATGGAATTACATAATGTTTTGATTTTTTTTACATGTAACTTTAGTTTTCCAAATACCATTTATTGAAGAGAATGTCTTCTCCATTGCATAGCCTTGCTTCCTTTGTCATAGATTAGTTAAACCTGGGAGTATGGGATTATTTCTGGGTGTTCTAAGCTGTTCCATTGATCTATATTTCTGTTTTTGTCCCACCACCATATTTTGATGACTCTAGCTTTGTAGTGTAGTCTGAAATAAGAGAGCAATATTCCTCCCTCCAGCTCCATTTTTCTTTTTCAAAATTGCTCTGGCCATTCAAGGTCTTTTATGTCTCCATACAAATTTTAAGATATTTTGTTCTACTTCTCTGAGAAACATCATTGGTAATTTGATAGAGATTGCATTGAATCTGACAGTAATTGATTCTTCCAATTTAAAAGGATGGTCTAGCTTTCCATCTCCTTTTGTCATCTTTGATTTCTTTCCTCAGCATCTTATAGTTTTCAGAATACAGGTTTTTTGTCTCCTTTGGTAGGTTTGTTTCTAGGTATTTTATTCTTTTTGAAATAATAGTAAATGAGATTCTTTCTTGGATTTCTCTTTCTGAATATTTGTTGTTAGTGTAAGAGATGCAGCAGACTTCTGTGTATTAATTTTTTATCCAGCAAACTTACTAAATTCATTGATGAGTTCTAGTATTTTTCTGATAGCATTTTTAGGATTTTTTTTAGGATTTTTTATGTATAGTATCATGTCATCTGCAAACAGTGATGATTTTAATACTTTTTTTTATTTGGATTCCCTTTATTTCTTTTTCTTCTCTGTTTGCTGTGGTTAGGACTTCCCAAACTATGTTAAATAAAAGTAGTGAGAGTGGACATCATTGTCTTGCTCCTCATTGGCATAAGTTCCCTCTATGGCCACTTTCTGGAGAGTTTTTATCATAAGCGAATGCTGAATTTTGTAAAACTCTTTTTCTGCATCTATTGAAATGATCATAAGGCTTTTAATTTTCAATTTGTTGATATAGTGTATCACACTGATTCATTTGTGGATTTTGAAAAATTCTTACATCCTTGAAATAAACCCCACTTGATCATGTTATATAATCTTTTAAATGTCTTGTTGGATCTGGTTTGCTAGTATTTTGTTGAGGATTTTTGTGACTATGTTCATCAGTGATATTGACCTATAATTTTCAGTTTTTTCATTTAGGTCTTTTTGTCTAATTTTGGAAACAGAGTGACATTGACCTCATAAAATGAATTTGGGTATGCTCCTTCCTCTGAGTATTTTTGGAATAATTTCAGAAGGATAGATGTTAACTCTTCTCTAAATATTTGATAGACCTTGCCTGTGAAATCATCTCCTCCTGAACTTCTGTTTCTTGGTAGATATTAATCACAGTTTCAATTTCAGTACTTTTGGTTAGTCTGTTATTAGTTTCTATTTCTTCCTGGTTCAGTCTTTGAAGATTGTACCTTCAGAGTCTAAGAATTTGTCCATTTCTTCTATGTTGTCCATTTTATTGACATATAGTTAGGTGTAGCAGTCTTTTATGATCTTTTTGTATTTTTGTGGTGTCTGTCATAACTACTCCTTTTTCATTTTGAATATTATTGATTTGATACCTCTCACTTTTTTTCTTTTTGATGAATCTGGCTAAAACTTTACCAATTTTGTTTATCTTTTCAAAGAACCAGCTTTTACTTTTATTGATCTTTTCTATTGTTTGCTTTGTCTCTATTTCATTGCTTTCTGCCCTGTTCATTATGATTTCCTTCTTTCCACTAACTGTGAGTGTTTGTTTGTTTGTTTGTTTGTTTTTCTCTAGATGTTTTTTTGTAATGTTAGGCTTTTTACTTTGGATTTTCCTGGTTTACTGAGATAAGATTGTACTGGTATAATTTTCCCTCTTACAACTGCTTTTGCTGCATTCCATAGGTTTTGGGTAGTTGTATTTTTGCTTTCATTTATCTCTAAGCAATTGTTAATTTCTTCCTTGAGTTTTTCAGTGGTTCATTGCTTGTTTAGTCGCATGTTGCTTAGTCTCTATGTGTTTGTATCTTTTACAGTTCTTTTCCTTGTAGTTGGCTTCTAACATGATAGTGTTGTTTTCAGAAAGATGCTTGATACGTTTTCAAATTTCTTTTATTCTGAGGCTTTCTTTGTGGCCCAGCATATGATCAATCCTGGAGAAAGTTCCATATGCATTTGAGAGGAATGAGTATTCTGCTCTGGGGTGGAGTGTTTTATAAATATTAAGATCATCTGGTCTAAAGCATCTTTTAAGGTCTCTGCTTCCTTAGTAATTTTCTGACTGAATGATATAACATCTTGCTTTCATCTCTCCATAGACAGATGAAAGTGGGATCTTATATTTTCCCACTATTATTGTGTCACTGTCAAATTCTCCTTTAATGGAGATCAGCATTTACCTTGTAAATTGAGGCCCTTTATGTTGGGTGCATATATATTTGCAGTTGCTTTATCTCATTTTGGATTGATCCCTGATCATTAAGTGTTATCCCTCTTTGTCTTTGGTAACAGTCTTTATTTAAAGTGTATTTTGTCTGATATGAATATTGCTACTCTAGCTTTCTTTTGATTTTCATTTATGTGGGATACGTTTTCCCATGTGCTTTCAGTCTTTATGTGTCCAGTGATCTGAAGAGGGTCTCTTGCAGACAGCAAACATATGAGCCTTGTCTTTTGTATCTAGTCTATGCTTTTGGTTTAAATATTTAATCTATTTGCATATAAGGTAATTATCAATATGTGTGTTCTTTTGCCATTTTATTAATTGGGTTGAATTTGTTTTGTTGGTGGTTTTTCTTCCCTTCCTCTTTTATTCTCTTTTGTGATTTTATAACTAAATTTAGTGTTATATTTGTATTCCTTTTTCTTTGTACATGTGTGTCTATTGTAGAGTTTCAGTTTGTGGTTATCATGAGGTCTTCATATAGCAGTCTGTATGTAAACAAGATTAAGTTGATGGTTTTTTATATTTCAAATGTTTTCCCAATATCCTACATTTCTGTCATCCTTTTTCTCAGAATTTCTGGGTTTGATATCATATTTATATGTAGATTGTTTCATACCTTTACTGTAAGTTTGCCTTTACAGTGACTCTTTCCATTCATAATTTTCTTGTTTTCAGTTGTGGCCTTTCCCCCTCTCCTGTTGACATTCCTTTAGCATTTGTTGCAAAGTTAGTCTGGTGGTGCTAGATTCTTAAGTTTTTGTTTGTCTGTAAAAATTTGATTTCTCTGTCAAATTTGAATGAGAATCATGCTGGTTAGAGTATTCCTGGTAGTAGATTCTTCTTCTTTACATCACTTTAAATATATAAGGCCACTCCTTTCCGAACTGAGGAGTTTCTGCTGAGAAATTAGCTAATGACCTCCTGAAGATTTCCTTGTATGTTATTCGGCATTTTTCCTTATTGCTTTTAGTAATTTTTCTGTAACTTCAATGTTTGTTTATTCTATTGCTATGTGTCTTTGTGTATTCTTACTTGGATTTATCCTGCCTGGGATTCTCTGAACTTCCTAGTCTTCACTGACTGTTTCGTTTCCCATATTAGAGAATTTTTCAGCTATTAGCTTTTCAAATATTTTCTCAAAACCTTTCTCTCTGGCTTCTCTTTCAGGAACCCCTAGAACACAAATGTTTGTGGGTTTAATGTTGTCCCAGAGTTCTCTTAGACAGTCCAAATTTTATTTCATTACATTTTTCTTTGCAGTAAATCCCTTCCATCTGAAAGAGCTCCCTTCTGAAAGTGAGTTTCTAAGTCCAATTTATTTTTAAGCAACAAAGTTAGCTTAGGTCCCTAATGCAGTTGGCTATAAAGTACTGCCCTGCAATAGGTTTATAATACTTTTCACACAAATAATACAGTAAAAACAAATAAACACAAAAAATAAAGAAAACATTTTTACCTTGAAAAATACAGTAGAGCAGTACAGTATCTGGCATACATGAGTGAACATGCAGAAGAAATATTGACTGGAGGATGGTAGAGCCGAAGGATTGTCAGCAATAGAAGGAGGAATAGCTGTAATTCACTCATTCCTGATATTGATGGGACACATGTTCAAATTTTTGAAAGTTCACAACTTGAAGGTTTGATGTGGGGACTACTATATTCTCTTTATACGTATACATATATGATGGCATTGATTTTCACCATTCTGTTTTCCAGCTCAGTTATCTATTCTTCTCCCTCAGTTATTTTGCTATTGATCCCTTTCAATGTATTTTTTTCAGTTATTGTATTATTTATCTCTGTTTGTTCTTTAATTCTCTAGGGCTTTGTTAAACATTTCTTGTATCATCTCAGTCTGTGCCTCTATTTTTTTCCTGAGATCTTAAATCATCTTTACTACCATTACTCCAAATTCTTTTTCAAGTAGATTACCTATCTCTACTTCACTTAGTTGTCCTTGTAGAGTTTCATTTTGTTCCTTCATCTGAGACATATTCTTTTGCTCTTATTTTCTCTAACTTTCTGTGATTGTGATTTCCTTTCTGCTGGCTTCTTCTCTACTCTCTAGTGGATGAGGCTCTAGGGGGCTTGTGTGGGTTTTCTGGTGAGAGGGAATTGTACCTGCCCACTAGTGGTAGATTTTCATCTTTTTTATTTGCTGAGTAGCAAACCATTCTTTGCATGCGTGTGTGTGCATGTGTGTGTGTGTGTGTGTGAGAGAGAGAGAGAGAGAGAGAGAGGTTAGTTATGTATACTTCTTTATCAATGCATCTTTTGATGGACACGTAGGTTGCATACATATCTTGGCAACTACAAATAATGCTGCTATGAACACTGGGATGCATGTGTCTTTCAAATTAGTGTGTTCAGGGCTTTTTGGATATACACCCAGGAGTGGAATTACTGGGTCATACACTAGTTATATTTTTAACTTTTTTGAAAAAACTCCACACCATTTTCCACACTGGCTGTACCAATTTATATTCCCCAAAACAGCATACACTGTTCCCTTTTCTTTACATCCTTGCCAACATTTGTTCTTTGTTTCCTTTTTGGTAATGGCCATTCTGGTGTAAAGTGATATCTCTCACTGTGGTTTTGATTTACATTTCTCTGATGACTAGGGATATTGAGCATTTTTTTCATCTGCCTGTTCAGTTCAGTTCAGTCACTCAGTCGTGTCTGACTCTTTGTGACCCCATGGACTGTAACACACCAGGCTTCCCTGTCTATCATCAACTCCCAGGGTTTACTCAGACTCATGTCCATTGAGTCAGTAATGTCATCTAATTATCTCATCATCTGTCATCCTCTTCTCCTCATGCCTTCAATATTTCCCAGCATCAGCGTCTTTTCAAATGAGTCAGTTCTTTGCATCAGGTGGCCAGAGTATTAGAGTTTATCTTAAGCATCAATCCTTCCAATGACTATTCAGCACTGATTTAGTTTAGGATGGACTGGTTGGATCTCCTTGCAATCCAAGAGACTCTCAGGAGTCTTCTACAACACCACAGTTCAAAAGCATCAATTCTTCTTTCCTCAGCTTTCTTTATAGTCCAACTCTCACATCCATACATGACTACCAGAAAAACCATAGCTTTGACTAGACAGACGTTTGTTGGCAAAATAATGTCTCTGCTTTTTAATAATCTGTCTAGGTTGGTCATAACCTTTCTTCCAAGGAGCAAGTGTCTTTTAATTTCATGGCTGCAATCACCATCTGCAGTGATTTTGGAGCCCCCCAAAATAAAATCTGACACTGTTTCCCCATCTATTTGCCATGAAGTGATGGGACCAGATGCCATGATCTTAGTTTTCTCAATGTTGAGCTTTAAGCCAACTTTTTCACTCTCATCTTTCACTTTCATCAAGAGGCTCTTTAGTTCCTCTTCATTTTCTACCATAAGGGTAGTATCATCTGCATATCTGAGGTTATTGACATTTCTCCCAGAAAACTTGATTCCAACTTGTGCTTCTTCCAGCCCAGCGTTTCTCATGATGTACTCTGCATATAAGTTAAATAGGCAGGGTGACGATATACAGCCTTGACATACTCCTTTCCCGATTTGGAACCAGTCTTTTGTTCCATGTCCAGTTCTAACTGTTGCTTCCTGATCTGCATACAGATTTCTCAGGGGGCAGGTCAGGTGGTCTGGTTTGGTTCCATCTCTTGAAGAATTACCCAGGTTGTTGTGATCCACACAGTCAAAAGATTTGGCACAGTCAACAAAGCAGAAGTAGATGTTTTTCTGGAATGCTCTTGCTTTGTCGATGATCCAACAGATGCTGGCAATTTGATCTCTGGTTCCTCTGCCTTCTCTAAAACCAGCTTGAATATCTGGAATTTCACAGTTCACATACTGTTGAAGCCTGGCCTGGAGATTTTGAGCCAGAGATTTTCTAGTGTGTGAGATGAGTGCAATTGTGCAGTAGTTTGAGCACTCTTTGGCATTGCCTTTCTTTGGGATTGGAATGAAAACTGACCTTTTACAGTCCTGTGGCCACTGCTGAGTTTTCCCAATTTGCTGCCATATTGAGTGCAGCACTTTCACAGCATCATCTCTTAGGATTTGAAATAGCTCTACTGGAATTCCATCACCTCCACTAGCTTTGCTCATAGTGATGCTTCCTAAGGCCCACTTGACTTAGCACCCCATTATGTCTGCATCTAGGTGAGTGATCACACCATCATGATTATCTGGGTCGTGAAGATCTTTTTTATATAGTTCTTCTGTGTATTCTTGTGACCTCTTCTTTATATCTTCTGCTTCAGTTAGGTCCATGCCATTTCCGTCTTTTAATTTGTCTGTTTTTGCATGAAATGTTCCCTTGATATATCTAATTTTCTTGAAGAGATCTCTGGTCTTTCTCATTCTATTGTTTTTCTCTATTTCTTTGCAATGATCACTGAGGAAGGCTTTCTTATCTCTCCTTGGTATTCTTTGGGACTCTGCATTTAAATGGGTATATCTTTCCTTTTCTCCCTTGCCTTTAGCTTTTCTTCTATGCACAGCTATTTGTAAGACCTTCTCAGACAACCATTTTGCCCTTTTGCATTTCTTTTTCTTGGGGATAGTCTTGATCAATGCCTCCTGCAGAATGTCATGAACTCCATCTATAGTTCATCAGGCACTCTGTCTATCAGATCTAATCCCTTGAAACTATTTCTCACTTCCATTGTATAATCATAAGGGATTTGATTTAGGTCGTACCTGAATTGTCTAGTGGTTTTCCCTACTTTCTTCAATTTAAGTCTGAATTTGGCAATAAGGATTTCATGGTCTGAGCCACAGTCAGCTCCTGGTCTTGTTTTTGCTGACTGTATGGGGCTTCTCCATATTTGGCTGCAAAGAATATAGGCAATCTGATTTCGGTATTGACCACCAGGTGCTGTACATGTGTAGAGTCTTCTCTTGTGTTGGAAGAGGGTGCTTGCTATCACCAGTGCATTCTCTTGGCAAAACTGTATTAACCTTTGCTCTATATCATTCTGTACTCCAAGGCCAAATTTTCCTGTTATTCCAGGTACTTTTTGAGTTCTTGCTTTTGCATTCTAGTCCCCTATGAAGAAATGGACATGTTTTGGGGGTATTAATTCTAGAAAGTCTTGTAGGTCTTCATAGAACCATTCAACTTCAGCTTCTTCAGCATTACTGGTTGGGGCATAGCTTTGGATTACTGTGGTATTGAATGGTTTATCTTGGAAATGAACAGAGATTATTCTGTTGTTTTTGAGATTGTATCCATGTACTGCATTTCAGACTCTTTTTTTTTTTTTTCATTTTGGACTCTTTTGTTGACTGTGATGGCTACTCTATTTCTTCTAAGGGATTCTTGCCCACAATAGTAGATATAACGTTTATCTGAGTTAAATTTGCCTGTTCCAGTCCATTTTATTTCACTGATTCCTAAAACATCAATGTTCACTCTTGCCGTCTCCTGTTTGACCACTGCCAATTTGCCTTGATTCATGGACCTAACATACCAGATTTCTATGCAATATCACTCTTTACAACATCAGACTTTACTTCCATCACCAGTCACATCCACAGATGGGTTTTGTTTTTTCTTTGGTTCTCTCTCTTCATTCTTTCTAGAGTTATTTCTCCCCTGATCTTTAGGAGATCTTACTGGTCCACTGGGGTGGGTAGCCTTTCCCTTCTCCAGGGGATCCTCCTGAACTAGGGATCAAACCCAGGTCTCCCACACTGCAGGCAGATTCTTTACCAGCTGAGATACAAAGGAAGCCCATAACTGGTGGAGGTGCTGAGGATTGATCCTAGGACCTCATACATGCTAAGCACACAATCTGCTATTGTGCTACACACCCAAAAAGGCAATAACTGACATTAAAAATGCTCTGGAGGGAACTAACAGTAGAATAACAGCCAGGAGAGAGAATAAGTGAGATGGAAGATAGAATGGAGGCATAAATGAAGCATAGAGAAAAAAGAAAAAGGAATAAAAAGAAATTAGGACAACCTCAGTGACCTCTGGGACATTGTTAAATGCCCCAACATTTGAATCATAGGTGTCCCAGAAGAAGAAGACAAAGAGGAAGGGCATGAGAAGATATTTGAGGAGATTATAGTTGAAAACTTCCCTAATGGGCAAAGAAATAGCCACCCGTGTCCAAGAAACCCATAGAGTCCCAAGCAGGATAAACCCAAGGTGAAACACCCCATGTCACATATTAGTGAAACTAACAAAAATTAAACACAAAGACCAAATATTAAAAGCAGCAAAGGAAAAGCCACAAAAAGCATACAAGGGGATCTCCATAAGGGTAACAGCTGATCTTTCAGTAGAAACTCTTCAGGCCAGAAAGGAATGTTAGGACATGCTTAAAGTGATGAAAGATGTTTGATGTCACACTGAGAAATTTTCTATAAAAATGTACATATGTTTAGAAATTATAGATAGCATCTATATGTTTGCCTGATGCCGAAGCTCCAATACTTTGGCCACCTGATATGAAGAGCTGACTCACTGGAAATAACCATGATGCTGAGAAAGATGGAAGGCAGGAGGAGGAGGCAACAGAAGATGAGATAGATGGCATCACTGACTCAATACACATCAATTTAAGCAAGCTCCAGGAGATAGTGCAGAATAAGGAAGCTAGTGGGCTCCAGTTCATGGGGTCACAAAGAGTCGGACATGAATTAGCAACTAAACAACAACAATAATATGTTTGCCAATCTACAAAATGCTAGTGTAAAAACAGTTCATAATTGCTTACTTTGTAGCTTTCACAAGAAAGTAAGATTTTCAAAGATTAAGAAATCTGATTTATGTAATCAAAACTACTAAAAGTAATAAAAATAAAGTAATAAGGAACATATCTTAGTAAGCAAATAAAAAGAGATATAAGAAATGGTAGTGCATTTTGTTAAGAGAAAAGAAAGTAACTTTGCCCTAAAGAGATAATAAGAAAAAGAGAGGCAGGGGCAGGGGGCAGAAACATAAGACAAAATCTGAAGTTAAAATGAGAAAGGCATAAAAACTTTATGAAAAAGCAATCTGAAAAAAAGAATTTTAGCATGTCGCTCAGTCGTGTCTGATTCTTTGTGACCACATGAACCGCAGCATGCCAGGCCGCCCTGTCCATCACCAACTCCCAGAGTCTACACAAACCCATGTTCATCGAGTCAGTGATGCCATCCAGCCATCTCATCCTCTGTGATCCCCTTCTCCTCCTGCCCCCAATCCTTCCCATCATTACAGTCTTTTCTAACGAGTCAACTCTTTATATGAGGTGGCCAAAGTATTGGAGTTTCAGCTTCAACATCAGTCCTTCCAATGAACACCCAAGACTGATCTCCTTTAGGATGGACTGGTTGGATCTCCTTGCAGTCCAAGGGACTCTCAAGAGTCTTCTCCAATACCACAGTTCAAAAACATCGATTCTTCAGTGCTCAGCTTTCTTCATCATCCAACTCTCACATCTATACATGACTACTGGAAAAACCATAGCCTTGACTAGATGGACCTTTGTTAGCAAAGAAATGTCTCTGCTTTTCAGTATGCTATCTAGATTGGTCATAACTTTCCTTCCAAGAAACAAGTGTCTTTTAATTTCATGGCTGCAATCACCATCTGCAGTGATTTTGGAGCCCCCCAAAATAAAGTCTGACACTGTTTCCACTGTTTCCCCATCTATTTCCCATGAAGTGATGGGATCAGATGCCATGATGTTAGTTTTCTGAATGTTGAGCTTTAACCCAACTTTTTCACTCTCCTCTTTCACTTTCAATCAAGAGGCTTTTTAGTTCCTCTTCACTTTCTGCCATAAGGGTGGTGTCATTTGCAACTTGATTCCAGCTTGTGCTTCTTCCAGCCCACCGTTTCTCATGATGTACTCTGCATATAAGTTAAATAAGCAGGATGACAATATACAGCCTTAATGTACTCCTTTTCCTATTTGGAACCAGTCTGTTGTTCCATGTCCAGTTCTAACTGTTGCTTCCTGACCTGCATTTCTCAAAAGACAGGTCAGATAGTCTGGTATTCCCATCTCTTTCAGAATTTTCCACCGTTTATAGTGATCCACACAGGCTAAGGCTTTGGCATAGTCAATAAAGCAGAAATAGATGTTTTTCTGCTTCTGCATGGTCAGAACTGCTAAATGACTACATTGTCAGAACTGGCTAAATTTATACTATATTTAATTAAGTAAATGAATTTTAGTAATAAAAGTTAGGTGATGCAAAACTAGAGTTTGGTTTTCTCTTACCCTTAAGAGAACAAAGTGTTTTTTTAGGATATTGAACTGTTCCTGATAATAGATTGTAAAGTTCTTTATCTTTTAGTTAACCTTTTATAAATTTATGTATTTGCCTTTGAAATCTTTCACTATCACTGTGGTTAAGTGAAAATTATTTTTCCATAGTAAACTTTGCCTTATTTGACCAATGTCTAAAATTCTCGAACTGCCCCAAATCAGACTCTAAACAAAGTTCTTTTGACCTCTAGCTAACTTTGATGTGCTTCAGAGGACTCCTGAAATATCTCAAAGGGAGACATTAAACTGATTAGGCTTATTTGGTATGTTAAATTACATGGGAAGCATTAGCAGATGAGTGATGATAAGCATTCTGTCTATATTACATGGCAAATGTTACTATTATAAGTGTTCTAAAAATTATTTGAAGTCCCTAAAATTTGGATATATCCTGATATAATGTTATGATTCAAATTCTTGTATGTTGCAGAAATAACCAAATTTCTCTGTTAATTGCATATTATCAGACCTTTAACCATTTGATTTTAGGTTTTTATCATTATAGAGAGTTATTGTCCTATTCTGCAGCTAAGAATCTCCACAGAAATGATTTTTTGACAAATATACGTTCCTGATAACTTTTATATTATACCTCTAAGCTTGGCAAGAAATTACAGCACTCTAGATAAAAACTTGTTGGTTCTATAAACTGCAAATAAAGGATCAGGTTCAGCAAGAATTCGTTACATAAGATTTAATAACTTGATGAATATGGTTCAATATATTCATACTTTTTTTGTTCAAAATATTACTGGCCTTTTAATCTTATTTTCCACATGTGAGAAAACCTTTCCCTTTAAGTCAGCTATCACTTGCAGCAGTATGACAAAGCACAACTTTGTAAACAAAGAGAAAACATTTATCTTTTCCACTCTACCTCCAGGATCTGGAAACTCTTAGTGAATATCTTTATTTTTATAGAAATGTTATTATATAACATTAATAAGAATTTGTTCTCCCCATAAAAAGGACACAGTTGGGAACACTGGTTACATTATCCAGGTTTTGTCTGTAAACACATATACGAAAGAAACACCTACGGACTCTATATAACGAGGCTAATTCAAAGAGCCAAGATGGCCGTTATGGTGCCACAAATCCCTTTGGAAAAATGCCCTGATTCCCGCGTACAGGGTTTCCAACAGCTTTACTATGCAAGTCAGGAAAGCCATTTCCTGGCAGATGCAAGAACTTCATAATATTTTGAGGACCTCAAGAAAACGAGGAGTCACCCAAATCTGAAGGTACTGCAGGGAAAATCTGATCATAAGTCCTTGGCATTGAGAGGCCTTGGGTGTTCTTTCAAACATTCCATCTGAGATTCTTTATGAAAAGTTCCAGGTATGCCAACTTAAAAGAAACCATCAATTGTTTTGTTACAGTTGTGTAAATAATCAAGCTAAGTTTATTGAAATCAGATTTAGTTTGCAAAAGAAAGTGAAGTCACTCAGTCGTGTCCGACTCTTTGCAGTCTTATGGATTATAGCCTATCAGGCTCCTCTGTCTATAAGATTTTCCAGGCAAGAGTACTGGAGTGGGTTGTCATTTCCTTCTCCAGGGGATCTTCCCGACTCAGAGATCGAACCCGGTTCTGCTGCATTGTAGGCAGATGCTTTCTCATCTGAGCCACAAGGGAAGTTTGCAAACAAATTATTCTTAATTTGGCTATACTTAGTAAAAATGAGAGTAATTTTAGAGATAGAAATTATTTTTCAGGGGATATTAAGTTTTTTAAAAAATATTCATTTGTTTATTAATTTTTGCCTGTTGTTACATCTTCGTTACTGCACATGGGCTTGCTGTAGTTGTGCAGGGGATACTCTTTATTGCAGTGCATGGGCTTCTCATTGCAGTGACTTCTCTTGTTGCAGAGCACTCTCGCTAGGTGTGTGGGCTTCAGTAGTTGGGGCATGCAGTCTTAGTGGTTGTGGTGCATGAACTTTGTTGCCCCCAAATAGATGGAAGGGCCCTTAAATAGCTCCCATGTAGCAGAACTGAATGCAACTGACTCTTGAATTCAAACCTATTTCACATTTAGAAAGTCTCCACCCCCTGAAATGAGCTGGTTTATACACAGGGCTGCTGACCTCAAATTCATCTTAAAATGTGTTAGTTTCCTTCTTCTCTGTTGTTAATAGAGGGACCTGGATGTAGAGAATGCAGTAACAAATAACTTTTATTTAACCTATCAAAGATAGAATGTTTCAGAGCAAAAAAAAATTAACCTAAAACCTGGAGAAATAGACACTGGTAGGAATTTGCTTCGTCAAGTATTTGTTTGCTTGAGGTATATACCACCAAACATGTACAATCTAATAAGACTACTCAACAAGAAATGTTTACCATTGTGCTAAATGCTAAATGTGGTTTAGCATGAAAGTGTAAAGCTTCTGGGGGACATATTGATAAGAGCTTCCATCCTCTTGACATGTTTTATCAGGAAAATTAATCAGGCTTTAAAATGAAAGATCAGAACGAATATTAAGAAAGCCTCTCCAGGTGTACAACTTGTGAAAGTACAACAGTAGCCCCTCCAGAGCTCCACACATGCCAATATCACTGTGTCTCTTGTGAAACAAACACCTTAGTGTACAAGGGGAAGGGCAACAACAATTTTTGCATTAAGATACAAGCAGAAACCTGCTGAAGATGTGAGGGAGAAACTGAAAAATTAAGAAAGCTCTGTCCCAAGGTGAGAGTCAGAAATATTTGCTAGACCCAGAATTCCATCTGGAGTTGGAACAGGAGCACTTGTGAAGGTCACATCTATAAACTGGGTTTACAAATCCTGCCTAAGAATGGGTTTAATCAAAACCTTAAATGGGTCTCCTATTCCAACCACCAACACACTAACAAGTGTTAAGTAAAAGCAGTAGAGTAATGCAGATAGAGTTGCTAGAAGAGACATTATTTCTGAGCAGAGTAAACAGGGAAAACTGAAAGCTAATTCATAGGACTCAAAGTCAAGCAGGAAGTAAACTTTAAACCTAGCCCAACTTCTGAGTAGATAAACAAAAACTGTCACATTAAATCCCTATTAGAATGAAAGGCGTGCTTATGCCCAACTATACAAAACATTAACTTCAGTATCTACTACTGTATACAACATATCCAATTTCCAAATAAAATTATAAAGCATATGATAAACTAACAGTAGCTCTCTGGAGAGGCAAAGAAGTCACTGGAAAGGGAACCAGACATTTAAATGGATATTTAAAATAATAATTCAATTTGTTAAAGGCCCTAATGGAGAAGCTAAACACAGGCAAGACCAGATAGGAGGTTTCAGTGGATCAATAAAAACTATAAGAAGAAAAAACTTAAGAAGAAATCTAATCAAAATGCAAGGAATCAAAAACACTATAGGAGAAATGAAGCATGCTTTTAATGGGTATATCACTAGATTTATCACAGACAAAGATAGCTTGCCAGTAGGTGAATTGATATTATGCAGTCTAAAACACAAAGAAAAAATGAGTTTAAAAAATTAGAAGAAAAAAGTCAGAACATAAATCCAAGAGCTGTACAACAATAACACCCTACCGAGTAGTTGCTGGATGGCTAACTCCATATTCAAGCCAGCAACAGCACATCACATCCTTCTAGTGCTTTGTATCTCTGAAATCTCCCTTTGGTCAGGAAAAAAACCTCTCTGTTTTCAAAGAGTTCATTTGATTAAGCAAGATCCATCTAGACAATTTTCATGTCTCAAACTCAACTGTGCCATATAAAGTAACCTAATGACAGGAGTGAAATACATCAAATTCACAAAGTTGAAGATCATGTAGAGGGTAAAAATCTTGCAAGCCATCTATAAGTCATACTATTACTACTGAAAAGAAATTGTAGACATGACTAAGGGAAAAAAGATACAAATAATCAATATCAGGAATCAAAGAAGGGGCAACATTGCTTGATAGTAAGAGAATTAAGTAATTCTATGCCAATAATTTTACAACTTAAGTGAAATAAATATATACCTTAAAATATTTAAACTATCAAAACTCAATAAGAAATAGAGAACTAGAATAAACCTGTATCTATTAAAGAAATTAAATCTTATTTAAATACCTTTAAAAAAATACAACTCTGATCATATATAGTTTATAATATAAACTATACATATATAGTATGTACATAAACATATATGTATATAAACCATACATATGTAGTATATAAAGATATCAAGCTTTATCAAGCCTCTCAGAAAGAACTAGCACCAATTCTACACAATCATTACTAGAAAATAGAACAAAAGTAACCTTTCTCAATTCATTATATGAGATCAGATTTACTAATAACAAAAATCAGAAAACTAGGGAGAGAAGTTCATTTATCTATTAACTCAGCTACATAATTTTCTCTAGTTAAACATAGACTAGACTTATATTTAACTAGACTTACTGACTCAGTTCTAAAGAGTAAAATATTGACAAGAATAAAACTCTAATGTTAAAGAAATCTGGTAGGCAGTGGCTTAACCAAGTGGCGAAGGTTAATATCACCTGTAATAAGTAATGCTGATAACATGTGATCCTTAATGTCATGTAATGAAAAGTATGTAAAATGAGAAAACATCAGAAAAGCTTAAGGTGAATACATTCTACACAATATTTCACCAGTGTGAAAAATTTCCAAGACCAATATTCATAAAGCATAGTGTTATTGATTAAGAGAGACTAAGGGAAAATGAAATCTAAATGTGATGTAGTGTCCGGGATTGTATCCTAGAACAGCAAAAGATATTAGTGAAACAACTGGTGAAGTCTCGATAAACTCTGTGGTTAACTAGTAGTGCTATGCCTATATAAATTTCTTAGTTTTGATAACCTTGACATAGATATGTAAGATGTTAACTAAGGGGAGAGTGAAAAAAAGGTAAATGAGAAGTTTCTGTTTTATCTTTACAATTCTGAATCTAAAAAATTTTTTAGAAAAGAAAACATTTCTGTCAACTTACAAGTCTATATTATCAAAATATCTTCCAGCAATAAAGGTAAAATAAAAACATTTCCAAACATGTAAAAATGGAAATAATTCACATATCCACATCACAATAAATGTTAGAGGGAATCTTTTACACAAGCACATACAAATGGATAGATAGCCAATGGGAATTTTTTATATGATTCAAACTCAGGGAACTCAAACAATGGCTCTGTGACAATCTAGAAGGGTGGAATGGGGAGGGAAATGAAAGGGAGATTCGGGAGGAAGGGGACATGGGTGTACCTATGGCTGATTCTTGATGTATGATAGAAAACTGCAAAATTCTGTAAAGCAAACATCCTTCAATTTAAAAAATATAGTGGCAAAAAAAAATGTAAATATGAGTTTACACAAATGAGTGGCCAGCCCTGGAAATGTTAAATATATAGGATAATATGAAATTTATGTTCTTAGCATTTAAATTTTATTAAACAAAAATAATAATACTGTAGTATACATTATAACAGATGTAAAAGTAAAATATATAACAACAATAGCATGAGTTTGGGAGTGGAGAAATAGAGGTAAACTATTTTTAGATTCTTATATTATAATAAAGTGGCAAAATGTCATTTAAAGGTTATTGCTGTTGTTGTTCAATCACTAAATCATGTCCAACTCTTTGCAATGCCATGGACTGTAGCACACCACATTCTTCTGTTCCTCATTATCTCCCAAAGTTTGCTAAAATTCATATCCATTGAATTAGTGACAATATCTAATTATCTCATCCTCTGTCATCCTCTTCTTTGTTTGCCTTCAATCTTTCCCAGGATCAGAATCTTTTCCAGTGAGTTGGCTCTTTGCATCAGGTAGCCAAAGTATTGAAGCTTCACATCAGTCCTTCCAATGAATATTCAGGGTTGATTTCCTAGTAGATTGACTGGTTTGATTTCTGTGCAGTCCAAATGACTCTCAAGAGTCTTCTCCAACACCACAATTTGAAAGCATCAGTTCTTTGGTACTCACGCTTCTTTATGGACCAGCTCTATACCCATACATAACTACTGGAAAATCATAGCTTTGACTATAATGGACTTTTGTGGCAAAGTGATATCTTTATTTTTTAATATGCTGTATAGGTTTGTCATAGCTTTTCTTCCAAGGAACAAGTAGCTTTAAATTTCATGGCTGCAGTCACTGTGCTCAGTGATTTTGGAGCCCAAGAAAATAAAATTTGTCTCTGTTTCACTTTTTTCCCTTTTACTTGTCATGAAGTGGTGGGACTGAATTCCATGATCTTAGTTTTTTTAATGTTGAGTTTCAAGGCACCTTTTTCACTCTACTCATTCACCCTATCAATAGGCTCTTTAGTTCCTCTTCATTTTCAGCCATTAGAGTGGTATCATCTACATATCTGAAGTTGTTATTTCTCCCAACCATCTTGATTCCAGCTTGTGATTCATCCAGCTTGTGACAGATTCCAGCTTGTGATTAGAGTTTGTGATTCATCATGCATTTTGCATGATGTCCTCTGCATTTAACTTAAATTTATAGCCTTGTTGTATTCCTTTCCCAATTTTGAACCAGTCAGTTGTTCCATGTCCAGTTCTAACTGTTGCATCTTGACCTGCATACAGATTTCTCAGGAGACAGGTAAGGTGGTCTGGTACCCTCAGTTCTTTAAGAATTTTTCCACAGTTGGTGTGATCCACACAGTCAAAGGCTTTAGCATACTCAGTGAAGCCAAAGTAGATGTTTTTCTGGAACTCCCTTGTTTTTCCATGATACAATGAATGTTGACAATTTGATCTCTAGTTTCTCTGCCTTTTATAAACTCAGCTTGTACATCTGGAAGTTCTTTGTTCATGTACTACTGAAGCTTAGTTTGAAGGATTTTAAGCAAAACCTTGCTAGCAGTAGTCTGTGATGATTTCAAGATGTATAAAGGGAACTGCTAAAACAAGTCAAAACATTTAATCTAAAAATTTAGCAATGAAGATAAAAATGGAATCACAAAATATATTCAAGGAACAGATAAAATAAGAAAAAAAATGAACAAAAACATATTTGACAAACACAACAAAAGAGCAGGATGATAAATTTAAAACTAAACATGTCAGCAATCACACTAAAGGTAAGTGGTTTAATACACCAATTTGTCAGCTTGGATAAATAAGCAAGACCCAGCTATAGGCTGCCTAAAAGAAAAACACTAAATATAAAGAAAAATAGGTTAAAAGTAAAAGAAAAGTATATACTATGCTGGTAATAATCAAAGAAAGATCAAGTTACTATATATCAGACAAGGTAGATTTTAAAGCAAAAACATATTACTAGAAATACATAGGTTTATTTCATAAGAAATAACATGTCAATTCAAAAAGAAGCTGTCATATTAAATGGGTCTGGACCTAATAAAAGAGCTTTGAAATATAGAAAGTGTAAACAAATAGATTTCTGCTAGAAGAAATGGCCAAATCGATCATAATGAGGGATTTCAATACTCCTCTCTCAATAAATGCTTAAACATGCAGACAGAAAATAAGTAGGTATAAAAGATCTGAACAATGCCACCAACCAGTGTGACCTAATTCACATTTATAAACACTCCTCTCTGTGTCAATAGAATATACAAACTTTCCAAATATACATAAGCCATTTACCAAAATGTATTATATTATGAACATTGAGGTGAGTTTGGGGGCTTCCCTGGTAGCTCAGCTGGTAAAGAATCCACCTGCAATGCAGGAGATCCCAGTTCTACTCCTGGGTCAGGAAGATCCCCTGGAGAAGGAAAAGGCTGCCCACTCCAGGTCTGGAGAATTCCATGAACTGTATAGTCCATGGGGTCGCAAAGAGTTAGACATGAATGAAAAACTTTCACACACATACATAAAGTGAGTTTTAATAAATTTGAATGAGTTCAAGTCATAAAAGTTATGTTCTATTTTCAAATGAAATTAAATTGAAAGTCAGTAACAGAGAGATTTTGGCCAAGATAGCAGAGTAGAGAGACATTGAATTCATCTTTCACAGACACACCAAATTTGCAACTATTTACAGAGCAACTATTAGTGAGAAAGACCAGAACCTACCAGGAAAATCTTCTAACAACTAAAAATCTAAAGAAGGAACCACAATGAGAACAGATAGAAGGGGTGGATATAGGTGTATAGTTAAGATCTATATGCCATATGAGTGACCCCCAAACAGGAGATAATTATAATTGCAGAGGTTCTCCCCAAGAAATCAGGAGTTTGGACACATGAGTTTCCCAAGTCCAAGGTTTCCTCACTGAGGAAAAAAAGAGGCCTTGGAATGATTGGAGTTGATAGCCAACAGGTCTTATTTGGGGCAGACAAAGATAGTGGTGAGAAATAGACTTCACTCTTAAAGGCACACACAAAACCTCCCAAAGACCCAGGACAGAAGTAGTTATTTGAAAGGTGTCTGGGTCAGGCCCCCTTGCTTATCTTGGAGAACCTCTTGGTGATGCAAAAGAAGGCAACTGGAGCTCACTCTGGGGACACACACTGATGACAGCCATTCTGGAGCTTATTTTACCATGCAGACACTGATGCTGGATCTTCCCTCTAGGTTATTAGCCTCAGTACCCAGTCTCACTCCTGCCCACCAGCCTGTCAGCGGTACTACTGGGATGCCTCAGGCCAAGTGAATAGCTTGACAAGGACACAGGCCCACCCACCAATAGGCTGGTGGCCTTAAGACCCCCTCAGCCCACACACCCTAGGAACCTTCCCAACAAAACTGTGTTGGCACTAGAAACAGAAATTCCAGGGACCTGGAATTTTTAGGGCACATTTCCACCTACCATCAGCTTTTTCCAGCCATGGGATCCACTGGGCCCTGGCCCCACCAATAAGCAGTACCAGATCTGAGACTCCTTGGGCTCCTAGGCCAGCCACTCTGGGATATGGCCCCATGCACCAGCAGGCCAGAACCAGCTTTGGGATACAGTATCATCTATAGCCAGCCATGTTAAGGACTGGCCACATCCACAGGCCGGTTGACACTAGATCTGGGAATCCCAAACCACCCACTCTATAATCTGTCTTTGATTATGAGTGAGCCAACACTAACTCCAAGACTTCCCAGTTTTTGAAGCCAATAGCCTCATGACATGGCCCTGACCAACAGTGGACAGCAGTCTCTGAACAAGATATGGCCTGGTAATCCAACCAATCTGGGGTCAGCTAGGCCTACCAATCTACTTACAGTAGTCAGCACAATAAAACAGAAGGATGTACACAGCCAACATATACAATAACCCCTAGATCACATACTTCAGGTGACCAGAGGGGGCCTCTCCCATAAAAGACCACTACTCAAAAGTCAGAAAATATGACTCACCTACGACATATAAGAAAATAAAAACAGCAAATTAGGAAAAAGTAAGTGACAAATAAATATGTTCCAAATGAAGGAACAAGATAAAAAACTAGAAGAACTAAGTAAAGTGGAGATGGGCAATCTACCCAGTAAAAAGAAAGAGTCCAAGGTAATAATTATAAACATTCTCAAAGAAATCAAGAGAATATTGAATGAACATAGTAAGAAGTTAGATATTTTTAGAAACAGAAAATATAAAGAATAACCAGAGATGAATATAACAATAAATGAAATGAAAATACCCTAGAAAGAATTAACAATAGGTTAGATGATGCTGAGGGACAAGTCAAGGAGCTGGAAGATAGAGTATTATAAATAATGTAAGCTGAACAGAAAAAAAAAAGAAAAGAAAAGAAATGAGGATAGTTTATAGATCTCTGAGATGACGTTGAGTACTAACATTCACATCATAGGGGTCCCAGAAGGAGAAGGGAGAGAGATCATATTTGAAGACTAATAATAGCTGAAAATTTCCATAACCTGGGACAGGAAACAGACATCTAGGACCAGTAGCACAGTGAGTCCCAAATAGGATCAACTCAAAGAGGACCACACCAAGACATATTGTAATTAAAATGGCAAAAGTGAGTGATGGAGAAAATTAAAAGGAATAGAGGAAATTCAACAAGTTATGTAAAAGGGAGCTCCCATAAGGTTATTAGCTGACTTTCAAGCAAAATTGTGCACCAAAAAGGAGAAGCATGTTATATTTTAAGTGATGAAAGAAGAAAACTACAAAAGAATTATGCTCCATTGAGTAAGGCTTTCATTCAAATTTGATGGAGACATTGTAAGTATTACAGAGAATAAAAAGCTGAGAATTCAGCACCACCAAAGCAGTTTTATAAGAAATGTTACAGGGCATTCTATAAGCAAAAAACAAACAGTGATAAATATTGAAGGCAAATATAAAGTAGTTAAATCACTCATATATAAAGCTATTGGGAAGGTTAAGAGACAAGCATAGTAAAATCCTTTATACTCACAGTTAGTGCTTAAGGGATACACAGAACAAAACTATGTAAAATATTATGATAAAAAAGTAATTGGGGGGTAGAATAAAAATTCAGTGTTGTTACAATTCATTCAAACTTAAGATATGAACATCTTAAAATAATCATGCTTATATACAGATTGCTATATATATAAGCCTCATAGCAATCACAAATCAGAAATCTGTAACAGATTCACAAAGAGAGAAAAAAATTCAAAGATAATGCTAAAGACACTAAAGATAATCATCAAATCACAAGGGACCAGAGCAAAAGAAGAATAAAAGAGTGAAAAAATTACCCCCCAGATTCCCCAAACAATTGAAAAAATGGCAATAAATACATACCTACCAATAATTACTTAAAGTGTAAATGGATTAAACACTCCAATCAAAAGATATAGAATAACTGAATGAATACAAATACAAACCCTTTATATGTGCTGCCTACAAGAAAATCACTACAGATCTATTAAAATAGAAACAAAGTGAAGCGATGAAGAAAACACTCCATGTAAATGCAAATTAAAGAAAGCTGGGGCAGCAACACTTTTATCACACAAAGTGTACGTTAAAACAAAGACTGTCACCAGAGACGAAGCAGAGCACTGAGGTCAACACACAGGATCAATTCAAGAAGAGGATGTAACAGCTTCAAGTCTACATGCCCCAACATGTGCTTAGTCACTCAGTCATACCCAGCTTTCTGTGACCGACTGGACTGTAGCCTGTCAGGTTCCTGTGTGCGTGGGATGCTTCAGGTAAGAATATTGGAGTGGGCTGCCATTTCCTCCTCACAGGCCAACCTAAATACATGATGCAAATATCAACAGACATAAAGAAGACAATAACAGTAACACATAAGGGTAGCAGAATAAAGGAAAAAGAATACAGAAACTTGAGGATAGTCTCAGAGTCCTCTGGGACAATATTAAATCCACCAGCTTTTGGATTTTATGGATCCCAGAATAAGAAGAAAAGAAAAAGTCTGAGAAAATTTTTGAAGAGATTATAGCCAAAAATCTCCTTAATATGGGAAAGGAAACAGTTAATCAAGTGTGAGAAGCACAGAGTCCCATACATGTTAAACCAAGGAAAAACACAGCAAGATATATACAATCAGACTAACAAAGATTGAACACAAAGAAAGAATATTAAAAGCAACGAGTAACATACAGGAAAGCCTATACAATTAACAGCTATCTTTCAGCAGAAACTGCAGGCTAGAAGGGAATGGCAGGATATATTTAAAGTACTGAAAGAAAAAACATCTACAACCAAATACTCTACTTGGCAAGAATCTCATTCAAATTAGATGCAGAAATTAAAAGATTTACAAACAAAAGTTAAGAGGATTTAGCACCACCAAACCAGCTTTAAAACAAATGTCAAAAGGACTTTTATAGGCAGGAAATACAAGAGAAGGAAAAGAACCACAAAACAAACCTAAAGCAATTTAAAAATACAAATAGGAACATACATATCGATAATTACTTTAAATTTAAATGGAGTAAACACTCCAAACAAAAGACACAGACTGGTTAAATGGACACACCCAAAAAATACCCATATATTTTTCTGTAACAAGACACCCACTTCAGACCCAAAGACATAAACAGACTGAAAGTGAAAGGATGGGAAAAGACATTTCATGCAAATGAAAATCAAAAGAAAACAGGAGTGGCATTTTTCATATCAGACAAAACAGGCCTTAAAATAAAGAATGCTATAAGAGATAAAGATAAATAGTACACAATGATCAAGGGAAATCAATCTGAGAAGAAGATACAACAATTTTAAGTATATATGGCCAACATAGGAGCACCTCAATACATAAGGTAAACAGTAACAGACATAAAAGGGGAAATCAGCAGTAACACAATATTAGGGAACTTTTAACAAAGAGGTGGTCTGTCCTGAAGAATGTTCCATGTGCCACCTGAGAAGAATGTGCATTCTTCTGCATTTGAATGGAATGCCCAGAAGATGTGAATTAGATTCATCTAGTCTAATGTATCACTGAAGATTTGTCTTTCTATATTAATTTTCTGTTTTGGTAATCTGTCCATCAGTATAAGTGAGTTGTTAACGTTTATATTTTATAATAATTTTAAATTGAGTAAAATCTATAAAAATTTTAAATCACTATTCTGTACACCTGAGTCCGATATACTATTTTAAATTGACTGTACCTTAATAAAAATGGATTGGATATTTCTGCTTCTGGGAAAATATAGTCAATATATCTTTCCCAGTGTGCCCAACAAATGCAACTAAAACTCTTGAAAATTATATATAAAACATAAATTTAAAGTTTTGTAAAATTGATGAGAAGAAGATAGAGCAGGTGAAGACAGAGGATACCATGGAAAAACACAAAGGTGAGTGATCTGGGCTTTTTTCAATTTAAACTATTTTAATATTGGAATATAGGAGATGATTCTTGAGAATCCCTTGGACAACAAGGAGATCAAAGCAGTCAGTGCTAAAGGAAATCAATCCTGACATTCATTGGAAGGATTGCTGATGAAGCTGAAGCACCAATACTTTGTCCACCTGATGCAAAGAGCTGACTCATTGGAAAAGACCCTGATGTGAGGAAAGATTGAGGGCAGAAGGAGAAAGGGACAACAGAGGGTGAGATGGTTGGATGGCATCACCGACTCAATGGACATGAGTTTGAGCAAGCTCCAGGAGACAGTGAAAGACAAAGAAGCCTGGCATGCTGCAGTCCATGGGGTCACAAAGAGTTGGACATGACTGAGCTACTGAACAACAACAACAGCCAACTGACAATATTATGATAGTTTCAGGTGGACAGTAAAAAGACTTAGCCTTGCATATCCAAGTATTCATTCTCATCCAAATTCTTCTTCCATCCAAGCTGCCACATAAAATTGATCAGAATTCCCTGTGTTATATAGTAGGGTCTTGTTGGTGCCAAATTTAAATATAGCAGAGTGTCCATGTTAATCCCAAGCTCACTCATTACCTCTTTCTCCCATTCTTCCCTACTGGCAACCTTATATAAGTTCATTCTCTATGAGTCTCTAACTAAGCCTATGAGTCTGTTTATGTTTCATTGTTGTTGTTCTCAGGAGGCAGATAAGGTGGTCTGGTATTTCCATCTGTTTAAGAATTTTCCACAGTTTGTTGTGATACACAGAGTCAACGTGTTTTAAGTAGTCAATGAAGCAATAGATGCTTTTCTGGAATTCTCTAGCTTTTTCTATGATCCAATGGATGTTTGCAATTTGATTTATTGTTTCTTTAGAGGGCAGTCACCATGGAAAACACTGGGGATCCAGCTTTCCTTATACCAGCAAGCTTGAGTGGTTTCCTAGACTTCCAGGCCTTGACTCACTATATGGAGGCACCCTAGCCCACCCACTGTGGTAGTTACAGAGAACGTCAAGTAAGGAGTCAGAACTTTTACCCCTTCAGGGTAGTTGCAAGCTCCTCCACCCACGTGGTGCCAGTGGAGACCATGTGTGGAGCCTTGACTCCTATTCCTATCCTGGTAAATGGGCACTACTCTTGCTCAATGCTGTCAGGAGTAACAAGGAGGCAGTCCTCATTAGGTGCCAAAGGAGGCCAAGCAGGGAACCTGGGCTTATATTCTCACCTTGCAGTAATGAATTAATATCAACCTATAACCCTATAAGTTAGGTGTCAGAAGAAGTTAAGGGTCAGCTAAAACAGAAATTTAAATAGGATTCTGTCCCATAACATCATACCATGTTCAGATTTAAACTGGAAATCATTCCCCAAAACAAGGGATATCTCAAACTGAAAAGTCAATCAATATATGATAACATCAAAATAGCAGACATATTAGATTTATTTATAAAGCAACCATCATAAAATTGTTTAAATGAACAATTATGAACATATAGAAACAAGCAAAAATTGGAAATCCTCACCAAAGAATGAACAGATATAAATAAGAACTAAACAGAAATTTTTATAACTAAGACCAACAACTAAAATGAAAAGATCAGTGGCTGAGCTTGACTTCGAAGGGAGATGACAGATAAGTAATTAGTTAATTGGGTGATAAAAGAAGAGAAATTATTCAGTCTGAACTAGTACTGAAAAAAAGTAAATAGAGCATTAGCAATTTGCGTGACTGTAACAAAAGGTCTAGTTGAAACCTAGGTCTAATGGGAAAAGGAGTTCTAGATTTCTATGATTTGGTAGTTTCTTAAATGAGAAAATTAAATATCTAACTAGCATCCATATAACCTAGTAATTGCACTCTTACCAATTACTCCAGAGAAATAGAGAAATGGAAACGTATGTTCGCACAAAGCTTGTATACCTCTGCTTACAGTAGCTTTATTTGTAACAGTCAAAGTCTTCAACATCTTATTTCCTTAAATGGGTGAATAGTTAGGTATTTACTTAGTAATAATACTATTGTATACTCAGCAAATTGGATGAATCAATAGAGAATTAAGCTGAGTTTTTAAAAAAAATCCAAAGTTTAATTTTGCATTATTTCGTTTATATTTCACTTATATAACATTCTTGAAATGGTAAAATAGAAATAGAGAGCAGATTAATGGCTGCCAAAGAGTTTGAAATGAGTGAGAGTGGGAAGGAAATAGCATAGACAAAAAAGGACAAAGTGGAAATCTTGACTGTAGTACCAAACTGTGACACACTTATTGTTTCAAAACATTCCCGTTTCATTAACTTAATGAAGAGTACGTAAGATCTCTATATTATTGCTTGCAATTGCATTTCAGTTAACCAGTTCACTTCAGTTGCTCAGTTGTGTCTGACTCTTTGCGACCCCATGGAGTGCAGCATGCCAGGCTTCCCTGTCCTTCACCAACTCCCAGAGCTTGCTCAAACGCATGTCCATTGAGTTGGTGATGTCATCCAACCATCTCATTGTCTGTCATCCCTTCTCCTCCCACCTTCTATCTTTCCCAGCATCAGGGTCTTTTTCAATGAGTCAGTTCTTCATATCAGATGGCCAAAGTACTGGAATTTCAGCATCAGAATCAGTCCTTCCAATGAATATTCAGGACTGATTTCCTTTAGGATGGACTGGTTGGATCTCCTTGCAGTCCAAGGGACTCTCAAGAGTCTTCTCCAACATTACAGTTCAAAAGCATCAATTCTTTGGCACTCAGCTATGTTTAGAGTCCAACTCACATCCATACATAACTACTGAAAAAACAATAGCTTTGACTACAAGGACCTTTGTTGGCAAAGTAATGTCTCTTCTTTTTAATATGCTGTCTAGTTAGTCATAGCTTTTCTTCCAAGCAGCAAGTGACTTTTAATTTCATGGCTGCAGTAACCATCTGCAGTGATTTTGGAGCCCCAAAATACAAAGTCTGTCACTGTTTCCATTGTGATGAGACCAGATGCCATGATCGTAGTTTTCTGAATGTTGAGTTTTAAGCCAGGTTTTTCACTCTCCTCTTTCACTTTCATCAAGAGGCTCTTTAGTTCTTCACTTTCTGCCATAAGGGTGGTGTCATCTGCATATCTCAGGTTACTGATATTTCTCCCAGCAATCTTGTTTCCAGTTTGTGCTTCATCCAGCCAAGCATTTTGCAGGATGTATTCTGATGTAAGTCAAATAAGCAAGGTGATAGTATACAGCCTTGACATTCTCCTTTTCCTTTTTGGAATCTGTCTGTTGTTCCATGTCCAGTTCTAACTATTGTTTCTGGACCTGCATACACATCTCTTAGGAGGCAGTTAAGGTGGTCTGGTATTCCCATCTCTTGAAGAATTTTACACAGTTTGTTTTGATCCACACAATCAAAGGCTCTGGCAATAAAACAGAAGTAGATGTTTTTCTGGAACTCTCTTGATTTTTGATGATCCAATGGATGTTGGCAATTTGATCTCTCATTCCTCTGCCTTTTCTAATTCCAGGTTGAACATCTGGAAGTTCACGGTTCACTGTATAATTGTAGGGGATTTGATTTCGGTCATACCTGAAAGGTTTAGTGGTTTTCCCTGGTTTCTTCAGTTTAAGTCTGAATTTGGTCATAAGGAGTTCATGATCTGAGCCAGTCAGCTCTCAGTCCTGTTTTGACTGTATAGAGCTTCTCCATCTTCAGCTTCAAAGAATATAATCAATCTGATTTCAGCATTGACCATCTGGTGATGTCCATGTGTAGCATCTTCTCTTGTGTTGTTGGAAGAGGGTGTTTGCTATGACCAGTGTGTTCTCTTGTCAAAATTCTGTTATCTTTTGCCCTGCTTCATTTTGTACTCCAAGGCCAAATTTATGTGTTACTCCAGGTATCTCTTGACTTCCTACTTTTGCATTCCAGTCCCCTACAGCGAAAAAGACATCTTTTGGGGGTGTTAGTTCTAGAAGGTCTTGTAGGCCTTCATAGAGTCATTCAACTTAAGCTTCTTCAGCATTACTGGTTGGGGCATAGACTTGGATTACTGTGATATTAAATGGTTTCAAGATGACAGCGTAGAAGGACGTGGGCTCATCTTCTCCTGCAAGAATTCCCAAGTTACAACTTGCTGCTGAGGAACCAACAAGAGAATGTTGGATCCAAGTAAAAAAAGATACCCCACATCCAAGGACAAAGGAGAGGCCACAGAAAGATGGTAGGAGGGGCAAAATTGCATTTATAATCAAACCCCATACCCACCAAAGTTGAGGGCTCAAACAAAACATTGTGTGCACCAGGAGACCTCACAGAAACTGAGCCAGACCTGTCTTTGAGTGTTTGAATGTGGAGGTATGGGTGATGAGTAGCTTGCCACAGGGGCAGGGGCTCTGGGTGCAGCAGACCTGGGTGTGGCATAATCTCTCTTGGAGGAGGTGGCCTTTAACCCCACCATAGAGCCACCAGAACTTAAACAGGACTGGGGAAACAGACTCTTAGAGAGCACAAACAAAACCTTGTGTGCACCTGGACCCAGGAGAAAGGAGCAGTGATGCCACGAGAGACTGGCCCAGACTTGCCCATGAGTGTCTGGGAGTCTCTGGAGGAGGCATGTCTCAGCAGTGGCCTGCTGCAGGTTCAGGGGCACTGAGTGCAGCAGTTCGCATATGGGACATTTTAAAGGAGATCACCATTTTCTTTATCACCTCCACCATAGTTTGGTCTCAGGTAAAACAACAGGGAGGGAACACAGCCCTGCCCATCAACAGAAAACTGTATTGAAGATTTACTGAGCATGGTCCTGTCCATCAGAACAATACCCAGTTTCTCCCAGTCAGTCTCTCCCATCAGGAAGCTTCCATAAGCCTGCTATCCTTATCCCTCAGTGGGCAGACAAAATGAAAACCACAATCATAGAAAACTAATCAAACTGATCACAGGGACCACAGCATTGTCTAACTCAGTGAAACTAAGCCATGCCTTGGAGGGCCACCCAAGATGAATGGGTCATGATGGAGAGTTCTGACACTACATGGTCCACTGGAGAAGAGAATAGTTCAGTATTCTTGTCCTGAGAACCTCATGAACAGTATGAAAAGGCAAAATGATAAGACACTGAAAGATGAACTCCCCAGGTTGGTAGGTGCCCAATAAAGCTACTGGAGAAGAGTAGAGAAATAACTCCAGAAAGAATGAAGAGACAGAGCCAAAACAAAAACAATGCCCAATGTGACTGATGATGGAAGTAAAATCCCATGCTGTAAAGAACAATATATTGCATAGGAACCTGGAATGTTAGGCCCATGAATCAAGGTAAATTGGAAGTGGTCAAATAGGACATGGCAAGGGTGAACTTAGACATTTTAGGAATCAGTGAACTAAAATGGACTGGAAAGAGTGAATTTAACTCAGATGACTGTATATCTACTACAGTGGGCAAGAATCCCATAGAAGAATTGGAATAACCCTGATATTTAACAAAGGAGTCCAAAGTGCAGCTCTTTGGTGCCATATAAAAAATGACAGAATTATATCTGTTTGTTTCCAAGGCAAACCATTTCAATTAATAATTATCTTAAAATTAAAATGGTAATTTAAAAGCACCTTATCAATCAAAGAATAAGTATAAATTAGATAGTATATTTCACTAAATGAAAATATCATTGAGTGTAAATTTGAGTGAAATTGAACTTAGTAAAAATTATCAATGATTCTGATTTAGTTGTGATAAATTTGATTGGCTTAATTTACCTAAACTACCCAATTTTTATTGAATAAAGTCATGTCCTCTCCCTGTCTTGAGCTTGGTCTTTATTTTAGAGTACTCTGTTTTTAGTAATTGTTCCATCAGTTCTGTATTGCCTTGCTATTTGTTAGTTGTCTTGTGCTTGTATGCATGCTCAGTTGCTCAGTCATTTTCAACTCTTTGTGACCCCATGGACTGTAGCCCACCAGGCTCCTCTGTCTATGAAATTTTCCAGGCAAGAACCTGCATCTCTTATGTCTCCTCCATTGGCAGGTGGATTCTTTACTACTGTGCCACCTGGGAAGCATAAAGTCAATGTCTCTGAATGTTTCAGTGTGAGTATACATGACTAATGCTTCATTCGTAGCTCAGTTTGTAAAGAATCCACCTGCAGTACTGGAGACCCCAGTTTGATTCCTGGGTTAGGAGAATCCCCCTGGAGAAGGGGTGGGCTACCCACTCCAGTATTCTTGGACTTGCCCTGTGGCTCAGATGGTAAAGAATCCACATGCAATGCAGGAGACCAGGGTTCAATCCCTGGATCAGGAAGATCCCCTGGAGGAGAGCATGGCAACCCACTCCCATATCCTGCCTGGAGAATCCCATGGGCAGAGGAGCCTGGTGGGATATATCCATGAGGTTGCACATAGTCAGACATGACTGAAGTGACCAAGCAACAGCAGCATACAAGATTCACAGGTAATAAAACAAGGGTCATCTTCTAAAATTTGGCATTTTCTCAACTATCACTCTATATTCTTTTACATCTTCTCGACTATATTATAGTAAATCAAATAAATAAGGAAAATGAAAGCCCCTAGCTTCTTATCTTCGGGTGTTCAAAGATGCTTTCACATTAGTAATCCAAACAAAATTTGAGCACAGCTATAAATGCCTGAAGGATGCAAATGAGGAATGTTGAGCTAGGATATTCCATATTTTACTTTGGATGAAACCTGTTCAAATCTTGTGTCTTAAGGCTTTGGAATTTTTCACATCTGAAGGAATCTCTTCAAATTCAGTGTAAGAGATGAACTGTCAGTTAGGAAGCCTGCTTCAAATAGATCACAGAAGGATGAGCCTCTTTTGGGGTAGAACACATTACATCTGTGGTGAAGGTTTAGAATGGGTTTGAGTTGACTGATTTTGAAACTCAAAAAAGCAGCCTCAAGGAGTAGTCTCATAAATTGCAGGAGGCAAGATGGCAGAGTAGAAGGATGTAATATCACTCCTTTCATACACACCAAAGTCACAACTGCTGAGCAACCACCACCAACAAAAAAAAAAAAACATTGGAAGCTACCAAAAGAGATACCTATCACTCAAAGAAGAAGCCAGAAGCCACAGTGAGATGGTAGAAGGTGTGCAACCACAGTAAAATCAAATCTCATTCATGCTGGGTGGGCAACCCACAAACTAGAGAGCAATTATACCATGGAAGTTGTCCCGCAGGAGTGAGAATTTTGAGTAATAACACCACAGGCTTCCCATCCTTGGGGCTTGGCAATGGGAAGCAGATCCCCTACAGAGTCTGACTCTGAAGGACAGTAATTCTTAATCACAGGAATTCCACAGGTCTGACAGAAACAGGAACTCCATTCTTGGGGGGCACACAAGATCCCATGCCACCAGAACCCAGGGCAAAAAGCAGTGACCTCATAAGAGATTGAGCCAGACTTAAGGGCTGGTGTTGGAGGGCATACTGTAGAGGCAGAGCTGTGTCTGTGGCTCATTGTGGAGACAGGGACCTTGATGATGGCAGTTTGGGTGAGTGCTCATTGGTGTGGACCCTCTAGGAGAGTGTGATTTTTTTTTTTTTCACCAGGACCTGATTCCACCCCAACAGCCTATAGGCTCCAGTGCTGGTTCACCCCAGACCAAAAAAACAAACAGGATGGGAACATAGTTCCACCCATCAGCAGACAGACTGCTTAAAATCTCCCTGAATAAACAGCTGGCTGATAAACACACCCCCTGACAAGGCCCTGCGCACCAGAAGGACAAGCTCCAGTTCCACCTACTAGCTGCAACATGGATGGACATGGAGGGCATTATGCTAAGTTAAATGAATCAGACAGAGAAATAAAAATACTGTATCACATATATGTGGAAAAATATATCACTTTTATGTGGAATCTAAAACTTACATGAACTAGTGAATATAACAGAAAAAAAAAAAAAGCAGACTTCTAGATACAGAGAACAAACTAGTGGTTACCAATAGGGAGAGGGAAGAGGGGAGGAGCAATATAAGGTAGGAGGTAAGAGTTACAAAATATTAGATATAAAATAAGCTATAGGGACATATTGTACAACACAGCGTATACAGCCAATATCTTTAAATATCTATAAATGGAATATTCACAACCTTTAAAAAATCTTTAAAAATTGTGAACCATTAAATTGTTATCTGTAACATATAATGTTGTGCACAAAATACACTTCAATTAAAAAAAGAAACAGAAAAAGACCAGAAAATACTGATTAAAATGGTTTTTAAAAAATGAATTTGAAAAAAAGAATGTTTGTGGTTTCTCTCAGGCCCTAGATTTGAGCCAGCTTTCTCCATGTGCCCACTATCTGTCTACTAAAGCCTGCTCTTGCCACTGTTGGGAGCATACACAGGGAGCCAGCTGCAGGTTGCAGGGGGATATCACATGCAGAGTGCTAGAAGTTCCTCTAGGCCATTTGGGGAAATCCACAGGTTAGGCACCCTCAGCAATGTGGGCATACCTCCTGACTGAATCCCTGAAGCAGTTAGTAGAATCTTTGTCTTTTTGCTAAGGTCCGTTCCAAGCCATGAGTGCTCACCGCCGCTCAGGTTGCAGCTCAGGATTCATTGCTCTGGGTGAGGGAAGAGAGGTGTGGGTATCATTAGCAGCATCCCTCACACCAGGGGAGGCGGGCATTCACTCATGTGCTTTCAATTTCTTCTGTGGGAGAAATCACTGGTGAAGAAAATTTGGCACAGAGCTGTACTGCCTTGGGGGAAGAGGTGATGTGGGTAAAGTCTAATCTTGATTTATTTGCTCTAGTAGTGCAACTTCTTCACTGGACTCCTGGATTTCCAAAGTCTCTCTCATCTGTGGGCGATTGTTTAAGTCAGTGTTTTCAGAAACTCCCTGACCATAGCTAAGAGGGGCAGGAGCTGATTCACGGGCCATTTTATGGGCCACAGCTGGGACAAAGTTCTGTATACCTACTGGCCAACACACAGCGGGTGTGACTCCTTATGGGTCCCTAGGCATATGGTGTTGCTGACAGAAAAAAGTCAAACAGTATTGCAGCTGATTTCTTATAGCATCAGAGCTGTTTCCAGGTCTGTAGCTGTGACTGCAGTCAATGAGTCAGTCATCTGGGTATCAATCTGGTTTATACTCATTGGGTCTCTATTACAGTCTCCTAGCTGAATCCCACGTCTCCCACAAAGGCACTTTTATCCATGGATAGATGCCAAATTAGTAGTGTTAAGGAAGCAATATGTTTGAAGGACATCTGGTTTGGCCATTGTGCTAATGTCTTTCTCCCTTATTTTTCGATTTCTTTGTAACAAATTACCAGCAATTTTGTGGCTTAAGACAAAATAAACATAATTCAACAGTGTCTGTAAGGAGTATGGGTGTGGCTTATCTGAGTCCTTTGTCTAGGCTCTCATAATGCTGTAATTGAGGCTGAGCTTAATTCTCATCTGCAATCTTGACTGGGTAAAAATTTACTTCTAAACTCATTAGGTTTTGGCAGAATGCATTGTTTGTAACTGTAGAGCCAATGATGGCTCACTTCTTCAAGACCAGAATTTCTCACCATGAAAGACTCAGTTCTTTTAAGGATTTTTTTCTGATTGAGTCAGGCCCACCACAATAATCTTTCTTTGGATCAAACTTGAAAATAGATCTACAAAGTCCAGGCTAAAACCAAGTCACATGTCCTGTCCAGGTTCTCAAGAGGAGAAAATCATAGAAATGTGTGACTAACTGGGAGTCATTTTAGGGTAGGTCTGCCAGGTATGTCTTTGGCGTCTGAGGAGAGATAAAGAAATGAGGATATCCATAACATTGAGTAAATAATGATTTATAATAGTATTCTCTAGGAACAGTGGAAATTATAGAAGATATAACTAGTTTTTAACCTTCAGGAAACATTCTGTATGTTATTAATCTTTATATTTCATGGAACACAGTACTAGCTTAACAAATTTTTATTCTGTAAGTAATATCAACAGGCTGTTCTGTGCTGTTGTCCTAAAAAGTAATAATTCACCTGGTCTCCCCAAAAGTCTTCAGTATAGCTTTTCCTTACCTTGGCTCAGAAAAAAAAGTTACAAAAGTGAGCAATTGGCCAAAGGTAAATTCTTCTTACAATTCCACTGGCCCAGGATGACTTTTCTATCTTGATAAATCAGAGAAACTTTTCACTCCCTCTCCAACTTTTTCCATTCCACCTTCCCCTGGGAAATGGGCATCAGGCACATTTCATAATGACCTCTAAGGATTCTAGAATGACTGAACCCTGTTATCTATCAAAAGAGTTAATTAGAAACTCAAATGTCTGATTTAGAAGGACTAATCACAATGAAACAAAATCTCTTCAATTTGGTTCATGAATTGCATTAGGAAAGCTGCACATTTATCAGAGTAAACAGCTAAAACACCTCAGAGAAGGAATTCAGGCCTCTAGAAAGCAAGTACTCGGAGAGACTTCATACTCAAGTTGGAGCTTGCCAGGTCCCTGAGTATGTGTCTGTGTGTTCATAACGACCATGCCTGCAGGTGTGTGTACACTTGCAGAGGGGAAGCACATAGAAGAAACATTTCTTTTTTAGTCACCTGCCCTAAAACTAATAACAAAGATAACTAGGAATGGACCTGGCCTTGTCTGAGAAACTGCACGTGTGGTGTTCAGTCGTTCAGTTGTGTCTGACTCTTTACAACCCTATGGACGTAGGCCACCATGCTGCTCTGCCCATGGGATTCTCCAGGCAAGAATACTGGAGCAGGTTGCCATTTCCTCCTCCAGGGGATCTTCCCAACCCAGGGATTTAACCCATGTCTCCTGCATCTCCTGCACTGGCAGGTGAATTCTTTACCACTGAGCTACCTGGGAAGCCCTGAGAAACTTACTAGGCACATGTTTTCAGAAATAAGGAAATGGTTTTGCCTTCTATGAAGATACGTTTTACCTTAAGCCTTGACAAATAAATTATGTGCAGAAACGTGGCATTTCTGAAAATGAGAGCCCTATGCCCTCTTCCTTCCAATTTGGGATGACTGGAACATTGGCTTTGTATTGGTCTTCCTGTCAGAGACAGTGAAGCTGGAATCCACAATTTCTCCTGCTACTGCTTCTCCAGATATTTGTTCCCCAAGGAAGCTGGAAACAGAGAACCAGGGGTTCTCTGGAACCAGTTTTTAGGTTGAGCCAACTGAGTTCTAGACCCAAGCCCCAGAACGTGACCCTGACAACCCCTTCTCACTTTCACATTGGACAGTGGGACGTTCAGGCAGACCTATGAGTTAGGCAAAGGGGTATTCTGAACACAGGCTATGCGGAACCTGTTCACCTCAGGTTGGTGCAAAGCAGATGAATTTGTTAAAATGAATCTGCTCTGGAGTTGTCCCTCTGTTTTTCTTACTGAGGAAATTACAATGATGGTTGAAGATATTTTTCAACTTGTGGAATATTCCATTGGGATTGTGTTCATAACTGGTAGGGTGTTTTATTATGTTTTGCTTTTCTATTTTCTGCTCAGTTTTTATTGAAATTTTATGTAAATATTCATAGACATTTAAATATCACACATAAATAATCACATTTCCTCAAGAAATGATATAACTTGACCTTCATACTACTTAGAAAAATATGTTTGTGTTTTTTATTGCTTCAGGTTAATCATTCTGCTTCCTTTGTACTGAAATACTAATTTGCTAAAATTTTTAATGTTTCTTGGCAAATAATCTCAAAATTGATGTTTCTATTGACCATCCTGAATATTGCTACAACAGAACACCACTTTTTGCAAAAAATATTCTAATTTGTTGAAAGGCATAATTTTACATGGGTTTCATATAGTCTGCTTGTGAATATTTTAAGTAAAAATGGGACTTTCATGAAAATCTTTTTATTAAACAAGTACCAGTTGATTGCTTATCAAGTAACATTGATAAACAAGACATATATTCTAAAACCCAACTAGTTTATTGGTTTTGAGTCTAATATTTTATTAGAATTATAGAAATAAATTCATCACAGTTGCTAGGAACAATTAGAGAGTGCTTCCTGGTGGACGAAATGATTTCTAAGCTGAGCTTCAAAGTTGAGGCTGAACTATTTGGATGCAGGTGAAAGGAGGTGCATCCTACACAAAAAAGAAGGTATGCAGCAACAATTGGAGAAGGATCTTGGCATATCTGAGGACCTGGGAGCGACCTAGAGTACAAAGAATACAGGGACAAGGGGCCAGTTTATGCAGAATGATGCAGACTGTCGGAGAGGGGGAAATTCCCCCCACCCTCCACGACAGATTAACAAGAGAAAAAGAAACAAAATTTGATTCATATACAAGGAGGTCTCATAGAAATGGGACCTATGAAGTGCCCCAAAATGTAGCTTTAATACTCTTTAGACAAAAGAAACAATAAATCTGTGAGGAATTAATAGGATAAAGAACTTGGGGTTTGAGTGCTTAATTAGTGAGGAATCTAAACAGAGCTTTGGTCTGGGGTAGTAAATTAAAGAAGGGGAAAGGTTTGTTTATACAGGCTTCCTGGCAATAAGGATGTCCTACCTCTAGATGTGGGGAGTACACCTTTCACACGACAGATTGCTTTCCTACTTCTGGAGACAAATAGGAAGGTCAGAGTATAACTCTTGAATTGGTCCTTTCTTAAGTAACTTTAATTCAAAATAATCACTATGCCATTGAGGCATATTTTGGGGTAGCTTACCCTGGGCCCCAGAAAGAGCGTAATAAAGTTTTTTTTTCCCTTTTTGAAAATTTTTTTTATTTTTTTGAATTGAAGGATAATTGTTTTACAGAATTTTGTTGTTTTCTACCAAATATCAACATGAATCAGTCATAGGTATACGTATGTCCTCTCCTTCTTAAAACTCCCTCCTAACTCCCTCCCATTCCACCACTCTAGGTTGTTACAGAGCCCCTTTTTGAGTTCCCTGAGTCATACAGCAAATTTCCATCAGCTATCTATTTTACATATGTAAGTTTCTAGGTTACTTTCTCCATATATCTACCCTCTCCTTCCTCCCCCTGCTCCCATGTCCATAATTCTGTTCCCTATGTCTATTTCTCCATTGCTGCCCTGCAAATAAATGCATTGGTACTATCTTTCTAGTTTCCAAATATATGTGTTAATACACAATATTTCTCTTTCTCACTTACTTCACTCTGTATAATAGTATATCCATTCATCCACCTCATTAGAATGTAGACGCAAATGACTGACTCAACTGCTTCCCTTTTTATGGCTGAGTAATATTTCCTTATATATATGTACCAGAGCTTCTTTATCCATTCATCTGCCGATGGACATCTAGGTGGCTTCCATGTTCTAGCTATTGTAAACTGTGCTGCAGTGAACACTGGGGAACATGTATCTTTTTCAATTTATATTTCCTCAGGTATATGCCTAGTAGTAGGATTGTTGGGTCATATGGTGGTTTTATCCCTAGTTTTTTAAGGAATCTCCATACTGTCTTCCATAGCGTCTGTATCAATTTACATTCTCATCAACACTCCAAGAGGGTTCACTTTTCCCACACTCTCTCCAGCATTTATTGTTTGTAGACTTTTTGATGTTGGCCATTCTGTTTGGTGTGTGATATCTCACTGTAGTTTGATTTGTATTTTTCTAATAATGAACTATATTGAGCATCTTTTCATGTGTTTGTTAGCCATCTGTATGTTTTCTTTGGAGAAGTGTCTGTTTGGTTCTTTGGCCCACTTATTGACTGAGTTGTTTATTTTACTGATATTGAGCTACATGAGCTGCTTCTATATTTTGGAGATTAATTCTTTGTCAGTTGTTTCATTCGCTATTATTTCCTCCCATTCTGAAGGCTGCCTTTTCATCTTGCTTATAGTTTCCTTCATTGTGCAAAAGCTTTTAAGTTTAATTGGGTCCTATTTGTTTATTTTCATTTTTATTTCCATTTCTCTGGGAAGTGGGTCATAGAGTGATTTATATCAGAGAATGTTCCGCCTATGTTTTCCTCTAGAGTTCTATAGTTTTTGTTCTTATATTTAGGTCTGTAATCTATTCTGAGTTGATCTTTGTATATGGTGTTAGGAAGTGTTCTAACTTCATTCTTTTGCACATAGCTATCCATTTATTGAAGAGACTATCTTTGCCCCATTGTATATTCTTGCCTCCTTTGTCAAAAATAAAGTACCCATAGGTGCATGGGTTTATTTTGGGGCTTTTTATCTTGTTCCATTGGTCTATATTTTTGTTTTTGTGCCAGTGCCATACTGTCTTGATGACTATGGCTTTGTAGTATAATCTGAAGTCAGGAAGCTTGATTCCTCCAGCTTCATTCCTCTTTCCCAAGACTACTTTGATTATTCAGGGTCTTTTGTGTTTCTATATGAATTGTGAAATTTTTTATTCGAGTTCTGTGAAAAATACCATTGATAATTTGATAGGGATTGCCTTGAACCTGTAGATTGCATTTGGTATTGCAGTCATTTTCACATTTTATAGTCATTTCACACATTGATCCTTCCTATACAGGAACATGAAATATCTCTCCATCTGTTTATGTCATCTTTTGTTTCTTTCATCAGTGTCTTATAATTTTCTGTATACCGTTCTTTTGTCTCCTTATGTAGGTTTATCCCTAGGTATTTTATTCTTTTGGCTGCAATGGTGAATGGGATTGATTTCCTAGTTTCTTTTTCTGATTTTCTTCTTCTCTTGTATTTCCTGACTATATAAGTCCCTTTAACATTTGTTGTAAAGCTGATTTTGTGGTACTAAATTCTGTTAACTTTTGCTTGTTTGTAAAGCTTTTGATTTCTCCATCAACTTTGAATGAGATCCTTGCCAGGTAGAGTAATCTTGGTTGCAGATTTTTTTTTCCCCATTCAGTACTTTAAATATATCCTGACATTCCCTTCTGGCCTGAAGAGAATGTATGGAATTTCCCCTGTATGTTACTTGTTGTTTTTCCCTTGCTGCTTTTAGTATTCTTTCTTTGTGTTTAATCTTTGTTAGTTTGATTAGTATGTGTCTTGGTGTGTTTCCCCTTGGGTTTATCCTGTATGGAATACTTTATGCTCCTTGGACTTGATTGACTATTTCCTCTTCCAATTTGGGGAAATTTTCAACTATAATCTCTTCAAAAATTTTCTCATACCCTTCCTTTTTCTCTTCTTCTTCTGGGACCCCTATAATTTGAGTGCCAGTGCATTTAATATTGTCCCTGAAGTCTGTGAGACTATCATCAGTTCTTTTCATTCTTTTTACTTTAATCTGCTCTTCAGCAGTTATTTCCACCATTCTATCATCCAGCTCACTTTTCCATCTTCTGCCTCAGGTATTCTGCTAATGATTCCTTCAGGAGTAGTTTTAATTTCACTAATTGTGTCATTTGTCTCTGTATGTTTATTCTTTCATTTTAATAGGTCTTTGTTAATTCATACTTGCATTTTCACCATTTTATTTTTTCAGATTTTGGATCATATGTACTATCATTATTCTGAATTCTGTTTCAGGTAGTCTGCCTATTTCCTCTTTATTTATTTGGGTTTACATGTTTCTAAATTGTTCCTTCATTTGTACATTGTTTCTCTACCTTTTCATTATTTATTTATTTTTAACTTACTGTGTTTGAGGTCTCCTTTTCCCAGGCTTTGATGTTGAACTCTTTCCTCCTTTTGGTTTCTGCCCTCACCAGGTGGGCCCAGTGGTTTGTGTAAGTTTCAGGTAGGCTGTGACTTGTGCTTGTATTCCTGTTGGAGAGGTGAGTTCTTTTTTCCCTCTGATGGGCATGGCTGAGTGAGGTGGTAATCCTGTCTGTTGATGATTGGGTTTGTATTTTTGTCTTGTTTGTTGTTTGGATGAGGCATCCTGCACAGAGTGCTACCGGCAGTTGGATGGTGCCAGGTCTTGCACACAAGTGGTTGCCTTTGTGGGTGTTCTCACTATTTGATAGTCCCTAGGGTTAGAGTTCTCTGGTAATCTAGAGACTTGGAGTCAGCGCACCCACTCCAAAGTCTCAGGGCCTCGGCTCTGGCCAGGAACAGAGGTTCCACAGGTGGTTTGTTATGGCATTAAATGGTATTAAAACAAATGTACAAAAGTGAGAAACAAAAGATGCATCCCAGATAAATGGCAATTACAAAATCAGGTAAATAACAACTAAAATAATGGAATATACACACATATATATACACCCATAAGCAAAACCAAAACAGTCCAAAAAAGATAAATAAGTAAAGTATAATAGATTGACCTTGCAAACAAAGGAAACCAAAAATGATATCCACCAATTAAGATTAAAACTAACTAAAGTACAAACTGGAAAACAGAACTAAAGCAAGGTGCCAACTAGAGAATAAAGCAACAAAAACAAAATAAACTGACAACTATGGTGAGAAAAATAAACAATAAAAATACAAAATTAAGCAGAAGTAGATAAAGATTTATATACAGTAAAGTAACTACACTAGGAAAAGAACAGTAGGAAAAGCAAACAAAAGAATAAATGCAGAAAAAATAACAATAAATTTTTTAAAATTTTTAAAAGAGAGAAGAAAAAGTTGAAAAAAACAAAAAAGGAAAACCCCACAGAACTGCAAAAGGCCAATGCAGAGGCAGAAGTATATAACAGAAATTAAAAGTGTGATTTTAAAAAATTCTCTAAAGTTTAAATAGATTTAATAGTACTAATAAAAACCATCAACTACAACAACAGAATGAAAAGGAGGGGAGGGAAAAAAAAGAAAAAAATCCAGAAGCAACTACAGAACAAGTCAAAATATAAGAAATATTTTTCTTGAGTCTCTGCTGTCAGCATCCTTTCCCTCACTGGGAGTCACAGTCCACCTCACCTCCCTAGGATGCCATTCAACACTGCGCTGGTCTCTGGACCTGCTTTGGGGCCCGCTCAGATTCTAATCTGATCCTATTCCTGTGTGTTCTTACCTTCAATGTCCACAGCTGTCAGAACTAGTGCGTTTTCTTTTGTGATAATTCTCATTGTCCTTTTACATATTCCATAGACACAGAGTCTGCCTAGTGGATTGTGTGGATTTAATCTAGTTTGTGCAGTGGGTGGGAAGGTTTTGGGTCTTCTTCCTTAGCCACACTGCCCCTGATTTCAATTGTAGTGTTGTCTCTACCTCTGCATGTGGGTCATCCAGAACGGTTTGCTCCTGAGGCTGCCCTGGAGGACTCGGTTCTGCCCCAGTGAGGCAGGTGTGGAGGAGGTGCAGCTGCTTGGGTTACAGGGGCCCTGTCAGCACCAGGTACTCAAGGGAGCTGGCAGCAGGGCAGCAGGAAATATTGTGCTCTGAGGGGTATGGCAAGCTACTCCAGTATTCCTCCCGGGAAAGTCTCCTGGGCAGAAAAGCCTGCAGGCCACAGTCCACAGGGTCTTAAGGAGCTGGACACGACCAAAGTAACCCCGTGTGCACAGATGCAGACTCTTTCTAGCTTCTGGCAGGGCTTTCCCAGTAGGAATCATGCGTGGAGATGGCGCGGTTGCTTGGATCACATGGACCCTGGCAATGCCGGCTATGCAGGAGCACTGATGTATATTGTCACAGGAGATCTGGTGTTACTAGGGCTTTTTCTTGTCTGTGGCAGCTCTGCCCCAGTGAGGACTGAGCATGGAGGTGGCGCTGCGGCGCCAAGTGTGCAGGGACACAGACTGCCTCAGCCACAGGAGCTATGGCCCTGTCAGAGTCTCCTTCTAGCCTCTGGTAGCTGGTGATCTTCGGCTAGTCCTTCTCCACTGCCATGCCCATTCAGGCATTTAGAGGGCTCCCCTGACTTGGGCCTTCTCTGTTGCTCAGCACTGCCAGGTGCCTGAAGGGCCAGCCTCTGTTGTTCAGCTGCCGGTGCTGGCCTGTGGGAGAGAGAGGCTAGAGTGATGCTTCCACCCCAATGCATGACTCAGCAATATCACCTTGCCTCCAAGGCTGCCTGGCTTTGCTCCACAGGCATTGCCTACCACAGTCTCCTCCCTCATGTCCCTCGGGCCATCTCCCTGCCATCAACAGCAGACCTCACCCTGGATTCCTCCACAAGCCCTACACTCCAGCTCCCAGCTGCTGTGCCTTCAAAGGGACCCACATCCCTGACTGGGGTATGTATGGCTGTGGCAAGGATTGTTTGTGTGATTCTCATTCCATTTAGACTATCACAGATCAGCTGCTTCACTCTCAGCCTCAACTGTTTCTCCTCTGTCCCAAATAGTTGCCCATTGTGGAGCTTAAACCCGTGCTTCAGTTCCCCCACCTGCCAGGGGCAGGTCCAGTCCTACTAACTCTCCTCTTTTTCTCCCTACTTCCCTCATTCTACTGAGTTTTACATGGTTCTATATATTCTTTTCCACTGGTCAGATGCTCCTGCCCACTCTCAGCTGGTGTTCTGTGAGTACCTCTGTGTCTAAAGGTGTATTCCTGATGTATCCATGGAGAGAGATGCACTCCATGTCCACCACTTCTCCAGCATCTTATTCTCTCCTTCATAAAGTTTTGACAGTTGTACAGGAGTAGCAAGATGCTGTGTTCTGGAAAGATCCTTTTGGTGACAGGACACAGAATGATCCAGAGTACTAAAGATAGTTATAAGACAAGCCAGGGGCTTTGGTAAAATAGTACATGGGCTAGGTAGGAAGAGGAATTTGGGCAAATATAGAAGTTGAAGAAGGGGAAATGAATCAGAAATGGTTGTCTGGGTTCCCACCTTGAATAAGTGAAAGGAGGACCTAAATTAAGAGAAGGTATTGGTATGATAGAGGTAAAGCTCATTTCTGGTCATCGTGAATTTCAGGTGCCAGAAGGTTGAATCCAGCAGGTTGAAGGATGGAGGTCAAATGGGAGGAAGGAGGGAGACACAACTTCTGCAGAAGATCACCTAGAAAAGACATGGGTAGAGGCGACTTTGGAATAAAATAAACAATATATTAGGCATGCACACTCTCCCAGTCCCTCGTGGAATCTTATGAAATTTCCAATATTTATTAATACTATTAGCTATGAATCCCAACTCTTTTATGCATGGCTTTGCTTTAGTAAAGAGGAAGTAGTATCCATAAAGTGATTTTTTTCTGTTTGTTTTCTGAGTAATCGTGAAAGGATAAGATAAATATAAAAATATTCAGTAAAACATTATAGTAAGTGATTGATAAGCTTGAATTCATACCAGAAAAATGTAAATATGAATTTGTTACAGAAGTTTAGATATAAAAGTTTATGTATAGGTTTGTTACTACTGAAAAAGCAAACTGAAAATGGAGTTACTTGAGGGATGAGTTTTTTGTTATCCTTGGTTTTAAACATGTAACATACAGCTGGACAGAAGTGATAATAGATCATTGAGTAATGGCCTGAATAAATGGTGTAGAATAATGGCATAGAATAAATGTGCATATCTATCACACATATCAAGTAATATGTATCTTTTTGTGTCTTTTATAGTAAAATACTTCACACAGCCACGGGTATAATAAAAATTACATTTCAGAGCACCAGAATTTTGACTCTTTCCCCAACTTGATAAATGCTATACTTGAATACTTTCATCAAGTCATTCCTTTAACAAAATAAGTTATAAATTATTTCCTTGAATTATTTTAACACAAGAAAGTTGTGTTAATGTTGGCAATACTTCATTACAGGTGATTATGTTGTCATGACTATATATTTTGAATTGAGTAGAAGAATGGGATACTTCACTATTCAAACATATATTCCTTGTATACTGACTGTGGTTTTATCCTGGGTATCATTCTGGATCAAAAAAGATGCTACACCAGCAAGAACAGCATTAGGTGAGTTTCAAAAAGTCTCCTACCATTTTGCATAATTTAAACATAGAAGTATATTCATAAAATTACTTTCAATGAAAAAGACTCAGTTCAAGTGTAACTGATCTAATTTGAGGGCTGCTTGATTATTTTATTTATTTTTAAGTAGATGGATTAGATTTTTCTTCCTGACAATAGAATTCCATGTGTACTACTTAAGTTGAGGTTAGGTATTCAAAATAAATCAATTGCATCATATTGTACTGTGTTCTACGGATGATGTCATTAAAAATGTAGTCATGTTCTGAAACCTGCCACACTCAAAAGTCTCCTTGGGTCAGTGAATGGAAATAGAATAGTGTATGGAAATAGAAACTCTGAGGATTGATGACAAAATCATTACAACAATCTTTCAATAAAAAGTACTGCTTATCTAGAGCAAATTTATCAGCAAACAAGAAAATGATCATTCTTTTCAATTATAATTTACACATTAAAGCTCAAAGTCTTTTCATAAATTTTTCTCTGGTACCCAAAGTTCTCTTAATGAAACATTAAATTTCAGTGGTTTTAGAATTGTAGTGCATGTTTTATATCAGTTTTTCTTTATGGTAGGAATTTTGCCCAACTTCCTATATTTTGATTTGTTAATAATGTATAATATATAGTTCTTTCCACCCGCACTCCTACAATTTCTTTTGGAAATCAAGCTACTTCAGTATAAAAAACTGCAAAATCTTGTATATTACATTGTATCAATTCTGTAGGTATTTTAATTCTTATTTGTTTAACAGCACAGTACTTTCTGAACAAGGTAAATTAGCCTTTAATATCCTCTGTCCTGTGGAACATTCTTAAAGAGATGGGAATACCAGACCACCTCACCTGCCTCCTGAGAAATCTGTATGCAGGTCCAGAAGCAACAGTTAGAACCGGACATGGAACAAAGGACTGATTGCAAATTGGGAAAAGAGTATGTCAAGGCTGTATATTGTCACTCTGCTTATTTAACTTCTATGCAGAGTATATCATGAGAAATGCCAGGTTAGATGAAGCACAAGCTGGAATCAAGATTGCCAGGAGAAACATCAATAACCTCAGATATGTAGATGACACCACCCTTATGGCAGAAAGCAAAGAGGAACTAAAGACCCTCTTGATGAAAGTGAAAGAAGAGAGTGAAAAATCTGGCTTAAAATGCAACATTCAAAACAGAAGATCATAGCATTGGGTCCCATCACTTCATTGCAAATAGATGGAAATAGTGACAGATTTTCTTTTCTTGGGCTCCAAAATCACTACAGATGGCGACTGCCACCATGAAATTAAAAGACACTTGCTCCTTGGAAGAAAAGCTATGACCAACCGAGACAGCATATTAAAAAGAAGAGACATTACGTTGCCAACAAAGGTCCACCTAGTCAAAACTATGGTTTTTCCAGAAGTCATGTATGGATGTAAGAGTTGGGCCATAAAGAAAGTTGAGTGCCAAAAAATTGATGCTTAGAAGACTCTTGAGAGTCCCTTGGACTGCAAGGAGACCAAAGCAGTCAATCCTAAAGGAAATCGGTCCTGAATATTCATTGGAAGGACTGATGCTGAAGCTGAAGCTCCTACTTTGGCCACCTGAAGTGAAGAACTGACTCATTGTAAAGTATCCTGATGCTGGGAAAGATTGAAAACAGGAGGAAAAGGGGACAACAGAGGATGAGATGATTGGATGGCATCACCAACTCAATGGGCATGAGTTTGAGAAAGCTCTGGAAATTGGTGATGGACAGGGAGGGATGGTGTGCTGCAGTCCATGGGGCCGTAAAGAGTTGGACACTACTGAGTGAAATGAACTGAAATGACCCTCTGCCCAATATTGGTTTTGCATTCTTGTAGAAAATACATGATAAATCAGCTGACAAAGGCATAACATAAATGTAGTAACTATTCTTAAGGTTATGATCTCACAATGACAAATTCAGATGTCATAGTGAGTATGACTTTAAAGATCAGCTTCAAAACAGAGTAATATGTCTGCACAACTTGAAACTATGCAAATCCTATCAAAGAGTAGCCATCATGGCGTTAAGAAGACAGAGATACTAGAAATATACCATGCTTGCAGGTAATACATTTGCTGACCAGTAGAGTGGAGAAATCTCAACACTAGTGTATTTTGTTGAGACACCTGAAGGGTTCTGCTTAATAAAGGAATACTCTAGACTTCCTTTAAATGAAACAAAATCATGCCATAACAAGATCAAGCAAAACTACCAGTAAATCAACTATTTATTATAAGGAAAAATGCAACATTCTTATAAACAAATGATATAGTCCATCATGTATCATCTACAATATTGTATATACAGTAAAAAAAATTACTAGACTTTCTAAGAAGCAGGTAATTGTGATCCATGATCAAGAAAAAAGTCAACATTAAAATGCAACTCTGATGTTGAATCAGCAGATATGGGCTTTAAAGCAGCTATTATAACAGTGTTCAAGGATTAAAAAGAAAATAAAATGTTAGTGAATGACCAGATGGATAATATCAACAAATACATTTCTTAAAAATGAAGTTCTAGAATAAAATGTATAATAATCAAACTTAAAATAATCACTAAGTGAGCTTAAGAACAAATTGAAGATGCTGGGGTGGGGGGGGCGGGGGGCAGGGAGAGATCATGTACAATTGACCATCACATAAAATTTATCTAATTAGAAGAAGATATGAATAAAAAATGATTTAAAAGAATTAACAGAGCCTCAGTGATCTGTGGGACAATATAGAAATGTATAACACAACTTTAATGGTACTCCAAAATGAAAAGAGAAAGAGAATCAGGTTTAAAAATTTTTGAAGAAATTTAGTAAAAATATGCAAATTTATTGAAAGTGAAAGTGAAGTCACTCAGTCATGTCCGACTCTTTGTGACCCCATGGACTGTAGACTACCAGTGTCCTCTGTTCGTGGGGTTTTCCAGGCAAGAGTACTAGAGTAGGCTGCCATTTCCTTCTCCAAGAGATCTTCCCAACCCAGGGACCAAACCCAGGTCTCCCGCATTGCAGGCAGATGCTTTACCATCTGAGCCACCAGGGAAGCCCTACCTACAAATTCTTTAGACATAACATGATCACCACATTTTTTAATATGTTAAATTGAATATTTATTACAAAATCTATATTTTTCATAAAAATTTACCCACTGTCAGTGTACACTTTTCAAATTTACAATGCATTTTTACAAAAAGTACCACAACTTTCCCTCCTGCAATGAGAGCCTGACATTCTGTTTTCACTGTACTGATTAAAGAGACTGATTCAAAGAGGGTAAGTGGCTTTATGTGACCAAATGTTGAGAAGGCCCAGAGCAAGGCTGAAGGCTTTGACTTCTAGTTCAATATCCTGTACACCTGACCAAGCTGTTCATGCTGTTCTATTTGACTTATTCTATCATTTCTTGGTGATTGACAGACCAGGGAAACACTCCACAGGAGCTGTGATGCTGCTGCAAAGATGGGAACTAATGTGCATTCATCTGTCATGTCTACCTGATCTTTCTATCACTTATATATCTCTTAAATTTGCTCCACAGTCTTTGATTAAATCTTCAGTGTTGGCCAACATACATGAAATAAAGTCAGATTAATACTGTGATTAGTTAACTAATTAACCAATGAATCAACGCACTCATAAAAAGCTTATATTGAAATGGTTGGAATGCAAGGCATGGTGCTATGTAATGGGCAAGAAAGGATGAGAAAGATACAGTTTTGCTTTTAAAGATCACACATTCTGTTCAGGGAGAGAGACCACAAACACATATGCAATTCTCTGTGATAATGCAAAAAATGAGGCACATAGAATGTATAGGAATAGTAAAGATGTATGTATTATCAGCTATGCCTGGAGTACTATAAAGTGATTTGCCTCAGAAGAAGTGGTATTTCAGCTGAGTCTTCAAAAAACGTGAGTTCACAAATTGCATAGAGAAGGAGAAGTAAGACAGAAAATAGTTTACCTGGGCAGAAGAAAGGTGTGAGATGAGGAGCAGACAAAGTATAAGGGACTGCAAACCTCACTTTCATTAAAAACATATTTAAAAGACAAAAGGTCAAACAATACAAAAGTTACTGAATAAATGGAATGATATCAACCTAATTCATATGTTTTACTGTTATTGTGAAGACTATAATAAAACATATTATGGAAATGTTGCTTAAATAGTATATATACATTATAATTAAAAGTATTACATTTACACAATGTCAAGAAGGAGGATTCACATAAAAATAAAACGCTGTGTGGAATAGAGGGATTCTGTTTGGCTTCCTTTACAGCTTGGCATGTGTTCCCTGTACAGGCATCACCACAGTGCTGACCATGACCACACTCAGCACCATAGCCAGGAAGTCCTTGCCCCGTGTTTCCTACGTGACTGCCATGGACCTCTTCGTGACTGTGTGCTTCTTATTTGTCTTTGCTGCCCTGATGGAGTATGCTACTCTCAACTACTATTCAAGTTGTAGAAAACCAACTACCACTAAGAAAAAAACTTCGGTGAGTTCCAGTAGCAAAGATTTTCTCAGAAGGTAGTAGAAGAATATTTTGAGGTAAATGGTTCTTATTCATAAGGATTTTATACAACATGATATAAATAGTTTATTTAAAAAGACTTTTGAAAAACAGAGTAGGTATTCAGAAGATATGAATGTGACTGTCAAGCATTCTTCTGCTTCACTTACCAGTGGCATGAACTGATGTAATCATACCTTAAAAATTACTCTTTATCAGAGTGCTCTGTAATAGATTCCATGGCAGTTTTCAATTGCTTTTTCTGCTTTCCTTGTAGTTACTACATGCAGATTCCTCAAGATGGATTCATGAAAGGATAAGTCTACAAGCCCCCTCTGTACGTATAGCATTGCACGTGTAAATATTTCTGAGAACTCTGTGTAAACTACAATTGAAAAATATTATTGTTTACATATGCATCTATTGAAGACCAAAGAGTAATGCATGTACTTCCTAAAAAAAAGTATTTACAAAGGAATGTTCAACTTAGAAAATTTGGAAAATAAAGGGGAAAAAATCACTTCTATTCAGGGATTAGTGTATGGCATACATATTTCTGTAACTCAAAATTATATTCTGAATACATTTCTTGGTCAAAATATTAATTTGTAGGATCATTTTAATAATTACATCATATGTTCATGATTTATGCACACATAGACAGTCTTGGCTGGACACTGGGCTAATCCACAACTTTTCACTTTTAAACATATTTTTATCACTACAGTTTTGTACATACTTGGGACTATTTCCTTAGTATTAATTCCTAGAAGCAGAATGCCTGGGCCAAAGAATTGCCTGTGTTTTTCCAAATCACATTCCACCAGTTTTGTTAGCAGTGTGAGTCACTCACTGCTCAGCGTGGGTCATTCTCCCTGCATTTAGTTGGATAGTTGAATATACAAACAACTCCTACAAACCATTCCTATTGGCATTGCTTTGATTGTTGATAAAGTTTAATACAATTTTTACTTGTTTATTTTTAATTTTCACATATTCTTGTGAATTGCTTTTTCTGTCCATTAATTTTTATAAAAATTATGTATAATTTTGATAACATTTTTATCCCTTAAGTTTTTTAAAGTGGCAATCTGCCAGTTATATTTATTGTATTTTATACAATGTAAAATTTATATAACCACATATAGAATATATTAGGGCTATTAATCCGGTTTTATATGTAGTTTTTACTCCAGATTTCATTAGCAATGTTGTCACTGCAATTTCTTGTGCTTTTTCCACATGCAGTGTCTCCAGTCTCCTGTTGTCAAATCTATCAACACTTCCTTTTGTGGTATCTGCCTCTTGTGTCCTGCTTGGAAGTCCTTTCCTATCTTCAGAATGACATAGCTCTCCCTGACTTTCTTTTGAGTGCTAACTCTGTTTGACAATATATTCTAAGTACTTTCATTTATTAACTCATTCTGTTTTCACAAAAACCCACTCTGCTGCCAAGGACACTGAGATGTGGAAAAGTAAAATCCTATAAGTATTGACTGAACCTTCACAATTTAAAAAATTGTTGTATTTAATTATTAGTGTTACCTGAGTTTTTAGTATATAGCTTAGTGTAAGACTTTATTGAAAACATGTCTTTAAATCATTGATTGTGGGCTACCACTTTTACCATATAATAACTTTTACTTTAATTATTTTTATTCCTTTGTACATAACAAGTCACAAATTGCACTGAATGTTTTATGCCCACACGATAGGTGGTTTTCTAGCTGCTCATCGGCATCTTATGTTCAGTTCATTTCAGTCAATTTCATCAGGAGATCATATAATTATCTATACTCTGCAAGTATGTATCATTATAGTTCTGACAGAGGTGAAGCCATTTTTCTAGCTGTGGGAAGCCACAACGAACATAGATTTTTGCCAGCAAATGCTGCCAAACAGCAGCAGACTGAAAGGTAATGGGAAAAGGTGGAAGTAGGGGGTGCTAAATAACAGAGACAAGTCAGAACAAATAGTCTGAGGCCCAGAAAATACATTACCACACACAGCCAGGGGCCCAAGAGTGGAGGAAGAAATATTGACATCTTTGGTATAGAAATGATACAGTCAAAAGTAATAAAGAATCTTTTAACATAGAGAAAAAAATAGCCACAAAACTAGAAGAAATTTTTAAGCTGGAAAATGTAATAACCTTAAAGAAAGTACAAATAAAAACAATTCACAGAAAGGGCTCCAGGCCAGCTAGCAAGACATAATCAGAGTCTTCAACAGGAGTTCAGAAGACAAAAAAAAACTGGGGTTTTTCAACTATTGGATGATAATATCTTCACTTCTATTCTGAAATATCTACAGTGTTAGGTTAGCTAAGGGGCCACTCTCCCGCAAAAGGAAAAGCAGAGGTGAACAGCCTCTCAGTAACCAGAGGCAGGAGCTGGCCCCTGAGGATCATATGTTGCTTTGGGGAAATTGTCCAAACAGTTCTGTGCCTCAGTTACCTCACCCATAAAATGCAAGGCTAGTCCACTCTGCGGAGAAGGAAATGACAGCCCGGTCCAGTACTCTTGCCTGGAGAATCCTGTGGACAGAGGAGCCTGGTGGGCTGCTGTCCACAGGGTCGCACAGGGTCGGACACCACTGAAGTGACTTAGCATGCATGCATTGGAGAAGGAAATGGCAACCCACCTCTGGGTTCTTGCCTGGAGAATCCCAGGGATAGAGGAGCCTGGTGGGCTGCCATCTATGGGGTCACACAGAGTCGTAAACGACTGAAGTGACTTAGCAGCAGCAGCGGCAGTCCACTCTGAGTATGCAGTAGTACTTGCTGCCCAGGAAACACAGTGGTTCTGAGCAAGTCAAGGAACTGCATTATACAAAGAAGCAAAACAGGAGTGAGTCGGACAGGGACCAGTTGGGCTGAAGATGACCCTGGAGATTCAGTAATTAAAATCTCTATTTGGGGCATAGTTTGAAATCATCTTGACAAATGGGAGGACTGCATTTAAAGAAGTACTTAAACAATTTAACATGGCTATTTGCAGTTCTTAACATTATAAGTTTTATTTTGATATTGTAATATGTCACTTTACAACAGTGAGCTATAAAGATATAACTAGAGATCGCTTATTATTTGTTTCAGTGATCATGGGATTTTAGTTCTCTAAATGAAGAAGTGAGGTATATGGCTTTCTCTTGTCCCCAGATATCGTACTTTTTAGCCTGTTATCTCATTGGGCACCCTTTGAATCTCTAGTGAGCTGTCTCCATCCCTGCAGAGACTTCTGATGCCATTTGAGTCAGCTCCTTGTGTTGGTCCTGCCTGCTTGTTATGGCTGGACATCTTTGTGTGACACTACACAGGTGCAAAAGGTCGAAGAAATAAAAGCATGAAAATCTGGCTGAACACTGTCAAAACACATGTACAATTATTATTTAATAAAAGCAGAGTTTTCTAATTGGAGATTATCAAAAAGAAACAAAGTCCTCAAATGCACCAGAGCTGAGTCAGGAATTTAATTTTCTCAGCAAACTTCCAGGTGAAATTTACACCAATTCAGGTTTAAGAACCATTAACCTGGAGAACACGTACCTACACTAGAACCTGAGTGACACCAAGGTTTTTATTTCTTCCCATTGCCTAGAATTGTAGAAGAAAGTAGACAGCTGCACCATGGCCCCCTGACTGGCTATTGGTCCAGAGCATCTTGATTTAGGTTAGTCCTCATATGACATTTCCCAATAAAAAGGCTACCAATAGTGACACTGAAAGCTCTACACTTCTACTTGCTTCTCTCTGACTTGATTCCAATCAATGTAATATCCAGAAGTAGAAGTGAAAAGGTGCCATATTCCCTTGTAATTATGGGTTTTGGTTTTATATAGTATTCATGATGAATTCTGAAAGGCCTCTCTCCCAGCATTAAGCAAAGGGCTTGTGTGCCTCCCTTTTCCTTGATTTCAGCCTCCATTGACACACACAGTCTCCTTTGACACCTCAGATCCTCAGTTCCTGCAGCATAAATAAAATTAGAACAGAAAGACAACTATGGTTTTTAGTTTTCATACATTATTCAGTCAAATTTAGAAAATGTTCCTCTCTAAATGGATAGGGAAGCCTGGCATGCTGCAGTCCATGGGGTTGCAAGAGTCGGACATGACTGAGTGATTGAGTGACTGAACTGAACTGAACTGATCCTCTCTAAAAACTTCAATTTAGTACACAGTTCTAGTTGTATGGGAGAGTTCTTCAACTGCCTGAAGAACTGACAAGTCTATTTGAAGCCATTACTCAAGGTTAAGAATGATTCCTCTTATTTATGAGTGACTGTAAGTCGTCCCCTCTTCTTATCTGCCCAAATATTGACTTCTCCACATCAGGAAGAGAGCTTGTGAAGTAGAAAACGAAACACTCCAATTGTATACAATTTTTGACTGTCTAGAGATGACAAGCAATGTCTGGCATTCACCCACTGAAAGCTCATTTTTTAACCTGAATTACATGGAACAAGAAGATTCTCTCTTATTGTTCCTATACACCATAGCTTTTTTTACTACCTGCTAATTAGAAAGAAAAGAAATTTCTCTACAAGTTGATATAAGTATTGTTTAACATTTGAAGAATTGTATAGAATGTGTGTGCATATATACTCCAAATCAGCAGAGAAGTAGGCAGAACGGACTTGAAATGTCTAGTACACATTTGAAAAAATGTTGAGTCTCTCTTATCAGTAATCTGAGAAACACAAGTTTCAAAAACTGAACTCTAGGGGTTTTTGTTGTTGTTGTTTTTTCATTAGATTTGCAAAGATTGAACTCTCCATAGAGTAGCAGGCATGGGGCATAGCATTGTCATCATTATTTGTGGACAGGCATAATCTATGCTAATTGCTTGATTCATCTCGAGCTGTTCTTGATGCAGTTCATCATGATTTTCGTGTTGTTCTTGTTGTCTGCAGAACTATTCTCTCCTTGACGTGAGGCCACCACCACCTGTAACAGTTACTCTAAACAATTCCGCGTACTGGCAGGAATTAGAAGATACCTGTGTCTATGAGTGTTTGGATGGCAAAGACTGTCAGAGCTTCTTCTGCTGCTACGAAGAATGCAAATCAGGATCTTGGAGAAAAGGGCACATTCACATAGACATCTTGGAACTGGACTCATACTCACGGGTCTTTTTCCCTACATCATTCCTGCTCTTCAATTTGGTTTATTGGGTGGGATACCTCTATCTCTAACTCTTCCTCCAGGTGATAAGTGAAGAGTGTTAGACTCCCCGCTAAACTTTCACCGTTCCCAGACCAGTAGTGACTAACTGGAGTAGCAAGGAAAGACACTGCTCAGTTTATCTGAAATACATCACTTTTGAGAAGTGTAGGAGTATGTGGTAAATATTTCTATTACGTCTTTCAAACCCACGGATACATGCGTGGGCACACACAAGTTAACTGGGTTTTAAAGTGATCTTCTTGCTAATCCTTTCCTGAATCTGTAGCTTGGTGATATTTACAAATGTTTTTTGGATATTGGAAGCAGCTCCCAATTTTCTTTTGTGAAGAAATCTGTGAAACGTACAAGCGAACATCTGAGACTCGCTCTCAGACCCCACCCTTTCCTATATTTTCACGTGGGCCCCCGGCAGCGCTGGCACCCGTTGGCGCAGAGGCGCTGCTGACTGAGACGCTCGTGCTGACCGCAGCCACTGGCAGTCTGAGTTCAAGTGTGAACTGCAGTGAGTTACCACCCAGTTTCCTCTCTCTGTGGCCTCTTAGCTCTGTCACCACCTTCATCGGTTGGTGTACTTTTATCTAATAACCTCACCCTAAGTCTGGAAAGGTTATATCTGTTTCATCCACAAGTTTTCAGTTGAGAAAACAGTCTGATTTTCGAAATTCTCATGTTGCTGAAGTCAAAGATGTTTACTATCTCTGAACATCGTAAGTTCAACATTTTATCCTGAGAATTGTGTTTTACTAGACCAAGAGGCAACCCCAGAGTATACTCTGTTACAGGTTCAATGATTATCTTTACCTTGCAAAGAAAGAGATATAGCATTCACAAGCTTTGGTTTTGAAATTGTTTTCTGGAGTGTGAAAGAAATGTAGATAAAATTTGTACAAATTTTTCTTAGTGAAAATTAACTTTCAAGTCAAATCAATTTAGATGCAAAACAATGGGTCATGGCTATCATCAATGATATATTTTGATGAAAAAAATTATTTTATATTTTGGAATAAGGGTAGGTAGCAAGATTCTAAAGGAAAAGAAATCTTGAAATTATTACTCTTTTGATATTTTTATAACACAAAGCAAACTTGCTTATTGATGTTAGCCCTTTGTTATAACTGGATGCTAGTATGTACTTCACAAGACTCTTCAGAAGCTTTCCACCATAGAAAGGAAAAAAACAAGTTCTACCATTAGTTAGTAGATGCTTTGCCATTATTAAAATTTTGGTACTAGTTCTGATTCTCATCTTTATCACATAGAAAATTGAATTTGTTTTATTGGAAACCATATAATTTTATTTTAATTATGTATTGTACATATTATTATTATTTAGAAAAAAGGTAAAACATTATTCAGGAAAAGTATATGAAAGTGTGAATTCATACAATTTAATGAATGCAGACAAGACACAGAAGACATGGGAGTGGAAGAGACCAGAAGAGTTGAAATTAGATGAGTCTGTTTTTATGAACATCAAGTGAATGCAAATATATTGATGTTTATCACCCAGTTTTCAAGGAAAAGTTGATATAATGTGAGACATTGAGTTACTTCCTGTCAACTCCCCCTCTGCCTTTTGATTTGATAGTTACTACACAGGCCACAAACCAACTGGTTTTTATTTTGAAAATCCAATTTAAAACATAAAAATCAGTGAGTATTTGTGGAGAAACAGGTTGAATCCATTGGCCAGAATGAAATTTCTGTGCTGTTGGGAGACTTGTGCCTACTAGCAGCCTCGTCCTGTCTCTCACGCATCAACCTCCTGCTCCTTCAGCAACAAGGAGAGGTTCTGGAGGTGCCCTGCCCACCTCCCACCAGAGGAACTAAACACCAGGGAGAATATCCCAAGTTCTTCAAACACAATTCTCAACTTTATAGCAATATGAAAGTTTCAATTCATTGTTTCTTTTTTTAAAAATTTCTGGAAGGAGCTGAATTTTCCAGTGAAATTCTTGGGAGGAAAATAGCCTAAAAGCATTTTTATCATATACATTAAGTCCAACTTTACCTTTAAAATTTTTTTACTGAGGCCTCTTGTTTCAAGGCCATTCAATAACTGAGCATCATTGGCAACTCTATTGAAATTATAAGTATAGGATCATCTGTGTTTTCTGAATCCAACCAATCTCTCTCTCAGTTAATCATTCTGCTGCTCTAACCACATTAGTTTATGGTTCCTTTTCAATGAAAGAGAACATTCAGATCACAGAACCTAAACTTGATTTCTGCACATCTATCCACTACGGGATCTTACTAAAAAGAATGAAAGCATTCCCTGCCTGCTTCTCTGCAGCTTGCCCATTTAAGTACTCCTTATTGATCCCAGCTCCCCAGATAAACCATTCCAGTCTACAGTAAAGGAAATTGGCAGGTGCCTCACACAGGTGCAGAGCTCAGGGGCATGCTTATAAGTAGGTATGAGTTTACTTTATGGGAGAAGGAAGAGGATGGGCACTGGGATAGTGAGAGGGGAATGTATCACTCTTTAACTGAAGGACTCTCTTTCACCAGTATGAAAGGTGAAAGAGAGTTAGTAGGGTATGCATGGTGAGCATTGTGCAACACTGTTCACAGATACTACATCCTTACAGCTCCACCCAGATTGCTTTGCATGTTGAATGGGGGATGATATTTGGTGGCTAGATGGCAGCTGTAGGGAGGTTGAGTGACCTGCATTCCCAAAGTGCTGCTGTGTTCCTCACTTTTAGAAACACTAAATTAAGGAGATGACTGTTCCACATTTTGACAAAAATTTCTAATTTCTGACCACCATAGCTCATACTTACAACTGTGACTGTCTCTATTAAGCTGCATCTAGGCTAGATGGAGAAAAATTCTTGCCCAGTGGAATTAGAGCAAAATGCATCTTCAGATCTTAGAAAGTTTTAGTTTATGCAAAGTCTGAATACCACAGGCCAGAACAGAAACTGTCATATATACATGACCAAGAAGGACAAAATAGCTATAAGCTACTCTGGACCCAGTCAATACTGTCCCTAATTTACCCAGCATATGCCTTAAAGTAACACATAAATCTTAAATTACATCTATCATGCAGATTTTTCACTTCTGTGATCATATATATCTCATGCCAGATTTTACTTATCATTTATGAATGGTGAAGACAAGATTTCTTTATGTGCCCAACAGTTTTATCCTTAATTGTATTATCAAGTCAGTTAAAAACTCAATTTTTGCAGACTCTTTAATTGAAGAAATGCCTTTCCTTTATGACAAAGCATTTTCAGGCTACATATGAGAAATTGGGGCCAATCTATAAGTCAGTGACATTAGCGCTTGTGATAGGATGTGAGTGTTCACTTAGAAGCTTCACATCAAGTCTTTTTACATGGTCACAGCTTGCTGTAGTAAAGATGTGTAGACAGATTTTTTGTTCCTCTGCAAAATATCACACTCTGGAAGCCAGAGTGGTAATTGATAACCCTATTTTGCATTACTGGATACTTGCCACAACAGGGCATTCTTTATTAAAAGGGCTACAACTCAAAACAAATACAAACCTCACTTTTATCTTGGCTGCCAATACCTGAAAATTTTCTGTGATTTCCTTTGAAGACTTGAAGAACTCTAACTAGTCTCCATGCCATTATACTTGCTATACCAAATCAGTGCTCTCAAAATAACAAACATTTTAATTCTCTCCATGATCTTGCTACTGTCTGCAGTGTTCTGAAATTTATATACATATGAAATTTCATCTTCACTTTCTGTAAAAAGATAAAATGTGAATGACTTGAGATAAGCATAATTTGATGTAAATGCACATTGAGATATTTACTATTAGACTTCAGAACACCATCACATTTAAAAATATTAAGAGAGATGTCTGTAAATAGAAAGAATCAGATGGTAAACACACTATAATGTGAAACTCAAAATTTTCTGTTGAAGTCCCCTTCAAATTTCCCAAAACTGAGGTAGTGTGTAATCTGTACATTTTTTCCCTCAAATTTTCCTGCAGAAACCTTCAGATTCTGCAACTTAACAGTACTGTTACATTGTATAATCATTTGCAAAGAACCAAAAATAAAAGTTCAGGCTAAATGACCCCTTCTCAAATTCTTTGTTAACTTACCTTTTACTGTAAAAACAGATTTCTATCATTAGGGGAATAAAACACCATAAAAGACAGAGTCGAGATAATAGGTAAACAACTTAGCCAGTCATATCTATGGAAAAATAAAACTTTGACTTTTAAAATAAAATATCTGGTAATCTTTGAAGAGCAGCCATCAGACATTCTCACTCCTTCTTTTACAATTTCTTCTGATTAAAACTTAGCAATTCCTAGTCTAGTTCTATTTAGATCAAAAGAGAATGTTTCCTACTTTTTTCCCAAAATGTCCTAAATGGTTAAATCTCATTACTCTGCTCACATAAAAACCAAAGTTTAGACCAGTTTATATTAGTCCTAAGAAAGTAGTACATTTACTAACAAGTCTTCAATGTTTTAAGTTAACTAAGCCAGTTTTTAAAATTGTATTAGACAGGAACATGAGCTAGAAAACAATTCTGTAGATAAAACACAGGAGCATACACACAATGCACATGTACTCTCACACATAAAGCAACATATTTGAATGTACCATTCAGGTAATGAGAGGGAAATGTATAATTTTTTTTTCTTGAATTATTCAGATCTTCACCTACCTCTACCACTTTGGTTTTTTCTTTTTTTTCTTGCATTTATAAGCACAACACAACATTTCCTCAGCCCAATGGACTGTTCTACAATGTGAGGATGATAGTGGTTTCTGCAGGGAAGGATGGCCTTCTCTAACTGCAGAACAGTTCAAACTGTGCAGGTTGGAAAGTACAGTGAAGATCGACTGCCAATAATGAAATCCCCCAGACTGAGAAGGTGGCTGTTATATTTTCTTCTTTTCTAGTTACTTGAGATTCTTTATTTTTCCCAATAACCACTTTGCCACAAAAAGTATTAAAGCTCCCATTTTCCATTAAAAAGCAGAAGAACCCAATGCCAGATTGATTTTCAGGAGCAAATGATGAGAGCTTTGATTTGGTTCTTGTTTATTACAGCAGATTTTATTTTCATTGGCTATGTGTTTACAAAAGGAAGGATTTGGGGTGTCAGCTTTGTCAACTGACAGGTGAAAGCCACTCAATCTGCAGAGCAGCACGTCAGTCACTTTGCTGAGGTGAGAACACCTCATCACCCTAACTAGCTGTGGCACCTCCAGTCAACGCATCCACAAATCAGCCAACCTGCCCCCTTCACTGAGGTCACCCGCTGCTTAGGGCAGGGTGACCCTGGAGCTACAGAGACTTGAAAGAAAAAAGAAAAACTTCATTCTGAAGTGACTTTCAATGTAATTAAATGATAACTATTGACAGAAAACTCACTTACCCTGCTGACCAAATTTTCAAGCTGGCAGCTGAATATGATAGGATTTTAGAAGAAATAAATTATGCTGCATTGTCATTATCATCATCATCATCACTATTATCATAATCATCATCATCACCACCACGACCACCATCATCATCATTATCATCATCATCTATGTATCCTTTTCTAGATCCCACACTAGCGCTGGGCTTCTGAGGTGGCGCTTGTACTAAGGAACCTGACAGCCAAAGCAGAAGATGCAAGACATATGAGTTTGACCCCAGGATTGGGAAGATCCTCTGGAGAAGGAAATGGCAACCCACTCCAGTATTCTTGCCTGGAGAATTCCATGGACAGAGGAGCCTGGTGGGCTATGAGTCACAAAGAGTTGGACATGACTGGACACAAACACACACACACACACACACGTGCTTTGGGGCTTCCTGGGTTTCACAGTTATAAAGAATCTGACTGTCAATGCAGGAGACACAAGAGACATGGGTTTGATCTCTGGGTCAGGAAGACCCCCTTGGAATAGGAAATGTCAACCCATTCCAGTATTCTTGCCTGGAGAATTCCATGGACAGAGGAGCCTGATGGGCTACAGTCCTTGGGTCACAAAGAGTCAGACACTGCTGAGCATACATGCATGCATCCTAGTGCTAAACTATTCATGCAACATGAGTCTTTTCCAAACTAAAAGAAAATTAGAACTTAAAAGGAGGAAATAAAAAAGTTTTATTTCAGTTTAAATATTAAATACACAGTTCAAATATTTGCTTTCCTAAAGCATTTCTAGAACTGTACTTTGTCCCAGAGGTCCCCTCTGTCTACCCTGCCTCAGTCAGAATTTGAAATTATTCCACCTAATTGTTTTTTGGTGGTTTGTGGGTTTGTGTTTTGGTTTATTTTGTTTTGGGCTTGTTTTTTGTTGTTTTTATGGTGCTTGATATTTTTTATTCCTTTTCAAGAAGTTAACATTTCAATTGGCTAAGAACTATCTGTCATTTTTCCCTAAAATGAATGCTTCTGTGTACACTCCAGATTTTTGTTAGCCCCAACGGACGATCAGTATGCTTCTTATTATATAATTTGGGTCTAACCTTTGATTCTTTCTAATATATCTTGAGATTTTTACTTTTGGATAGAAATAGACACAAGTAAAACATATTAATGAAATTTACAGTATTTATTATTATATTAGGTGTTTAGAATAATTCTATGAAAACATTTAAAAGGAAACTTTCGATCATTCTTGACCTTCAAAATGACCGCTTTTGTGCTAGTGAACAGTGTTTACAAGCATATGTTTGTGCAACCACATGACATGTTTTTCCTTATAAGCAGCTTCTGAACTAAGTGAGAGATTCATTCCTCATGAATGAATTCCCTGTGGAAAGTTCTTAACTAGCAACAGTTTTCAGGGATTAGGCCTGGATTGTTTTGGGAGGAGTAAGGGGCCATCTTGTGTTTACATGCCATGATGTGTGCGTGCATATCCTTCTGTACAGTGTGCGTAACTCTACCTACTGCCCTAAACATAGCTGAAACAAGTAGAAAGGAGCACAGTTTCCTAACAAGATCATATTAGCTTCTCAAGCTTTTTTTTAGAGAAAAAAAGAAAGAAACAGATAGAACTATCTTTTTATTTCCTGAAAATGTGGGGCCACATTTTTTTCTTTAAAAAGAAAATCAAGCTTAAATAACTGATCAGAAGTTGTTTTGAAGTCCAAACGAGGTTGCCTTCTACTGGGAGCAGACCACCACATTTTCACTAGGGCACACTGAAGTTTATTTCTTGGTCATTTGTGCATAGTGGTCTATTTTAACTGGTAAACCAAAAGTAGTTCTTCAAGATATAGATGACAAACAGCCACTGTAACACTTGTTTAGGACACAGATTTCATGTATATTGTGAGAAAGTACCAGGTTTAGTGTGAACTGTGCCACATGTAAGAGTTAACCATAATATGTAGTCGTCTCTTTTTGAAACGTGTGTGTAAAGGAAAACCATCAGTTGCCCTAGGAGATGCTCCAGGCAGAAAGGGAGGGAAGGTGTGCATAGCTGCTCTCTGCCTGGACGGAATCCTTCCTGCCTGTGAATTCATCTCCTCCACATGGAGAGAGGAGGAGGATTTCAGAATCTGAGGCTTTCTTGGACTCTGCATTGAGCACTCGGTGGAGAGGCTCGGTGAAGAGACCCGGTCCTGAGGGGTGACCTGCCCCGGCCAAATGTATGCTCTGGCCCCTTTCCAGGCACGTGGGTTGAGGGCCCAACCAGGGTCCTTACCTTCATCAAGTGGGATCCAGCAGCCCCTGCTCTCCTGTCATCCCTTGAGGGCCGGAAGGCTCTGGCTCCGGGTCCAAGGAACTGCCGTCCTCCTCCTCTCTGTCAAGGACGTGACTCCCTGCCAGCTGTGCAGCTCGTGATTTCCTAGAGAAAAGTGGGCACACTTGTGTCCAGCGTGCCTTGGCAATGCGGGCAGCACTGAGACATGGGAGGCGCTGCACTTTGCTCTGCCAGCCTGGTCCCCACTGTGCCCTGCTCGTGGTGGGCGAGGCTGCCCTCTGTGTTTATATTTGGATTCCTATGTTTGTACTTCTAATACAAATAAATGCACATGTTGTCAGAAATACTTGAGCCAAGAGTAGGTATCTTTCTTGTTTTGAATGGCCAAGCAGGACGCTGGGAAAAGGCATGGGCTCTCAGGTCCACACAGGTGGGGGGCCTTCCCACTGGCGGGGGTGTGACACCTATTGCCCCTCTCAGAGGCTCACCCTTCTGCCAACCCTACCCAGAGGCAGCTTCTGCAAATATGAGGAAAGGGGGGGAGGTTACAAGTGACCTGTGTTCAAAGTATGTGCCCTTCTCCACTCTTGAGGAAGCCCAGAAACAGAGACTCCCCTGCAACCCAAACAACACCCCCACTCCTGCCCATGGAACACTTGAAACCCCACTGTAGCCAAGCAAGGAGGCAGGCGCCAGGCTCCAGGGCCTCACCGACAGTTCAGGTGTGATATAACAATATGAGCAGGGTCCTGGGATTCTGCCCCTTCACGGTCCATGAACGCAGAAGGGAGAACTGACTACTCTTAAAGTCTGAATAATCAACCTGTGAGAGAGGGCTGCAGCCCTAAACTAAAGGAAAAGCCTAGCTTAGCAAATATGAGCACAAACCAATGGCAACTGACACCACTGAGGACAGACAGACTTTACACTCCACTTGGGTCAATTTGAACTGAGCACATTGTACTGAAAACAAGCGTCAGGTCTCCTAGTCCACCTAATATGACTTCAGTCACACAGCCCCACCTGCTCCTAGATGGGTGCTCCACTGGAGCAATGGGGCAGGGGCAGCTCTGAGACATTTTCTTCTGCCTCTGCTAGCTTCCACTTCTCCTCCAAGACTTAGCACAGGCTTCTGAACCTGACATTACGTTTTCAGATGTCAGGTGGACGGGTCAGAAGTCTCTGTTTTGGTATTTTCAGCAACTAGTTCTGGATTACTTCGATCTATGTTTGAGTGATGGTGAGCATTTCATGTTCATGAATCCCTCCCTCTCACCAGAACTGTCAAGTTGCCCTGGTCTGTGAGCATTGCTCCAGGCCTCCTCATGGATACATTGCAATCACAGCTGTCTTTTATGCGGGACTGTGTGCTAAGAACTTTGCACACGATGAATCATTCAGCCCTTCCAGCACTCTGTGAAGGAAGTACTGTTGTTATCATCATTATACTGATAAGAAAGCAGAGGCTTTCCCAATGTTAAAGACCTAGGAAAATGCAGAAAAAGAGTTCAAGTGCTGGAAATATGACTTTAAGTACTTCAGAACTTCTGCACTTAACTGCTACAATCTGTAGCTAGTGTCTTGAAAACTTGGACATTAAGGAGTGAATTTCTGAGAACTTTTTTTTTTTACTAAGGCCAAAATTTACTTTTTAATTAATTCTAACATGTTTTTGTTTGGAAAGGAAGGTTTTTTTCAAAAAGGCATGGGAATGTCAATTGGTACAACCACTATGGAGAACAGTAGGTAGGTTCCTTGAGAAAATAAAATAGTTTCACATGATCCAACAATCATGCTCTGGGGCATATAACTGTAGAAAAATATGGGGCAAAATTATACACACACTCCAATGTTCATTGCAGCACTGTTTGCAATAACCAAGAGATGGCAGCAACCTAAATGTTCATCAACAGATGAGTGGATAAAGATGTGGTACATATATGCAATAAAATATTAGTCAACCATTAAAAATAAAAAACTAATGCCATTTCCAGCAATATGGATGGACCTAGAGATTATCATGGGCTTCCCTGGTGGCTCAGTGGTAAACAATTCGCCTACAATGCAGAAGATGGTGGATTCAATTCCTGAGTTGGGAAGATCCTGTGGAGATGGAAATGGCAATCCCATGGGCAGAGGAGCCTGGCAGGCGACAGTCCACGGGGTCACAAAAGAGTTGGACACAACTTAGCGACTAAACAACATCAACAAAGGGAAGTAAGCCAGACAAAGACAAATAATCGTGTGTAATCGCTTATATGTGGAATCTAAAAAAATAGAAGTGAGCTTATTTATAAAGCAAAGACTCATAGAGAATGAACTTATGATCAGCAGGGAGAAGGGTGGAGTGAAGCGAAAGACTGGGAGTTTGGGATTGACATGTATACACTACTATATTTAAAACTGATAACCAACAAGAACCTGCTGTATAGCACAAGGAACTCTGCACAATATTCTGTAATAACCTAAATGGGAAAAGAATTTGGAAAATAATAGATTCGCATATATATAAATACTAATAATTTTAAAATAAAATTTAAGAAAAACAAAAGGGCATCTAAAGACTGTGTTAAAATGGCACGATGAGGTCAGCAGTGTTTAGTAGGGATCCACAGAAAGCAATGACAGCTGTTCTCAGCTGAAAAGTAATATATACAACGTTCTCTCACTTGATTACTTGACTTGTAGAGTAAGAACAGATTTTATGACCAGACTCTACTGGTTGCAGAGTGGGAATTATAAGGAAAGTGAGAAAGTCAGTTCTTAGGTAGGTTGATAAGGATTCCAAAGCCCTCCAGGAGGAGGAGGAAGGGACATTTTTTTCTACATTCCTTTGCCTTAGTCAAATAAGACATTTTTTCTTAAGCTCTCAGTTGCCATGGCAACAATCTATTTTGCATAAGACTAACTGTCTCTAAACCCAGAGCTAATGACTACACAACAAAACAATATATCTTGTTCAAGGGTATATTTTCCTTAAGCTCTGTGCTAATGATTATATAATAACAATGTGTCTTGCTTGAGGACATGTCTGTCCTTAAGAGGAACTCATTCCTTCCCTTCCCGCTAACTTTGTTATCTTAAGATACATGTTGAGGGAGTCAGTCTGGAAAGACCTTTAGAACCTTGAGACATTCTTTTGATCTATTGTTAGTAACTAACTGAAACAATATATAAGACTAGCAAGAGGGGCGCTCTTTCTGCCCCCTTCTGACGTCTGTGTCAGAAGCTTTCACTGTCCCTTTTCACTCTAATAAAACTTGGGCCTCACACAGCCCTGAGTGACTGAAGCTGCATCCTTGGTTCTGAAGCAAAATGTTCTCCTTTGGAGATCACGAATCTGACACCATTTACTATAAGCTATCAAAAGGAAATCCTTCACAGTGTCATGATTTGGGACTCTGAGATTTGGAGTGGCATGTTTGAACCTCCTACCCCACACCAGACTAGCTTTTGTTTTCTAAAAGCTGTTCAATGGCTCCTCTTGGGTCAGTTGAGTCTCAAGGGATGCTCTTCTCATTGTCTCAGGCCCAAAACAAAGTGACATCCAAGCACAGCCCAGAAGGAGAACCTCAAGTTCTATTACCCAGGGAGGTTGCAGACACACTTGAGAGACTGCAGCATCTTGAGTATTTGTAGTTGGCAGGAGTCTGTGAAGCCTGCCTGTGAGTTATGTTGAGGATATTAGAACCAGTAAGGACCAGTTATAACACTGGACTGACTGTGTTTATAAGTGAGGGGATTAAACAGTACCAACAATTCATTTTAAAGCTTAACAGTGAAACTATCTCAGTAAAATGACGTGAAATCTAGACTCACAGTGGCCTTCAGCCCAAGACATTGAAATGCTGGCACTTACTTCCCTAATACACTATGAAGGGAAAAGCCCGAGTTTTTAAGAGTTGCAAATGTTGGAGTAGATTCATCATGTTGAGTAGATCCATCAGTAATCCACTCATAATCTAGCCAGAAGTAGGGATACTCAGAGATAACCCCCTGACCTAGATACTTAGAAAGGCACCAGGGAAACAGGTCCAGCATCCATGAAGTTCACAGTAAACGATGGTGGAAGATGCCACCATGAACTCTTGGAGTAGCAGGATCAGATGGCATGACTTAACCTACAGAGACAGCGGGTTCAGTGACCATGATAAGCCCTAGTAATGGTAGGTAAATCAAAGCAATTTGATGTACAACATATGAGACAATGAACAGTTGATCCTGAGGTCTGTAGTAGTGACACAGATGCAAAATCTGTGAAGGCTATGCTTGGTATATGCAATCTTTGAAGGACTAGGGAGTAGCAGCACATGTAGGCATAAAGGACTCTTTGAAACTAGATTCAGAGTACCTTTGTTGATCAGATTGAACAAAGAGAGGAACCTCATTGAAAGGAACCCTGCATTATGGCTACCAGTCTATACTGTCATTCTTCCTCTGTATCTTTCCCAGAGAAAAGGAGCTGTTCACCACAGTGATTGTGTCCAGAGGAAAGGAAAATAATCAGAATTTCTAGAGTTATTGCATTCTGGCTAGAATTGTAAAAATTCCCTTGGGACATAAAATGACATTAGGGTCTAAAATCAGAGGGGGATATGGAAGTCAGGGAATAAGCAGTCTTGTTTACCTTGCTCATCTTCTAGGAGCCCAGAAAAATGATTGGATTTCACCTGTAAGGAAGGGTCAGTGAAACATTTTGGTTCATCCCTAAACTTGGTAAAATCTGTGCTTTCTGTTATAATATTAATATATCCTGCCTAAAGGGATTTTATAAATAAATTTATTTATTTTTAATTGAAGGATAATTGCTTTAAAATATTGATTTCATTTCTGCCATACATCAACATGAATTAACCATAGGTATACACCTGTCCCTTCCGTCTTGAACATCACTCCCACCTCCCACATTTTCTCATCCTTCTAGGTTTTACAGAGCCACAATTTGAGTTCCTGAATCATACAGCGAATATCCTTTGGCTTTTACATATAGTAGCGAATATGCTTCCATGCAACTCTCTGCATTTGTCTCAGCCTCTCCTTGTCCCCTGCCAATATCCAAAATTCTGTTCTCTATGTCTGTCTCTCCATTGTTGCCCACAAATAGGTTCATCAGTACCATCTTTCTACATTATTCATATGTTCATTAATATATATATTTCTTTCTTTCTGACTTAGTTCACTCTGTATAATAGGCTCTAGGTTTATCCATCTCATTAAAACTGACTCAAATGCATTCCTTTTTATGACTGAGGAGTAATAGATTTATATATGTACCACAACTTCTTTATCCATTCATCTGTCAACGGATCTAGGGTGCTTCCATGTCCTAGTTATTGTAAATAGTGCTGCAGTGAACATTGGGGTACATGCATTTTTTCAGTTTTGGTTTCCTAAGGGTATATGACTAGAAGTAGTATTGTTGGGTAATATGGTGGTATTTCTGCTTTATTGACTATGCCAAAGCTTTTGACTATGTGGATCACAATAAACTGTGGAAAATTCTGAAAGAGATGGGAATACCAGACCACCGACATGCCTCTTGGGAAACCTGTATGCAGGTCAGGAAGTAACAGCTAGAACTGGACATGGAACAACAGACTGGTTCCAAATAGGAAAAGGAGTACGTCAAGGCTGTATATTGTCACCCTGCTATTTAACTTATATGCAGAGAACATCATGAGAAACCCTGGGCTGGAAGAAGCACAAGCTGGAATCAAGATTGCCGGGAGAAATATCAATAACCTCAGATATGCAGATGATACCACCCTTATGGCAGAAAGTGAAGAAGAACTAAAGAGTTCTTGATGAAAGTGAAAGAGGAAAGGGAAAAAGTTGGCTTAAACTCAGCATTCAGAAAACAAAGATCATGGCATTGGGTCCCATCACTTCATGGAAAATAGATGGAGAAACAGTGGAAACAGTGGCAGACTTTATTGTTTTGAGCTCCAAAATCACTGCAGATGGTGACTGAAGCCATGAAATTAAAAGATGCTTACTCCTTGGAAGGAAAGTTATGACCAATCTAGACAGCATATTGAAAAGCAGAGACATTACTTTGAAACAAAGGTCCATCTAGTCAAGGCTATGGTTTTTCCAGTAGTCATGTACGGATGTGAGAGTTGGATTATAAGGAAAGCTGAGGGCCAAAGAATTTATTCTTTTAAACTGTGGTGTTGGAGAAAACTCTTGAGAGTCCCCTGGACTGCAAGGAGATCAAATCAGTCTATCCTAAAGGAGATCAGTCCTGGGTGTTCATTGGAAGGACTGATGTTGAAGCTGAAACTCCAATACTTTGGCCACCTCATGCGAAGAGTTGAATCATTGGAAAAGACCCTGATGCGGGAAAGATTGAGGGCAGGAGGCAAAGGGGACGACAGAGGGTAAGATGGTTGGATGGCATCACTGACTCGATGGCCATGGGTTTGGGTGGACTCCAGGAGCTGGTGATGGACAGGGCGGCCTGGCATGCTGCAGTTCATGGGGTTGCAAAGAGTCGGACACGACTGAGTGGCTGAACTGCACCGATCGATGGTGGCTTTATTCCTAGCTTTTTAAAGGAATCCCACCATGTCTTCCACAATGGCTGCATCAGTTTATACCCCACGAGCAGGGCAAAGGGTCTCCCTTTTCTCCACACTTCCTCCAACACTTGTTCTTTGTGGACTTTTTGATGACAGCCATTCTGACCGGTGTGAGATGATGTCTCAGTGTAGTTTTGAGTTGCATTTCTCTCATAATGAGCAATGTTGAGCATCTTTTCATGTGTTCATTAGGCATCTGTATGCGTTCTTTGGAGAAATATCTGTTTAGGTCTATTGCCCATTTTTTGATTGAGTTGTTTGCTTGGGACATTAATCCTTTATCAGTTGTTCCCTTTTCTATTATTTCCTCCCATTCTGAGAGCTTTCTTTTCACCTTGGTTATAGTCTCTTTTGCTGTGCAAAAGCTTTTAAGTTTAATTAGGCCCCACTTGTTTATTTTTGTATTCATTTCCATTATTCAAGGAGATGGGTCATAAAGGATCTTGCTTTGATTTATGTCATCAGGTGTCCTATGTTTTCCTCTAAGAGTTTTATAGTTTCTGGTCTTCTATTTCAGTCCTTTAATCCATTTTGAGTTTATCTCTGTGTATGGTGTTAGGAAGTGACCTAATTTCATTCTTGTACACAGTTGTAGTTCTCCCATCACCATTACTGAAGATACTATCTTTGCCCTATTGTATATTCTTGCTTCCTTTGTCAAAGATAAGTTGCCTGTAGGTATGTGGGTTTATCTCTGGGCTTTCTAACTATTCCATTGGTTTATTGCCAGGGTCCAGCCCCAGCGGGTTCAGGGGTCTTGAGGGATGCATGGCATTGGTGAAGTACTGAGTTGAGTCAATGTGTTGATGAAGCAGTCTCTCGTTTATTGTTGTTGGTTTACAGTTTTATAGCCAAAAAACATCCCCATTACATCACCTATCATTCTATACAATCTTTTATTTTCTATCTTCCATAGCAACTTTATCATTGAGCTCATCCCCCAATCTATCATCGAAACATTCCCCTTGCAGAAGTCAGATTTCTGTGTAATCAGATTTAAAAATAGTATGTTTACTATTTGATTGTCTTCAGCATACTTCATTCAGTCATGATAAGTACATCAATTTAAATAGAAAGGTTGCATTTCTCTTATCAGGTGCAGCTATGTAGAGGCTAGAGGGAAGGGCTAAGCTTGAAACTATTTTTATTCTAGTAACGTCAACAACTACCTGTCTCATTCTGTTCTGACACTCCAGTTCTTACAAGGAAAGAGAAGAAGAGACAGTCTAGCAGCACTGCTTTAGCAATAAAACCCTACTAACCTTATATAACTACTATCATGAATTCCTATGTCTACATTATCCTAAAGCAATTGATGTCTCCAACTATGCTGGCTACAGTTATGAGCATTCCTAAGTCCCATCCACCCTGGTCTCTGCAAGGAAGGGAGCTTCCACTGTGGAGGGGTCGGGGGAGTGGGAGGTGGAAAGGTGACCCAAGTACAAGCCCTTCTGGTGGTGGCCTTGCCATGACCCCCAGAGAACTCTTGGTAAACTCTCCAGTAAGGAGTAGGAGGTGTAGGAATCTATTTAAATGTCTCTTTTATTCCTCCTTTGTCCCCGAGGAAGGGAATTCACCTTCCCAGATCCTCTGGTCCATCTGGGGGAATTATCTCAGGATGAATTCTTTCTAACTGGGACTGACCTACTGAGATGAGCTAATGTCTCGAGCATGAGCAGAACTCCCAAGAAAAATACAAGGAGGGGCCTTGCCCAGGATGCCCCGATAAAGAAAGTCTGCTTTGCAGTTTCCTTCTTAGTCTCGTGACCTTGTCATACGAGCAAGGGGGCATCCTGATGGCTCCAGGCAGTTTATATTTCTGATTTTGTGCCAGTTCTGTAGTACAGTTTCTTTCTCTAGATTGTTTTTGCTATTCGGAGTCTTTTGTGTTTCCATACAAATTGTGAAATATATTGCTCTAGTTCTGTGGGGAAAAAAATGCTACTGGTAATTTGATAAGGATTACATTGAATCTGTAGATTGTACTTGGTAGGATAGCCATTTTCACAATATTGAGTCTTCAAACCCAGGGGCATGGAATATCTTTCCATATGTTTATGTCATCCTTGATTTATTTCATCAGTGTCTTGTAGTTTTCTGTACACAGCTCTTTTGTGTCCGTAGGTTTATTCCTAGGTATGTTATTCTTTTTGTTTCAATGGTAAGTGGGATTGATTCCTTAATTTCTCTTTTGATGTTTCCTTGTTAGTGTATAGGAATATAAGTGATTTCTGTGCATTTATTTTGTATCCTGCAAATTTATGAAATTCTCTGCTTAAGTCTAGTAATTTTCTGATAGTATCATTAGGGTTTTGCATATACAGTATCATGTCATCTGCAAATAGTGAAACCTTTACTTCTTCCTTTCCAATCTGGATTCCTTTTATATCTTTGTTTTCTCTGATTTCTGTAGCTGAAACTTCCAAGATATTATTGAATAATAGAAGCAAGAGTGGGTACCCTTGTCCTTTTTTTTTTTTTAATTGTTTTTGCCATACATTGTCATGATATCACCATGGGTTTACATATGCTTCCCCTCCGGAACCCCCCTCCCTCCTCCCTCCCCCCCGGGAAATCTCGCTGCACCAGTCCCGAGCATCAATCCTGGGCTGGCGATTGATTAGACACATGACAATTAACATGCTTCAATGCCCTTCTCCCATATCATCCCACCCTTACCCTCATCCACAAAGTCCACGAGTCTATTCTATACATCTGCGTTCCTTTTGTTGTCTCCCATGTTGGGTTCTCATTACTGTCTTTCTAAATTCCATATATATGCGTTAATATACTGTATTGTTGTTTTTGCTTCTGGCTTACTTCACTCTGGATAATGGGCTCCAGTTTCGTCCATCTGAGTAGAATTGCTTCAAATGAATTTTTTTTTTAATGCTGAGTAATATTCCATTGTGTATATGTACCACAGCTTTCTTATCCAATCATCAGTTGATGGGCATCTAGGTTGTTTCCATGTCTTGGCTATTGTAAACAATGCAGCGAAGTAAAACTCTCTCTGTTTGCAGATGACATGATCCTCTATATTGAAAACCCTAAAGACTCTACGAGAAAATTACTAGAGCTAATCAGTGAATATAGCAAAGTTTCAGGTACCCTTGTCCTTGTTCCTGTTCTTAGAAGAACTGCTTTCAGAGTTTCACCATTGAGAATAAAATTAGCTGTCAATTTCTTCTATATAGCCATTATTTGCTCAGAAAAAAAAATGCAGCTGTTTGACAAAAGAGGTTGTGGCTATGACTAGCAGGAAAGAAATCCAATTGTTTTCCCAGGCAACTTTCCAGCTGTCATGCTTTTGCATTCATATGGCAAAAACACGGCAACTTGCCAAAAGGATCAAATATCCAGCTTCACTTCAAGCCATTTTATCTGCCTTTTCCAAGAAGTTGAAAAACACATACAGCGTACACTGCACCTTTTCATGGGGAAACTAGTTTGGGGAGAGTGCTCTGGGGGTACTGGGTACCCTGTGATCAGGTTACCTTAACTAGGTGAATATGCACTCCATGCGGAGCTCTCAGGCAAGTAGGTGCCACCAGCTAGTTTCTCTCAGGAAACACAGTTGTTTGACCAAATATGTTGCAGCAGATGTATAGAAGAGTCTTTTGGACTTTATGGGAGAGGGCGAGAGGGGGGATGACATGGGAGAACGGCATTGAAACATGCAAATTATCATATGTGAAGTGAATCGGCAGCCCAGGTTTGATGCATGATACAGGGTGCTCAGGGCTGGTGCACCGGGATGACCCAGAGGGATGGAATCGGGAGGTGGAAGAGGGGTTCTGGAAGGGGAACACATCTATATCCATGGAGGATTCATGTCAATGTATGGCAAAACCAACACAATATTGTAAAGAAAAAAAGTATTTCTTGAATTTGTTACAATAAAAAAAGAAAGAAAGAAACCAAGACTTTAATAACTTGCCCAAGTTCACACAAGCTAATAGAGGGCTGAACCAGAATGTAGATGCAGGCATTTCGGTATCAAGGACTTGTCAGGCCCCTGTAAAGCCCTCTGAATAAAATAATACTAATGATAAGAAAGATATAAAATAGTTGTGCCATTGCTACTGACTCTTTAGCTCCCCTCCCCTGCAATAACAATGGCAGAGAATGTTAGTGCTTCTTGAAGAGTTAGACTAGAGGAAAAAAAGATCAGTAATGTTTATTGTCTAATAGCATACATCATAACTCACAATGCTTACTATGTATGCTTATAGAGACTATCTGGAATTATTTTTTCCACTGAAGCTTCTTGTTTCCACATTCTGTTTTGTTCAGAAACAGTGTTCATAAGCCTTATGTTATTATTTGACTCACAGGGATCCCTGTTAACATGTGGGAGATGGAAAAACAAGTAATAGGCTTATCTCTCATCCTTGCAATTATTTTCTTTTTCTTCTTTTAAAATTTTCTTTACTTTATTGTGTTGGTTTTGCTATACATTGACATGAATCCACCATGGGTATACATATGCTCCCCCTCCAAAACTCTCCTCCCTCCTCCCTCCCAATTCCCTTCCCCTGGGACATCTCGGTGCACCAGCCCCGAGCATCAACCCTGGGCTAGCAATTGATTTCACATATGATAATTAACATGTTTCAATGTCATTCTCCCATATCATCCCACCCTTGCCCTCTTCCACAGAGTCCACGAGTCTGTTCTATACAAGATATCATGGCTTGTGTGCTTCATTTAATAACAATGTTTTTTTAAAAGTGATCCACATGGATGGATATGGATTCAGTTCATTTTTTAACCCCAGGGGCCAGGTTTTATTTATTGTATACATATATCCACTCTTTTTCAGGCTTCCCGGGTGGCAAAAAAAAGAAAAAGAAGAAGAAATCTAATGTTTCAAGGCAGTTTTGCACAGCCACCTAGTCACATACTGAGTGGGAAAACAGTTCCCTAAGTGAAAAACAATGACTTTCCAGGTTCACACCTAGAAACTTCCCCTGCCCTTTTCAAGCATTTAAAGAACACCCCTAGAGCACACTGCACCAAATGCCAGAAAACTTATTTGGTGGGAGTGCTCTGGTGGTACTAAGTACACGATGGTTGGCTTTCCCTGACTGGGTGGAACTCTACAGCAAATTGAGCTCCTAGGTAACTGGGTACCAATGACCTGTTTCTCTCTACAAATGCAGTTGTTTGTTCAAAGATGTTGCAGGAATGAGTAGCAAGAAAGAAATCCAATAGTTTACCAGACAGATTTTGGGCTGCATCCCTCAGTGATCCTAGTGTAAAAACTCTGCAACTTGTCAAAAGGGACTGACTATGCAGGTCCACACCTTGATGTATTCCCTGCACTTTACAATCACTTGAATAACACAGATAGAGTACCTTTCACCCTCTCACGAGAAACCTTGTTTGGGGAGCGTGCTCTGGGAGTAGTGAGTACCCTGCGATTTTGTTTCCTTGACTCGGTGAAACGGTACTGTCCGCTGAGATCCTAGCCAAGCAGGTTCTACCAGCCTGTCTCTCTCACAAAATGCAGTATTTCACCAAAGATGTTATGGCAAAGTCTTGTAGGGAAGAAATACAAGACCTCTCCAGGCTGTTTTCAGGCTGCCATCCCTCAGTGATCATAGGGAAAAAACTGTGCAACATACCGAAAAGGTCCAACTTGCAGGTCCCCACCTTGATGTATTCCCTGCCTTTTCACAGATAGAGCGCCTTGCACTATTTCATGAGAAAATTTGTTGGGGGAGTACTGACTACCCTCAGTTAGATTACCCTGACTAGGTGAATCTGTGCTGTGTGCTGAGCTCTTTGGAAAGTAGGTACCACCAGCCAGTTTCTTTCAGGAATTGCAGTTGTTTGACCAAATACGTTGCAGCACAAAGAAATTTAATGGTGTTTCAGGCAGCTTTGTGCTGCCATCTGGTTGCATCCTGAGTGCATACACAGTTCAATTAGCAAAAATAAAAATGACTTTCCAGGTTCACATCTAGAAGTTTCTCCTGCCCTTTCCAAGCATTTGAAGAACACCCTTAGAGCGCACTGAAGCTGTACCAGAAACATACCAGAAAACTTATTTGGTGGAAGTGCTCGGTGGTACTGAGTACAAGATGGTTGGTTTTTCCTGAATAGGTGAAACTGTGCTGTGAGCTGGCCAGTTTCTCTCAGAAAATGAGATGGTTTGACCAAAGATGTTGCCGCAATGACTAGCAGGAAAAAAAGTCCATGCTTTTTCCACGGGGCTTTCAGGTTGCCCTTCATCAGCATTTCAAGTGAGAACACACTGCAGTTTGTGATAAGAACCAATTTTCCAGGTTCACACCTAGCAGGGTTCCCTGCCCTATGCAAGCAGCTGTATAACACACCCTTAAAAGCACACTGTAAACTTTCACGAGAGAACTTGTTTGGAAATATGATCCTTATGCCAAAAGCAATATTTTTCCCATGTGAATGCTAATTAGTTGCAACCTCTAAGATGCCTGAAAAACACTCTGATTGCTTTGTTCTATTCACTGCAGCGTATCTATTGTAGGTCAAGTGAGTTTTTAGAAACATTTCGGAGTGCTCACAGCTCTTTGCTACCAGCTCTCCTAGAGAACATTTAGGCCCAACACCAACCAATTACTATCTCAGTTGTGTATTCACCGCATGTGGAACATTTTCTGCACGTTTTCTTCATGGAAGTGTCCTGTGTTTCCCAGGTGTGTGTTTTTCCTGGTATAAAGAACAGGAGAGATTCTGTTTGTCACTTTGGAAATTTGACTTTGAGAAATATTTTTCCTCTAAAAAAGCTAGATTAGCGGCACTCTCTAAGCTGTCTGGAAAATCACTTTGGTTGCTTGTGTTCAATTCACTGCATCAATAACTTTTGATGCACAAATGAGTTTTTAAATAGAAACTCCTTGCTAGTAGCCCTCTGAGAGAACACCTAGGTCTAACTCAGTCCTACATGAGATATGCATACATCTCACGCAGAATATTCTGTTTTCTTCATGGAAGTGTTCAGCGTGTCTTAGGTTTGTGTTTTTACTTGTTGGAATTTGCAAGGAAACATGCTCTTTGTCTCCTTGGCAATTGGGGGCAATTGGCAAAAGCAGTATTTTCCCCTCTGGTATATAGTTGTGGCCTCTAAGTTGCCTGAGAAACACACTGGCTGACTTTGTTGTACTCACTGCAGCAATTTTGTCTGTGGACAAGAGAGTTTTCAGAATAAACAGAATATTTGCAATGCCTTGCTAGTAACTCTCTAAGAGAAACACCTATGCCTTCTTAGGCACTAGCTCAGTATGCATTTGCCATATGCAAAACCCTTAGTTAACACACGTTTTTTCATGGAAGGATTCACTGTGTGTCAGGTGCTTCTTTTTACTTGTTGGAAACAGCAGGGAAAGATGCTGCCCTGTGAAAGACAGGTAATTGTGGCCCCTGTGCTGCCGGAAAGAGTCTCTGGCTGTTTGTGTCTTATTCACTGCAGTAATGTCTCTCATTGAACAAGTGAGTTTTCAGGGGAAAAAAAAAATGGATGCTTGCAATTCTTTGCATGTAGATCTTTAAGAGAGCACCTAGACCTTACTAGGTGCATCAGGTATGCATTCAAGTAATGCTTCCAGGTACGTGCTCACAGAAAGGATAATGTGTATCCTTTCAAATACTTCATAATTGAAACCTTCTGTCAAAAGCAGTATTTTTCCACTGCAAAAGCTAGAAATTTGTGGCCTCTAAGTTGCCTGAAAAACACTTTCGTTGCTTGTGTTCATTCATTGCAGCAATGTCTCTGTTTCAGCAAGTAAGTTTTTAGAAGGAAATATGGTGTTTGTAGTTCCTAGCTTGTATCCCTCACATAGAACAACTAGGCCTACCAAGGTAAAACCTATGTATTCATCACACACAGAGCATTCTGCACACTCAATATTTTTAATGGAAAGGTTCAGTGTGTCTTGGGTGATTGTTTTCACTGGTTTGAAACTGCAGGGAAAGATTCTGTTTTTCACCTTTTAAAATAGTGCCTGCTGAAACAAGGAGCATTTCCTTCTGTGAAATCTCTGTAGTTGCAGCATCAAAGCAACTCTGGTTCCTTGTGTTACACTCACTACAACAGTGTCTCATTAAACAAGTGAGTCTTTAGAAGGGTGCTTGCAATTCCTTGCTGGTAGTTCTCTAAGAGAATACCTAGGCACAGAAGGTACTAACTCTGGTATGCATTCACCATGTGCAAATCACTCTGTGTATACAAGTTTCTTCATGAACGTGTTCAATATGTCTCACATACATCTTTTTGCTAGTCAGAAACTGCAAGAAAGATGCTGTCTGTCACCTGGGAAACTGGGGTCTATTGGCATAGGGGTATTTTACCCTGGTGAAAGCTAGGTAGTTGCAGGCTCAAAGCTGCAGAAAAACACTTGGGCTGCGTGTGTTCTATTCAGCTGCATGGTCTTGTTGGACAAGTAAGTTTTTAGAAATAAACAAGGTTCTTACACTTCCTTGCAGTTAGCTCTGTAAGAGAACACCTTGGCCTACTGGGTACTAACCCTGGTATGCATTCACCACATGCAGAACACTGTGTACACACATGTTTATTCGTGGGATGGATCAATGTGTCCCAAGTTTGTGTTCTTGCTTCCCAGAAACTGCCTTTCCCCCTTTTGAAGTTATGCAGCTGGGGCTTCAAAGCTGTCTGAAAGACATTCTTGTTTCTTGTGTTCTGTTCTCCTCAGCTATGTTTTTGGACAAGTGATTGCTTAGTTTAGAAAGAAACTAAGTTCTTGCAACTCTGTGTTAAGAAGCTCTCTGAAAGAACAGCTCAACCTAACAGGTAATAACATATATGCATTCACCAGATGCAGAACACTTGGCACGTACAAGATTCTTCCTTAAAAATCAGTGTGGATAAGGCAAGTGTTTAGCTGGTTGGAAGCTGCAGAGTATGTGCTGTTTGTCACCTTAGAAACTGGGGCCTGCTGGCAAGAGCAGTATTTTCCTCCTGTGAATGCTAGGTGTGTGAAGTTTCAAAGCTGCTTAAAAACACTGGTTGCATGTCTTCTATTCACTGCAACAATATCACTCTATGACAAGTGAGAAAGAAATATATTGCTAGCAACTCTTTGCTAGTATCTTTCTACTAGAACTCCTAGTCTTAACCAGCTACTTATTATGTATATTCATTCCACAAGGAACACTGCCTACACAAGTTTCTTCATGGAATGGTTCAGTGTGTCTCTGGTATGCGTTTACTTTAAATCCTGTAACTTTACTACTTTCACTGATTAGCTCGTATAGCCTTTGGTGGTGTTTTTAGGGTTTTCTAAAGCTAAAGACAAAGGAGAAAATGAAAGATATAACCATCTGAATGCAGAGTTCCAAAGAAGAGCAAGGAGAGATAAGAAAGACTTCCTCAGTGATCAACGCAAAGAAATAGAAGAAAACAATAGAATGGGAAAGACTAGAGAACTCTTCAAGAAAATTAGAGATACCAAGGGAACATTTCATGCAAAGAGGTGCACAATTAAGGACAGAAACATTATGGACCTAACAGAAGCAGAAGACATTAAGAAGAGGTGGCAAGAATACACAAAAAACTATACAAAAAAGATCTTCATGACTCAGATAACCATGATGATGTGATCATTCTGCTAGAGCCAGACATCCTGGAATGAGAAGTCAAGCAGGCCTTAGAAAGCATCACTATGAACAAAGCTAGTAGAGGTGATGGAATTCCAGTGGAGCTATTTCAAATCCTAGAATATGATGCTGTGAAAGTGCTGCACTCAATATGCCAGCAAATTTGGAAAACTCAGCAGTGGCCACAGCCCTGGAAAAGGTCAATTTTCTTTTCAATCCCAAAGAAAGGCAATGCCAAAGAATGCTCAAACTACTGCACAATTGCACTCATCTCACACACTAGCAAAGTAATGCTCAAAATTCTCCAAGAGAGGGTTCAACAGTATGTGAACCAAGAACTTCCAGATGTTCATGCTGGATTTAGAAAAGGCAGAGGAATTAGAGATTAAATTGCCAACATCTGATGGATCATAGAAAAAGGAAGAGCATTCCAGAGAAATATCTACTTTTATTGACTATGCCAAATCCTTCACCTATGTGGATCTCAACAAACTGTGGAAAATTCCTGAAGAGATGGGAATACCAGACTGCCTTATCTAACTTCCTCCTGAGGAATCTGTATGCAGGTAAAGAAGCAACAGTTAGAACTGGACTTGGAACAATGAACTGGTTCCAAATAGGAAAAAGAGTACGTCAAAGCTGTATATTGTCACCTTGCCTATTTAACTTATATGCAGAGTATATCCTGCCAAATGCCAGGCTGGATGAAACACAAGCTGGAAGCAAGATTTCTGGGAGAAATACTGATAACGTCATATATGCAGATGACACCACCCTTATGGTAGAAAGTGAAGAGGGACTAAAGAGCCTCTTGATGAAAGTGAAAGAGGAGATGAAAAACCTGGCGTAATACTCAACATTCAGAAAACTACGATCATGATATCTGGTCCCATCACTTCATGGAAAATAGATGGGGAAACAATGGAAACAGTGACAGACTTTATTTTCTTGGGCTCCAAAATCACTGCAGATGGCGACTGCAGCCATGAAATTAAAAGACGTTTACTCCTTGGAAGAAAAGCTATGACAACCTAGACAGCATATTAAAAAGCAGAGATATTACTTTGCTGACAAAGGTCCATTTAGTCAAAGCTGTGGTTTTTCTAGTAGTCAAGTATGGATGTGAGAGTTGGATCATAAATAACGCTGAGCATTGAAGAACTCATGCTTTTGAACTATGGTATTGGAGAAGACTCTTGGAGTCCCTTGGACTGCTAGGAGATCTAACCAGTCAATCCTAAAGGTAATCAGCCCTGAATATTCATTGGAAGGACTGATGCCAAGGCTGAAGTTCCAATACTTTTGGCCACCTGATGTGAAGAACTGACTCATTGATAAAGATCCTGAAGTTGGGAAAGATTGAAGACAGGAGGAGAGGGGTGACGCCAGAGGATGTGATGGTTGGATGGCATCACTGACTCGCTAGACATGAGCTTCAGCAAGCTCTAGGAGTTGGTGATGAACAGGGAAGCCTGGTGTCCTGCAGTCCATGAGGTCCCAAAGAGTCGGACATAACTGAGCAACTGAACTGAACTGAACCTATAATATCATATCATCTGAAAACAATGAATATTTTATTTATTCTCCAATCTGAATTCCTTTTATTTCTTTTCCCCCTCTGAATCCCACAGCTAGGACTTCCAGAACTCTGTTAAATAATAGTTATGAGATTGGGCACCATTGTCTTCTTCTTGATCTTACAGGAAATACCTTCAGCTTTTCACCATTGAGAATAACGTTTGCTGTCAGTTTGTCATACATGGCCTTTATTATGTTGGGGTAGGTTCCTTCTATGCTGATTTTTCTGGAAAATTTTTATCATACATGAGGTTTGAATTCTGTCAAAAGCTTTCTCTGCATCTATTGAGATGATCATGTTCTTATCTTTCAATTTGCTAATATGATACATCATATTGATTTGCACATATTGAAGAATCCTTAAATCAGTGGGATAAACCCTGCTTGATGTATGTAATTCTTTTAATGTGTTGTTGGATTCTGTTTGCTAGAACTTTGTTGAGGATTTTTGCCTCTACATTCATCAGTGACATTAACCTATAATTTTCTTTTTGTGATATCTTTGTCTAGTTTTGGTATCAGGGTGATGGTGGCATCATAGAAAGAGTTTGAGTGTTTTCCTCTCTCTGTAAATTTTAAGAACAGTTTGAGCAGGATAGGTGCTAACTCTACTCTGAACTTTTGATAGAATCTCCTGTGAAGACATCTGGCCCTGGGCTTTTGTTTGTTGGAAGATTTTTATCACAGTGTCAGTTTCAGCACAGTTCAGTTCAGTTCAGTCCCTCAGTCATGTCTGACTCTTTGTGACCCCATGGACCACCACATGTCAGGCCTCCCTGTCCATCACCAACTCCCAGAGTTTACTCAAACTCATCTCCATTGAGTCGGTGATGCCATCCAACCATCTATTCTCTGATGTCCCCTTCTCCTCCCACCTTCAATCTTTCCCAGAACCAGAGTCTTTTCAAATGAGCAGCTCTTCTTATCAGGTGGCCAAAGTATTGGAGTTTTAGCTTCAATATCACTCCTTCCAATGAACACCCAGGACTGATCTCCTTTAGGATGGACTGGTTGGATCTCCTTGCAGTCCAAGGGACTCTCAAGAGTCTTCTCCAACACCACAGTTCAAAAGCATCAATTCTTCGGTGCTCAGCTTTCTTTATAGTCCAACTCTCACAGTTTGTTCATATTTTCTACTTCTTCTTTCAGTTTTAGAAGGTGGTTCTTTATAGAGAATTTATCCATGTTTTTTCCAGGTTGTCTATTTTATTGTCATATAGTTGCTCATAGTAGTCTCTCATGATACTTTGTATTTCTGCATTGTCCTTTTTTGTTTCTAATTTTATTTATTTGTCTCTTCTCCTTTCTTTTGATGAGTCTGGCTAATGGTATGTCTATTTTATTTTCTCAAAGAACCAACTTTTAGTTTTATTGATCTTTGCTATCATTTCTCTCATTTCTTTTCTATTTATTTCTGTTCTGATATATATGACTTCTTTCCTTCTACTAATGCTGAGGTTTTCTTGTTGCTTTTCTAGTTGCTTTAAGTGTAATGTTGGTTAGGTTTGCAATGTTGATTGGTTTAATGTTGGTTGGTTTTTAATTTGATGTTTGTCTCATTACTTGAGGTAGGCTTGTATTGTTATAAACTTTCCTCTTAACACTGCTTCTAACTGCATCCCATAGATTTTGAGTTGTCATATTTTCATTGTCACTTGTTTCTAGGTATTTTTTTAAATTTCCTCTTTGATTTTTTCAGTGTCCTCTTAGCTATTGAGAAGTATATTTTTTAGCCTACATGAGTTTCTGTTTTTGATAGATTTTTTTTCCTGTAATTGATATTTAATGTTATAGCTTTGTAGTCAGAAAAAAGCTTGATACAATTTCAGTTTTCTTAAATTTACCAAGAGTTGATTTGTGACCCACAGTGTGATCTATCCTGGAGAATATTCCATGTGTACTTGGGGGAAAAGTGTATTATTTTCAGTTTGTATCTGCTCCTAGGTCTGAAGTGAGTGTCTTATAGACAGCATATACAGAGATCTTTTTGTACCTACTCAAGCATCCTTTTTCTTCTGGTTGGAGCATTTAAACTACTTACATTTAAAGATAATTATTGGTAGGCATGATCCTATTACCATTTACTTTATTGATTTGGGTTTGTTTTGGTAGGACTTTTCTTTCTCTCATGCTTCTTATCTAGAGAAATTCCTTTAGCATTTGTTGCAGAGCTGGTTTTGTTGTGCTGAATTCTCTTAACTTTTGATTATCTGTAAAGTTTTTTATTTCTCCATCAATCTGAATGAGATTCTTGCTGGGTAAACTTGGTTGTACTTTTTCTTTTTTTCCCCTTGTTTCATTCCTTTAAGTATATCCTGACACTCCCTTCTAGTCTTCAGAGTTTCTGCTGAAAGATCAGTTGTTAACCTTATAAGGATTCCCTTATGAGGATGATACTTGTTCTTTTTCTCTTGCTTTTAATGTTTATTCCTTGTGTTTAATTTTCATTAGTCTGATTAATAAGTGCCTTGGTGTGTTTGTTTTTGGATTTATCCTGCACAGGACTCTCTGGGCTTCCTGGACTTGGGTGGCTATTTCCTTTCTCATGTTAGGGGATTTTTTTAAAATACAATCTCCTTAAGTATTTTCTCACACTCTTTCTCTTTCTCTTTTTTTCTGAGACCCCTATAATATGAATGTTGGTGTGCTTACTGTTGTCCCAGAGATCTCTGAGACTGTCCTCATTTCTTTTCATTATTTTTTCTTTATTCTGCTCTGCTTCAGTAATTTCCACCATTCTGTCTTGCAGCTCATTTATCCATTCTTCCACCTCAGTTTTTCTGTTATTGATTCCCTCTATTGTATTTTTTTCTCTAGTAGTTCAGTCGGTAAAGAATCTGTCTACAGTTCAGAAGACCCAGGTTCAATCCCTGGGTCAACAAAATCCCCTGGAGGAGGAAATGGCAACCCACTCCAGTATTCTTGCCTGGAAAATCCCTTGGGCAGAGAAGTCTGGCAGACTATAGCACATGAGGTTGCAAGAGTTGGACACAACTTAGCAACTAAACCACCACCATTGTATTTTTTATTTCAATTATGTTGTTCGTTATTAATTATCTGTTCTTTATTTCCTCTGTGTGTATGTGCTAAGTCGTTTCAGTCAGGTCTGACTCTCTGTGACCCTGTGGACTGTAGCTTGCCAGTCTCCTTTGTCCATGGAGATTCTCCAGGTAAGAACACTGGAGTGAGTTGCCATTTTCTTCTCCAGGGGATTTTCCTGACCAGGGGTTGAACCCATGTCCCTTATGTCTCTTGTATTGGCAGGAGTGTTCTTTATCACCAGCACCACCTGAGAAGGCCACAGATGCTTCCCTGGTGGCTCACATGGTAAGGAATCTGCCTGCAGTGTGGGACACCTGAGTTTGATCCCTGGAGAAAGGAATGACTCCAGTATTTTTGCCTGGAAATTTTCATGGAGAGAGGACCCTGGCAGGCTACAGTCCAGGTGGTCATGAAGAGTGAAACATGACTGAGTGACTAACACGTATTTCCTCTAGCCCTTATTAAATGTTTCTTGTATCTTCTCAATCTGTACCTCCATTATATTCATTTGTTCCTCCATTTCTTTTCTCTGCAGTTTTGAATCATCTTTACTGTCATTACTCTGAATTCATCTTCAGGTGGTGGTGGCGGTTTATTCTCTAAATCATGCTGACTCTTGTGACCCCATGGCTCCTCTGCCCATAGTATTTTCCAAAACTTAAGACTAATGGTAAAAGCAATTTTAATTTGATGGGAACCTAAGAAGAAACTCACAAATTCACACTCACAAAAAGAAAAAAAAAAAAAGAGTAATGAGAAGAACCAAAAAAGAAGAGAGCAATCGAGCCAAGAAACAAACCCATAAATGAAACAAATACTAAAAACTAGAATAGCAAAAATACAAAACCAAATATATGAGGAAAATGGAATACAATGAAAAAATATTGTAGAAATGGGAAAAATGAATTTATTTAAAAATAAAAGCATTAAGAAAGGAAAAAGTAAGTAAAAATAAAAATTAAGGATTAATAAAAAGGAATAATGGAAAAAATGAAAGAAAAAATTTTTATATTAAAGAAAAATGTTTTTTC
>ML660247.1:3012325-3061016 GCA_007570785.1 Antilocapra americana
TTGATAAGAAAGCTGTGGTACATATACACAATGGAATATTACTCAGCATTAAAAAAAAATCATTTGAATCAGTTCTACTCAGGTGGATGGAACTGGAGCCTATTATCCAGAGTGAAGTAAGCCAGAAGGAAAAACAACAATACAGTATACTAACGCATGTATGTGGAATTTAGAAAGATGGTAATGAGAACCCTGTATGCGAGACAGCAAAAGGAACGCAGACATATAGAACAGACTCGTGGAATCTGTGGAAGAGGGCAAGGGTGGGATGATATGGGAGAATGGCATTGAAACATGTTAATTATCATATGTGAAGTCAATCACCAGCCCAGGGTTGATGCTCAGGGCTGGTGCACCGGGATGACCCAGGGGGAGGGAATCGGGAGGGAGGAGGGAGGGGGGTTCTGGAGGGGGAGCATATGTATATCCATGGCAGATTCATGTCAATGTATGGCAAAACCAACACAATAAAGTAAAGAAAATTTTAAAAAAGAAGAAGAAGAATATGGACTTCCCTGGTAGCTCAGGTGATAAAGAATCCCTTTGCAATGCAAGAGATGCAGGAGACCCAGGTTCCATCCCTGGGAACCTGGAGAATGGAAGATCCCCTGGAGAATGGAATGGCTACCCACTCCAGTATTCTTGCCTGGAGAATTCCATGGAAAGAGGAACCTGATGGGATCCAGGCCATAGGGTCACAAAGAGTCAGACATGACTGAGCAACTAACACTTTTTACTTTAATAGGAATATTATCCTGCGGTGTCAGTTGTTCTCACCACACAGTGAGCTCAAGTCAACCTGCCCAGAAAGCCCTCTAATATTTCTAGGAAGATCTCTGGGCCTGCTGTGGGAACTGCAGGGTCTACTCCTACTCAGATCTGACCTTACTCCAGCTTATCCTTGCTTCCAAAGTCCACAATTCAAGTTAATTGTGGGGATTTAATCCACTGCACCTGCTGTTGCGGGAGCGAATTCCCTTCCTCTTCCTTGGTCACACAGCCCCTGGCACTCAGCTTTGGTTTTGACCCCACCTCTGCTTGTAGACCAGCCTCCGGTATGTGATCCATGCCCAGACAAGAAGACAATGATCTCTTGCTTCCTTGGCAGGCTGAGACTTTGCCCTGAACTCCTCAGATGTATGGAATAAGCCATATTAGAGTATCTTCACTGCAGTGAACCCCAGTCATCTCCCTGGGAAACCTGAGACTTGGCACCCAGCCTTCTGTCACTGTGGCAGGCATGCAAACAAGTGTTTCCAGCTGGGAAGTGCTGGTCAGCAAACATCCCTGTGGTGAATTCTGTTGTCTTCTTAGCATCTGTTGCTGTATTCCCCTCTGAGGTTCCAAAACTTCACCCATCCCTGCCTATGAGGAGGTTTCCAAGTATGTGGAAACATTTCCTCTTCCACAGCTTCCTTCCCAATTCCTTTGTTTCCTTTTTTTCTTCTGTCTTTTGCCCTACTTCATTCTGTGGAGATTAGCTTGTCTTTTGGGAAGTCTAAGCTCTTCTGCCAGTGTTCAGAAGGTGTTCTGTAGGAGTTGCTCCACAAGCAGGTGTATTTTTGATGAATGTGTGGGGAGGAAGGTAATCTCCATGTCTTACTCCACCATCTTGAAAGTCTCCCCCAGTACATGTATTCTTAATCTAAACACCCTTGCCTTCCACCTAGTTCTTATTAGCCCTAGATGCTTTATAAAATGAATTATTGGGATATTTAGGCACCGAGGGAGTAAAACAAATATATAATAGATGGGATTATAAGCTTAAATCTTAAAGTTAATTTCAGAAGAAGATAACTTCTTTGGTGTCTGCAATTCAGTTTCTATCTATCCCCTCATCAAGTTTCCCTTTGGGATTAGGATTTTGCTACATGATCCTAAATCAGAACTGAAGGACTGAGGGTGGGGATGTCTTAGGATCTAATTCTTCCTGAGCTGGATTAGAATTTAGCTCCCACATCTTTCATGACATGTGCTAGTGAGGCTGTCTTTTCTATGTCCATACAGCCTTCCTGGTAATGCAATTTACCAGTTGTTTCTGTTTCTGATAGGACACTAAAAATGATTCTGGCATTTTTTCCCCCTACATATAAGACCCACAGATGCTCTCTCCACCATTTTCAAGAGGCTTTCTGCTCCCATCCTTTGTGACCACCTCACTGAATGGAACTCCAGAGCTCTGATCAATAGCCTCATAAATAACAAGTTGGTTGCAGTTAACTTTTTTCTGATCATGTTACTTACCTCAAAGGAGTACCTTCCTTTGGGTTCTGAATTTGGCTGTTGTGCGGCACTTAACAATAACATGAGACTTCAGTGTCATTTCTGATTTGATCTGGACTGAATAGGATTGCTTTGGCATCAAACAATTTAATGACACGGGCTTGATAATTTGAGGGCTAGTGAGGAAAAAAGTAAAAAAAAAGAAACTTATAACATTATTTATACTCTTGTCCCAGGTGAAAATTTTGAAAAAATTTGATGAGAGGGAAGTGAGGGATTCTATGCTCAGAGCTCAACCTCCATTTGCGTGTCTTGGGACCAGAAAAATTCACTTTACTTGAACCCATTTTTTCTCCAGAAGTCCAATATTTTCAGTGTACAATTTTTCAGAACATGAGATTCACTCAGGATGACTTGTATCATGTTATAGCAGAAACTTTTATACCAGGGACACAGTCATCCAACACTCGAAAGAACTTTGCTTCTGTGGAACTATATTAAAATATTGATTTGAATATGTATGTATTTGTATGTAATCAGTAAATGCCCTTGTTCTGAGGGTGTAAGAATATGAATTTAAGAGATATATATCTGTTTTTCATTGTTGTTCAGTCACCCATTCATGTCCAAGTCTTTGTGACCTCAAAGAAAGTTCAGCATTCCAGGCCTCCCTGTCCCTCACCATCTCTTGAAGCTTGCCCAAATTCATGCCCCTTGCATCGGTGATGCCATCCAACCATCTCATCCTCTGACAACCTCAATCTTCTCCTTCTGCCCTAAATCTTTCCCAGCATCAGGGACTTTTCTGATGAGTTGGCTGTTTGCAGCAGATGGCCAAAATACTGGAGTTTCATCTTCAGCATCAGTCCTTCAAATGAGTATTCAGGGTTGATTTCCCTTAAGATTGACAGGGTTGATCTCCTCGCTGTCCAGGGGACTTCCAGGAATCTTCTTCAGCACCACAGTTCAAACACATCAGTTCTTTCGCATTCTGCTTTCTTTACAGTCTAGCTCTCACAATCGTATGTGACCACTGGGCAGACCATAGCCTTGACCGTATGGACCTTTGTCAACAGGGTAATGTCTCTGCCTTTCCACAAACTGTCTAGGCTTGTCATAGCTTCTTTTTCTTTTTCTTCTTCAGGAAATACCTTCTCTTCAGGAAAAATGGAAATATCAAGGGAACATTTCACCCAAAGATGGGCACAATAAAGAACAGAAATGGTAGGGACCTAGTAGATGCCAAAGAGATCAAGAAGAGGTGGAAAGAATACACAGAAGAACCATACAAAAAATAACTTAATGAACTGGATTGCTACAGTCAGTCACACTGCTGTTAATAAAGCTAGTGGATGCAATGGAATCCCAGCAGAGCTATTCAAAACTCTAAAGGATGATGCCATCAAGGTGTTCTTTTTGGTATGTCAGCAAATCTTGAAGGCCCAGCAGTGGCCGCAGGACTGGAAAAGGTCAATTCTCATTCCACTTCCCAAGAAGGGTAGGGCTAAAGAATGTGATAACCACCAGACAATTGCACTCATATCTAGTTTTACCTATGTGCATATTTTAAATATTTTAGAGGCCACACCTGGGAGTCTACAAGAATGTCACTCCAAGAGAGGTCTTCGTATTATTCAAATCTGAGAAACACTATTGTTTGATTACCATCTCTGTAATCTCCTTAGCTACCAATTATTTTAGTACTGTTTTGCTGCATACACTTTTGTAAAAAGCTGAGACTTCACAATTTATCAGTTAGCTATTGCCACAATAATCTTCATAGTAGCACTATTTACAATGGCCAAGACATGGAAACAACCTAAATGTCCATCAACAAATGAATGGATATGTGGTATGTATATACAATGGAATACTACTCAGCCATAAAGGAGAATGAAATAACGCCATTTGCAGCAACATGGGTGGATCTAGAGATTATCATATTAATTGAAGTAAGTCATGAAGAAAAATACAAATACCATAAGATGTCACTTAGATGTGCAATCTAAAATATGATACAAATGAACTTATCTAGGAAACACAAACAGACTCAGATATAGAGAAAAAAATTGTGGTCAGCAAGGGAGTAGGGGTTGAAGAGGAGTTTTATTGGGAGTTTGGAATTAGCAGGTACAAATTATTATACAGAGGATGGATAAACAATAAAGTCCTACACAGGGAATTATATTCTATATCTTGTAATAAATCATATGCAAAAGAGCAATGTGTATTATATATATACATATATATATATACCTCAATCAGTTCCCAGTTCAGTCACTCAGTTGTGTCGGACTCTTCATGACCCCATGGACTGCAGCACGCCAGGCCTCCCTGTCCATCACCAACTCCTGGAGTTTACTCAAACTCATGTCCATCGACTCGGTGATGCCATCCAGCCACCTCATCCTGTAATCCCCTTCTCCTCCTGCCTTCAATCTTTCCCAGCATCAGGGTCTTTTCAAATGAGTCAGTTCTTCACATCAAGTGGCCAACTGATGGAAATATTGGAGTTTCAGTTTAAGTATCAGTCTTTCCAATGAATATTCAGGACTGATTTCAAGAGTCTTCTCTAACACCACAGTTCAAAAGCATCAATTCTTTGGCGCTCAGCTTTCTTTATAGTCCAACTCTCATATCCATACATGACTACTGGAAAAAGCATAGCTTTGACTAGATGGACCTTTGTTGGCAAAGTAATGTCTCTGCTTCTTAATATTCTGTCTAGATTGCCCATAACTTTTCTTCTAAGGAGCAAGCATTTTATAATTTCATGGCTGCAGTCACCATCTATAGTGATTTTGGAGCCCCAAAAAATAAAAATAAAGTCTGTCACTATTTCCATTGTTTCCCCATCTATTTGCCATGAAGTGATGGGACCAGATTTTATATATATATATACAGCACATATTTTATATAATATAAAATACGTGCTGTGTTGTGCTTAGCTGCTCAGTCATGTCTGAATCTTTGCAACCTCATGGACTATAGCCCTCTGGTCTCCTTTGTCCACGGAGATTCTCCAGGCAAGAATACTGGAGTGGATTGCCATGCACTCCTCCAGGGCATCTTCCCAACCTGGGGACCAAACCCAGGTCTCCCACATTGCAGGCGAATTCTTTACCATCTGAGCCACCAGGGAAGCCCAAGAATACTGGAGTGGGTAGCTTATCCCTTCTCCAGAGGATCTTCCCAATCCAGAATCGAATTCGGATCTCCCATATTGCAGGCAGATTTTTTTTACCAGCTGAGCTACCAGGAAAGACTATAAATATTATATATCTATACATAAAGTGATTTCTATGTACAGCATAAATTAACACATTATTATAAATCAATTATACTTCAATAATTTTTTTTAAGTGCAGCATAACAAACCACCCCAAAACTTATTTTAAGCAACAGTTACCATTTTCTCTTATAGCTGGCTCTGTTTTTCACTTCAGGTCTATGGATTAACTATTGTGGTTCAGCTTTAAATATTTTTCTCCTTGGACAAGTCAATCCAATCAGGCAAAGGCACAAAAGGAAAGAGTAGAGGCTTCCTAAGACCTACACTCAAAACTGCCATGCTATTACTTTTGCCTACTTGCCATTAACCGAAACAAGCAGTCTGATCAAGCTCAAAGTCAAGGGATGGGGAAATATATTCCTCCCACCTTGAGATTATGGCAAGGGTATTGTTGCAAGATGTGATGGGTTAGGGCCAATCATTTAGTCTACCACTGTCAGTGACCGGTTGGGAATCCTGGATACTACCTTTGTTCTGTTTTTGTTAATAACCCCTGAGCAGTTATGTTGAGCAACATGTTTGCTGAAATAACTTTATAGTTCTGGACAAGCTAGGTAAGATGATACACTGATTAATAGGACAAAGGTAACATATATGCCTAGCCAAGAAGAATAAGTAACTTCTATCAGTGAGACCATAAGAATAGCAACATATTAGGAACTGAAAACAAATCATCCATGCTCTGAAATCAGTTTCTTGAATTTCTGTTGAATATAGTCTTTATCATTATACATGTATACATATGTCTGTATACATGCACATACACTGACGTTCACAATAGCATACGAGACACTGGTTCTTGTAAATGTTTAATTGTACATTATTTTCATGACTCGTGCTCATTTCTATTCTATATCACAAAGTCTCGAGTGACAAGAATTGTTCACTATTTTTATTTATATGATAGAAAGCAAATGTTACAAATTTGTTCCACCTTCATGATTACAAGCATTACAGGGTAAGATGGGTAAACAAGGCTAATAAAGTAGTCTCTTTTCTTCTGTTTAACCAGATACAGCACTTTGACATTTTTATGGTATGCAGGTTGTTTTAACTCATTGACGACTCACTGACTTATTTTGAAAGCCAGCAACAGCAAATCTTTGCAATGTGAGATCTTCCTCCATACCTACTCCAAGTATCTTAATTCCTGAACTACACTATGAAGTCAGAAATGATATTCACTGAAACATTCTTGAAGCTTTCACATCTTTATCTGACACCTCTTACTAAGGCAAGGAACTGTCTGATAAAGACTGTTTTCCTTTCATGTAATTTATTGATTTTTGGCTGTGCTGGCTCTTTCCTGCTGCCTGGGCTTTTCTCTAGTTGTGGCAAGCCGGGTCTGCTCTCTAGTTAGAGCATAGGCTATCGGGCTAGCAGGCTTCTGCAGTGGCAGCTCGCAGGCTCCAGAGCACAGGCTCAATAGTCGTGGTGCATGGGGTTAGCTGCTCTGAAGCATGTGGGATCCTCCTGGATGAGGGATCAAACCTGGGTCTCCTGCATTGGCAGGTGGATTCCTCACCACTGAGCAACCAGGGAAGCCCAAGACTATCTACTTAGCTAATCCAAGCCACCAGTAATCTTAACCATTAAGTTACTGTATAAAAATAAACTGCTTTTGATAAATGTAATATTGCTGGCCATATCAGTAACTAGTGTCACAGTCATCAGTGGCTGCAGCCAAGCAGCCACCACCAGAGGTATGCTAGTGAGCTGGTGAATCCTCTGGGGATTCAGCAAGGAAGCAAAGAATACTTGCCATCTAGCAGCTGTCAGACTGCAGCCACTCCCTAAGGTCAGCCCTGAGTCTCCTCAGGATGTGAAAACAGGCAATGTTGGCCCCACATAGCTGAGGTGCCTGTCAAAGGAAGGATTTCAGTGAGCCTAGACTCTTGCACCTTCCCATCTATAGAAAGGCACTAAATTCCTTAACTTGGGATATCTGGTTTTCTTTAATTAACCAGAATCTTTCGTTGTCCTGCCCTTTGTCACAAACTCCTATACCCTATGTATCCTAGTTTCCTCTTCATCTCCTCAGAGCCGTTCTCTCAGGGACACTTGAGATGCTGCCTCATGGACTTGAAGTTCTAAAAATTCCCACTGAATAAAACATAACTCTCAACTTTCAGGTTGTGAATAAATTTTTAGTGAACACTCTCAAACATTGACTGAAGCTGTTGTGCCAGATCCATTTTCAGAACACTAATGGCCTGAAAGAGAAATCATAACCAGCTGCTTCCATGAACAGTGAACCCTCCCCAATACATTGTACCTAGTGTCCAGAGTATAACCAAAAAATTCAGCTAGCCCTGGTCATCCCGAGTGGTTCATTGGTATTTACATATGAGTAAATGTTAAGTTGATCCCAGACCAAGTATTACATCTGCAATCCCAAGAAGTCATTCCATTTTAACACATTGAGTTCCTGTAAGATGCCAGAGCAAGTGAGAATTCACCTGGAAGCTAAGAGTTCATCATCTTTTACAGATAAAAACTTTGGATTCACACAGCAGTAGCTTGTATTAAGCAGCAGCTGAAAGTGAGAACTTAGTTCCCTGACTGGGAATCAAACCCTGGTTGCCTGGGTGGAAACCAGGAATTCAAACTGCTAGACCACAGGGGTAAGTGGCTAGAATCTAAGTCCCTAGTCTTTGTCTGCCTTGTAAGAAAAAAATCAGACAAGGAGTCAGAAGCTATAGAAGCAACGAAAGTATTAGAAAAGCAGAGTATATGTGGAAAGACGCATGGGTGAGCAGTTGCTAGAGTTGTGTGTTTGGCAAGTTTAAATTCTTTATAAGAGGACAGTCTTCTGGGTCTTCTTCTTGGCCAGTCATCTTGCTTTCACCCTCCACTGACTAATTTATCTTAGGACCATTCCCTGAGTGGGGATGCAGCTCTTAGTCAAGGTGGATTTTATGGGTGGGGGATAGCAAGATTTATAATGGTCTGGCACCCCTGCCTCTGTAGTTGTTGCAGGGAAGGGGCAATTTTGACTCCATGATGAATCTATTTGACTATAACCATCCATTGCTTTTCATTTCTTTTGTTATTATGTGAGTGTGCTGGCCGCTCAGTCATGTCCACCTCTTTGCAACCCCATGGACTGTAGCCCACAAACCTCCTCTGTCCATGTAATTCTCCAGGCAAGAATACTGGAGTGGGTTGCCATTCCCTTCTCCAGGGGATCTTCCTGACTCAGGGATCAAACCCCAGTCTCCTGCATTGCAGGCAGATTCTCTACCATCTGAGGAACAGGGAAGCCCACTTTTGTTATTATAAAAAAAACATGATGACCTGCCTCAGGAAATGCTGCCCCTCTACCTGAAGAGATTAACACTTAGGCAGGTAGTCCAAAGCCCTTTTAAGGAGGAGGTGAGCTTTCTTGCTCATGCTTTCCTTAACCCTTGAGCAACAATGTATCTTGCCCAAGAACTGGCCTTTCTTTAGGAGCAAATGAATACACAGCACAAAGCTTACACATGGAAATGCTTTTCTAAGACTTTATGTTAACTATTATAATTGTAACAAATCTTGCCTGGGACTCTGTTTCTTAAAACAATGTATCTTATGCAGAAACACCGTTGCCTGGAACAGGTTCCTTCTGATTTCCTTCTGGTTAATCTTGTACTGAAGTTGCCTCAGGATATATGCCTTGGGAAAGGGTCCAGTGGTACTCATTCAACCTTGAGGTATTCTTCCTATCTATCCTCAGCAGCCAGTTGAAAATATAATGCCCCCCATAAAACAGTGAGGTGGGTACTCTTTTACCTGCTTCTGATATCTATGTCAGCAGCTTTCTCTGTCCTGTCACTTTAAGTAAAACTTCTAGTTACAAAGCTCTGATTGACTGAGATTTTGTTTTCTGGGTCCTGGAGTAAAATTTTCTCCTTCAGAGACCATGGATACTGGCACCATTCACTGTAAGTTATCAACAACCCATCCCTAATGGCCCACCTCAAGGATTCCTGCCCTTCCACCTATGTTTGTTCAGTTGCTCAGTCGCATATGACTCTTTGTGACCCCATGGACTGCAGCATCCCAAGCTCTCCTGTCCCTCACCATCTCCTGGAGCTTACTCAAACTCATGTCCATTGAGTCAGTGATGCCTTCCAACCATCTTATCCAGTGTCTTCCCCTTCTCCTCCTGCCTTCAATCTTTCCCAGAATCAGGGTCTTTTCCAATGAGTTGGTTCTTTTCACCCGGTGGTCAAAGAATTGGGGCTTCAGTGTTAGTCTTTCCAATGAATATTCAGGGTTGATTTCCTTTAGGATTGACTGGTTTGATCTCCTTGCAGTCCAAGGGACTCTCAAGAGTCTTCTCCAGCCCCACAGTTAGAAAGCATCAACTCTTCAGCAAGCAGCCTTCTTTATGGTTTAAGACTCACATCTATACACAACTACTGGAAAAACCATAGCTTTGACTATATGGGCCTTTTTCAGCAAAATGATGTCTCTGCTTTTTAATACCCTGTCTACATTTGTCATAGCTTTTCTTCCAAGGAGCAAGTGTCTTTTAATTACATGGCTGCAGTCACCATTCACAATGATTTTGGAGCCCAAGAAAATAAAGTCTGTCACTGTTTCCATTGTTCCCATATCTATTGGCCATGAAGTGATGGGATGGGATGCCATGATCTTACCTTTTTTGAATGTTAAGTTTTAAGCTGGCTTTTTCACTCTCTTCTTTCACTTTCATCAAGAGGCTCTTTAGTCCTTTTTCACTTTCTGCCATAAGGGTGGTATCATCTGGGTATCTGAGGTTGACATTTCTTCCAGAAATCTTGATTCCAGCTTGTGCTTCATCCAGCCAGGCATTTCAAATGATGCGCTATTCATATAAATTAAATAAGCAAGATGACAATATGCAGCCTTGATGGACTCTTTTCCCAATTTGGAACCAGTCCAGTGTTCCATGTCCAGTTCTGTTTCTTCTTGACCTGCATACAGGTTTCTCAGGAGGCAGGTAAGGTGGTCTCATATTCCCATTTCTTTAAGAATTTTCCATAGTTTGTTATGATCTACAGAGTCAAAAGTTTTATCATAGTCAATGAAGCAACAGTTTTTCTGGAATTCTCTAGCTTTTTCTATGATCCAACAGTTGTTGGCAATTTGATCTCTGGTTCCTCTGCCTTTTCTAAGAATATCTGGAAGTTGTCAGCTCACACACTATTAAAGGCTAGCTTGAAGTATTTTGAGTTATTATTTTAATAGCATGTGAAATGAGTGCAATTGTGTGGTAGTTTGAGCAATCTTTGGCATTGCTCTTCTTTGGGACTGGAATGGAAACTGACCTTTTCCAGTCCTGTGGCCACTGCTGAATCTTCCAAATTTGTTGGCATATTAAGTGCAGCACTTTAATAACATCATCTTTTAGGATTTGAAATAGCTCAGCTGGAATTCTATCACCTCCACTAGCTTTGTTCATAGTGGTGTTCCTAAGGCCCACTTGACTTCACATTCCAAGATATCTGGCTCTAGGTGAGTGATCATACCATCACAGTTATTTGTGTCATTAAGATCTTTTTTGTATAGTTCTTCTGTGTATTCTTGCCACGTCTTCTTTGTATCTTCTGCTTCTGTTAGATCCATACTGTTTCTGTCCTTTATTGTGCCCATCTTTGCATGAAATGTTCCCTTGGTATCTCTAATTTTTCTTGAAGAGATCTCTTATTTTTCCCATTCTGCTGTTTTCTTCTATTTCTTTGCATTGATTGCTGAGGAAGGCTCTGTTATCTCTCCTTGCTATTCTTTGGAACTCTGCATTCCAATGGGTATATCTTTCCTTTTTTCCTTTCCCTTTTGCTTCTCTTCTTTTCTCAGCTATTTGTAAGGCCTCCTCAAACAACTGTTTTGCCTTTTGGCATTTCTTTTTCTTGGGGATGGTTTTGATCACTGCCTCCCGTACAACTTTACAAATCTCTGTCCATAGTTCTTCAGGCACTCTATCAGATCTAATCCCCTGAATCTACTTATCACTTTCATTGTATAATCCTAAGGAATTTGATTTAGGTCATACCTGAATGACCTAGTGGTTTTCCCTACTTTTTTCAATTTAAGTCTGAATTTTGCATTAAGGAGTTCATGATCTGTGCCATAGTTAGTTTCTGGTCTTGTTTTTGCTCTCTGTATAGAGCTTCTCTGTCTTTGGCTGCAAAGAATATAATCAATCTAATTTAGATAATGACCATCTGGTGATGTCTTTGTGTCGAGTCATCTCTTATGTTGTTGGATGAGGCTGTTTGCTATGACCAGTGCATTCTCTTGGCAAAACTCTATTAGCGAGGTCCTGTCCAAAAAGGTGACAGGGATAAACAAGCTTTATCCCCACATATAAACCACGACTGGGTTCAAGCTGGGCAACAAAACAAGCTTACCAAAGGGGGACAGAATTCCCATTTGCCTTACAACTGGAACAAGGGCAGTCCTTTAGCAGCTAGGAGGAGATCATCACCCCACTTGCTGCAAAACCACAGCAGTGAGGGCATTTAAGAAGGGATTCAAGTGTTGTGAGCCATCCTGGGATCTGTCCTCGAGGTAGAGAGTATTTCATTTAGGTTCCCACCAGAGGGTTATGTTTTCAGGGGTGGGGACCCCTACAAGGGAATAACAGGGGTCAGAGTTGGCTGTCCGATTTAGAAACTAGGATGATCAGGTGTGGTTTTTGGTTATTTAGAACAGAACATGGATTTTTGAGACTGGTTAATGGCAAGTGAGGAGAGCCTCATGCTTGGGGATAGGTATAGCGTGTCAGTTCTGCCAGAACTTCTAATTCCAAGGCTTTGGGCTAAATCATAGTACCCCAGAGCAATTCCTAGATCCTGGTTTTCTCCAACAGTTCTGACACTGAAGGTTACCCCACATTGTGAGTTGTCCAGATTTCCCACAGACACCTCTGTTGGGGAGTCACTTTTGAGACAGATAGGGAAGGTCACTCGGGGAATGTTAGTCAAGAGAGAAAATAAGGGCCTGAGTGGGATTGCAGATGTTATCATGGGAGTAAATAAAGACAGCTGTTACCAAGGCATGAAGTTTTTCTGCCCTTTTACCCAAAAGGCCATGCCATGACCAGACGGGGTACACTGGGTGACAGCATGTAGCTGGGCTGGAAGGATGGACCATTGATACCTTGGGATAGGTTGGACATATCCCCAACTTCTGCTGCTAACGCAGATTCAGCAAGGGGCAGTTACATTGAGTCAAGAAGCAGTGTGGTTTTCAAGCATATATGCATCATTAAGGGAGAAGTTAATAGCTGTGCAGGAAGGAATGATAAGGAAGAGGAGAAACATCATAAGATGCATTGATTTACCTGAGGGAGATTTGATGGTGTTCCACCTGAACAATGTCTTCAACGTTCACAACGGAACGGAATAGTTGTCCTCTGCTTTTGGAGTCTCAGTCCCCGTCTCCCCCTCCTGTAAGGCCATAGAGTTTTATTCTAGAATTGTGGACCCAGACAGATAGACCCTTCACTTTTCAGCAGTTGGGGTTACTAAGACAACCTGATATGGCCCTGTCCAATTCTCAGACATCTGGCTTGGACTCCCCTTCTCTTGCCAGGTCTTTACTAATACTTGGTTCCCCAGCTCTTCTTAGGGTTTTTTCAAGTCCTCCTGTGGTCTAGGAAGGACCTGTTTTCCATATCGCAGTTCTTGTTGAAACCTTCCCAGGTCAATTGTATATTTTAGGAGTTCATTGGTATTCTCATCAAAAAAAAAAAAAAATCAGAAGAATGGACGTCTATACATCATTTCATAAGGGCTTAACAGTGGCCATTTGAGGACTGCATGTACCCTCAGGAGGGCTATGGTTAGCATATGGATCCATTTATTATGTGTTTCTTGACATAGTATGACCATAGCCCTTTTAAGAGTCTGGTTGGCTCTCTTCATCTTCCCTGAGAGGAAGGCATGGCAATCCACTCCAGTATTCTTGCCTGGAGAATCCCCATGGGCAGAGAAGCCTGATGGACTACAGTCCATGGGGTCACAAAGAGTTGGACATGACTGAGTGACTAAGCACAGCATATCTTCCCTGTGGCTTGAGGCTGCCATGATGTGTGGTGGTGATATTTGATTCCTCATCATATGGCCAGGTTCTATGATGTTGTGGCTGTAAATGAGGGCCCATTGTCACTCTGAAGTGATCGAGGCAGCCCAAAGGTAGGCACTATCTCCTTTAGCAGAGCTTTACAGGCTTCTGTAGCTCTCTCTGTCCTGGCAGGGAATGCTTCAATCCATCCTGTGAATGTGTCATTAAAGACTAGCAAATAAGAGAACCTATGACCTAAATCAAACCCCTTACAATTATACAGAGGAAATAACAAATAGATTCAAGGGGTTAGATCTGATAGACAGAGTGCCTGAAAAACTATGGACGGAGGTTAGTGACATTGTACAGGAGCCAGTGATCAAGACCATCCCCAAGAAATAGAAATGCAAAAAAGGCAAAATGGTGGTCTGAGGAGGCCTTACAAATAGCTGAGGAAAGAAGAGACGCGAAAGGTGAAGGAGAAAAGGAAAGATATACCCAATGGAATGCAGACTTCCAAAGAATAACAAGGAGAGATGAGAAAGCCTTCCTTAGTGATCAGTGCAAAGAAATAGAGAAAAACAATAGCGTGTGAAAGACTAGAGATCTCTTCAAGAAAATTAGAGACACCAAGGTAACATTTCATGCAAAGATGGGCTCAATAAAGGACAGAAACAGTAAGGACCTAACAGAAGAAGAAGATACTAAGACGTGGCAAGAATACACAGAAGAATTATACAAAAAAGATTTTCAAGACCCAGGTAATCCTGATGGTGTGATCACTCACCTAGAGCCAGACATCCTGCGAAGTCAAGTGGACCTTTGGAAGGAAGCATCCCTATGAACAAAGCTAGTGGAGGTGTTGGAATTCCAGTGGAGCTATTTCAAATCCTAAAGATATGTTGTGAAAGTGCTATACTCAGTATGCCAGCAAATTTGGAAAACTCAGCAGTGGCCACAAGACTGGAAAAGGTGTTTTCATTTCAATCCAAAAAAAAGGCAATGCCAAAGAATGCTCAAACTACTGCACAATTGCACTCATCTCACACACTAGCAAAGTAATGCTCAAAATTCTCCAAGCCAGGCTTCAACAGTACATGAACCATGAACTTCCAGATGTTCAAGCTGGATTTAGAAAAGGCAGAGGAACCAGAAATCAAATTGCTGACCTCCTTTGTATCATCAAAAAAGCAAGAGAGTTCCAGAAAAACATCTACTTCTGCTTTATTGACTATGCCAAAGCCTTTGACTATGCTGATCATAACAAACTGTGGAAAATTCTTCAAGAGATGGGAATACCAGACCACCTGACCTAGCTCCTGAGAAATCAGTATGCAGGTCAAGAAGCAACAGTTAGAACTAGACACGGAACAACAGACTGGTTCCAAATCGGGAAAGGACTATGTCAAGGCTGTATATTCTCACCCTGCTTATTTAACTTATATGTAGGGTACATTATGTGAAACGTTGGGCTGGATGAAGCACAAGCTGGAATCAAGATCGCGGGGAGAAATATCAATAACTTCAGATATGCAGATGACACGCTTATAGCAGAAAGCGACAAAGAACTAAAGAGCCTCGTGATGAAAATGAAAGAGGGGAGCGAAAAAATTGGCTTAAAACTCAACATTCAGAAAACTAAGATCATGGCACCTGGTCCCAGCACTTCACAGCAAATAGATGGTGAAACAGTGGAAACAGTGACAGACTTTATTTTGGGGGCTCCAAAATCACTGCAGATGGTGACTGCAGCCATGAAATTAAAAGACTCTTGCTCCTTGGAATAAAAGTTATGACCAACCTAGACAGTGTATTAAAAAGCAGAGACATTGCCAACAAAGGTCTATCTAGTCAAAGCTATGGTTTTTCCAGTAGTCATGTATGGATATGAGAGTTGGACTATAAAGAAAGCTGAGCACCGAAGAATTGAGTCTTTTGAACTGTGGTGTTGAAGAAGACTCTTGTGAGTCCCTTTGACAGAAAGGAGATCCAACCAGTCCAACTAAAGGAAATCAGTCCTGGATATTCATTGGAAGCACTGGTGCTGAATCTGAAACTCCAATACTTTGGCTACCTGATGTGAAGAACTGACTTGTTTGAAAAGACCCTGGATGCTGGGGAAGAATTGAAGGCAGGAGAAGAGGATGACAAAGGATGAGATTGTTGAATGACATCACCTGCTCTATGGACATGAGCTTGAGTAAACACCAGGAGTTGGTGATGGACAGGAAGGCCTGGCGTGCTGCAGTCCCTGGGGTCACAAAGAGTCAGACATGACTGAGTGACTGAATTGAACAGGAAGATGGGATTCGTTTCCAGGTTGTCTTTCGCCAATCATTCTGATTCAGAGGCCTTCCTGGTGGCACTGTCACTGCTCAGCCAAGATGGACAGCAGCGACAAGGATTCTAGGAGACGGTCGGACACATGGTGTCTCCTTTTGACGTTTCCGAAACTCTTCCGATTGGTGGTGGCTTATTAGTTCCATGTTCCTTACCAGGGTCTCTGGTCATAAAACAACTCATGCAAATGGTTGCTATGGTGCTTGGCCAGGGTTGGTAGTTTCAGTCAGTGTGCTTCCCCTAACACTTCTAAAGGCAAATCAATGGGTCTTCACAGCCTTAATTGTTAAAATCCAGAGTCCTCAATTTCCCGATTTTCTCCAGAAGCCATTTCTCCTCTTCTTCTGCTTTCTGACACATGGCTGAAAATATCATTCTGTGGGTCCAGGTTCAAGTCCCTTGAGAAACCACTAGGGAAACCCGCAGTAGAATCCCCCAAGGATACCCCAGGCTCACGTCTGTGCTCGCCAAGGTGGCAGAGAACTTTGAGTCAGTCATCACCTGCTCCTTATTTTCTCTTCGTAATCCTCAACCCTTCTTTTGAGACACAGCGGAGTATTTTCACTTTAAATCCTCCTCCAAAAAAGGCTCAAGATAAAATTCCATAGAGGGTGGGTAAGGTAGGGCTCCAAGAGAGGAGTGGAAGGGTGTGCAGGAGGGCATCGCAGGCAGAGAAAAGACAGGACATTATTATAAATAACTGTGATGTCTTATTATACTTAGTGATTACCGATTCGGGGCGTGTTGGAGCCATTGTTAACGCTAATTCGTCCCCAAGAGGTTTTGATTCTGGAGGAGAATGGCGGCGGGTCAGCGGGGACCTTGGGAACTCCGAAAGTTAACAGAGGCAGCGGAAGGGGAAGGCTGGACCTCGCAACAGCCGGGAGCTGCCAATCTGCGAAGGCCCAGTTGCTTAAGTTGCCAGCGAGCGCGGGCGTGGACGCAGATCCTGTTTGCCCAGGGCGACGTCTCGTCCAGTCAGCACGAGAGTTAGTCTCGCCCGGCGCCGGCGGCCAGGCGCCCCTCAGGTTGTGCCCCGGAGGGCCCCGCCCGCCTCGGCCCCGCCCTCGCGGAGACGCCGGCGTCCGGGCCGGCGCGCCCCCCGATTGGCCCGGAGGCCGGAAGGCCGGCCCCGGGCGCCGCGTGGACCGGGGCCCGCCGGAAGCCGACGGCGAGCGCTGACGCGGCGGAGGTGCGCGGCGCGGCCGGCCGAGCGGCGTCGGCCATGGAGCGGGACGGGGACCAGCTGTCCGCGCGGCCCGCCCTGGAGACGGAGGGGCTGCGCTTCCTTCACGTCACGGGTGAGTGGGCGCGCGCCGCGGGCCGGCCGCCATGTTCCGTGAGTAGTCCTCCGCAGCGCTGGGGTCGGGCCGGCCGGACGCGGGCGGCGGCCGCAGGCGCGCGCGGAGGCTCGCCCGGAGCCGGCTCCCCTGGGCTGTGCAGTCGGCCCGTGTGCGCGACTCGGGCGGCACAAGCCTTCCGGGTCGCGGCTGCCGGGCCCGCGGGGTCCGCGGCGTTCGCCGCCAGGCCGCGCCCCCCGCCCCGCGCCCTCAGCACGCCCCCAGACTCCGCCCCGTGCCCGCTGCTCCCCTGTGTACGCTGCCTGGACCCTCAGAGCCCTTCCCTTTCTGGTTCGGACACCGGCGTCACCCTTCAGAACCCGCTGCCGCGTCCCGCCTGCCCCTCCGATCCCCCAGACGGCCGAGAAGCACCTTCTCAGGGATCCTGCATTGTACTTCTCGCTTTTTAACTGCCTTCTGAGGAAGTCCTCAGCTAGGAAAGTCCGGTGGTCGTATCATTTCTAGTTTCTTCAAAACTATGAATGTTTTCTTTTCAGTGGGCTCCCTGCTGGCCACTTACGGCTGGTACATCGTCTTCAGCTGCATCCTTCTCTACGTGGTCTTTCAGAAGCTTTCCACCCGCTTGAGGGCCTTGAGGCAGAGGCACTTAGATCAAGCTGCCGCCGCTTTGGGTTAGTATGTGTGTGTGTGTGTACGTGCGTGCGCGCTTGTATGCTCAATCCTGTCCGAGTCTTCGGGGCCCATGGACTGTAGCCTGCCAAGCTCCTCTGTCCATGGAATTTTCCAGGGAAGAGGACTGAAGGCGTGGCTTTACCCATACTTGTAGGATTTATAACTTAGTCTACTGTTATGAATAAGAGGTATCAGTCTCATCTGTGTGGGAGGAAAACTATCTTACACTTATGAAGTTGATTTTGATGAATTGCAGTAGTGTGTTTTTTTAAATTTCAGAGTTTTTGATGGGGTAAAAAACCTGCTTGATGATGTGTAGAACATCCTCTGCTTGCATCATTCTTCATGTACAGGAGAGATTAAAATGAAACCGTCACAGTTTCTCTATACTTATGGGTGTGCTTACTAACTCTCAGTTATCTCTAGAACCCTTGTGAGTGACAGAAGACTCAGCCTTAGTTCCTCACATCCACTGCATTTTGCTTTTCACAACTTACTAATCAAACCCGATGGCAGATTTTCACATGGCTGTTTCAAAAACTCATTCCCTCTAAAACAGTCACCTTTTAACTTGTGAGAAGTAACAGTTTCTGAGAACATATTCAAAAGAAATGTTCAGTATTTTGGTAATAGTATAATTAAACAAGTACTAAGTCACCACAGCTATGAAGCTGGGGAAGAAAGCAAACATCATAACATGAAAGTAGTCAGTGGAAGGACCTAAAAAATTCTTTGGCTCTGCTCTCGCATGAAACCCTGTGGTCCTGCCATTACCTCAGTATTTTTGGTTGTTGGCTGTATATCCCAAAAACAAAGTACAGTTGTAAATCTTGCTTAAGTTGCAGGATAATGTGAAGTGGATGAGGTTAGAAAACAGCTTCAGTCACCTGGTACAGTCATTGCTGCGCTGTGACCTGCTGACAGCTGAGGAGTGGATTTATAAGATAATGAGATGGGCATCTCAGGAGGGGAGTTTATTTTAAGGAAGCGTTGCACAAAGTAAATGTGCAGTGGAAGGTGTACATTGTGTTGTACAATTTTGTTAGGGAAATTAGATTTAAAAAATCCACACATAATTTCTTTTTTTCTAATAAAACAGCAATTTCAAATGTTGCTACAATTCACGTTTCTATAAAGTACAACTATAGTTTCATTTTCAAAAGTAAAAGTCTGTTCATCTCTTCCACCACACACACACACACCCACCCAGCCATATCCATTTTGTTCCCTGTTATACGTGGATTCAGTTAAATGACCTTTTTTCCATTGCTTTTTACTGTCTGTAGGTAATGGTGATCTCATATCCTTTGGATGATGCTGATGTGAACATAGTAGTTCTAGTTTGTTTCTTTGTTTAGAAAATTTGTCACACCACAGTGTAGTTCCCCTTAGTGCTCCTTAAACACAGTGGTCTGCGTAAAGCAGATCAAAAACTTGATTGTGTTTTTGTGTAATTTGCTTTGTTGTATAAACCAGATAAAAATAAATATTTGGGTCGGCCATTTCTGTAACACTAGTTGAAAGGATTTTTCTTTATTGTAGAAACAAGGATAAAATACCTAAATATCTTTAGCTCTTTCTGGTACATATCTAGACTAATTAGGTGATAGCTAATGATCAGAAACCTTTCTTTTCCTTGGCTATCTTTTAGAATTCTGGTCAACCTAGAGGCTGGGTGTTCTGAGGTATCCAGGATGTGAAATCAAATTTCACTGTGGTTGCCTGGCCACTTATATTTTAATCATAGGGCCCATGCCAGATTCTCTGAATTGGGATTGCTCAGGGAGCCCAGAAATCTGTTTTGAACAGAGATTTCTGATGCTGTAAGTATTTAATAAGGACTCTGAACTGAGGCTATATGATAGTCTCCTTCCCCTTTAAGCAGTAGTTAAATATATCAGAAGAATAGACTTACTCATGTTAAAAAAGGTTTCTGTATTGTTTGATTTATGTGCACTTCTAATAATATAGATCTCAAAAGTTTCAATTTTATGTTTTACAAGGTACTTTATTCCAGTTATTTTCTGCCTTTTCAGAACCTGATATTGTTGTTAAACGACAGGAGGCTTTAGCAGCTGCTCGTTTGAAAATGCAAGAAGAATTAAATGCACAAGTTGAAAAACATAAAGAGAAATTAAGACAGGTAGGTACTGGTTTTAGTTTGAATACATGATATTTGAAGTTTAGTTGGTAAAAGTGTGTGTATGTGTGTGGTCACACACATTATGGTGGGTACAGAGAACAGTTTCAGGCTGAGTCATTTCCACTTAGCTAAGTATTGCTCAGCATGTTTTACTTGTGTAATTTCTTACTATTTAGGGGTGAAATGCTCTTAAAGAATTAAATACTGTTAAGTACTTTTGTATTTATGTTTTTACTTTCAAGTGGTTCCCTTACAGCAGTATTTTACCCAACAAAACCGTGTGCTATGTGCAGGAGCCATACCAGCAGACACAGAACACACATTCAGCGTCTTGCTTCATGGTTGGTTTCAAGCTTTGCATCTCATAGAACCTGACTTACTGGGGCCACTCTTCAGTGGATTAAAGAAGAGCCGGGGAGGGTGGCAATGGACTGAACCTAGGGTCGAGATGGAGAGCAGGAGATGGAGTTTTGAAAGACTTTTGTTAAAGATAACAAAAGTTTGGTTTGGTTGTGGGAGTGATGGGAGGTTTTGGAGGTGGCAGGGAGGAAGAACCGGGGGCTACTATTGTGGTGACCTGAGCAGCCAGGTGGGTTGTGCTGCTCTTCACTGGAGTGAAGTCACACTTAATGTTTTGGCTCCAGTCTTTGTAACTGAAGCAACTAAGTGTAGGCTCCACTTTCTGGTTTCATTACAGAGGTTTCTGGGCCCCTCTTTATCCCCTTAGAAGGAAACCAGAGAAGTTGGTCTTCCTGCTGATCTTACATGTGTCTGGTATTTCCAGAAAGGAATGCCTTTCTGCCACTGATGGTGGCTTTTGTTTTCTGCATGGTCACTTAGTACATGGCCGGTATCCACATCATGGCTGGAGCCCAGAGTGAAAGGACAGAGCAAAGTTTTTTAGGTATTTTTCCAGAAGTATTTTATCCATATATAAATGCATGCTTATATCATTTTTCCATAGAAATGGCAACATAATACACATAGATGCTATTTTTAAGCAGTTTTATTTTTTGTTTTTTTTTTTCTAAAAAAAACTTTAAACTTTTTCTAAAAAAAACTTTAAAAAGTGTTTTAAAGTTTTTGAGAAATATTTAATTGTTTTGTTTCTAGAGCCCAAGAGTAAGTTAAGTTCGTTCTACATTTCAAAATTAATGACTTGAGGGTCTGAGTTTTTTGCGTTAGTAAAACAGCCTGATCATTTACCCAGTTTGCTGATGTAGCTGGAAAAAAAAGTTTTTAAAAGATTGTTTTTAAAAACTGTAATGTGAGCATCCTAAAATTGGAGAAAGGATAGAAGCCGATGTTCACTTTTAAAGTTGTGGTTCTTTATTGTTTGTTCAGTCTCTCAGTTGTGGGTTTGGCTCTTTGCCACCCCATGGACTACAGCACACCAGGCTTCCCTGTCCTTCACCATCTCTGGGACTTTGCTCAAACTCATGTCCGTTGAGTTGATGATGCCATCCAACCATCTCATCCTTGGTCCCCTCTGTTTCCTCCTACCTTTAATCTTTCCCAGCATCAGAGTCTTTTCCATTGAGTCAGTTCTTCTCATCAGGTGGCCAGGGTATTGGAGCTTCAGCTTCAGCATCAGTCCTTCCAATGAACACTCAGGACTGATTACCTTTAGGATTGACTGATTTGTTCTTGCTCTCCACGGGACTCAAGAGGCTACATCTATTCTTTGCTGCTCAGCCTTTTTTATTGTCCATCTCTCACATCCATACATGACTACTGGAAAAACCATAGCTTTGACTATGGACCTTTGGTGGCAAAGGAATGTCTCTGCTTTTTAATATCCTGTCTAGGTTGGTCATAGCTTTTCTTCCAGGAATCAAGCATCTTTTAATTTCATGGCTACAGTCACCATCCACAGTGATTTCAGAGCCCACGAAAATACAGTCTGTTACTGTTTCTGTTGTTTTCCCATCTGTTTGCCATGAAGTGATGGGACTGGATGCCATGATCTTCATTTTTCAATGTTAAGTTTTAAGCCAGCTTTTTTACTCTCCTTTTTCACCTTCATCAAGAGGCTCTTGATGCTTTTTGCCCTTAGGGTGGCGTCATCTGCATATCTGAGATTATTGCTATTTCTCCAAGCAGTCTTGATTCCAGCTTGTGCTTATTCAGCCTGGCACTTTCCATGATGTACTTTGCATAGAACTTAAATAAGCAGGGTGACATATAGCCTTGACGTACTCCTTTCTCAGTTTTGGACCAGACCATTGTTTATGTCCGATTCTATCTGTTTCTTCTTGACCTGCATACAGGTTTTTCAGGAAGCAGGTAAAGTGGTTTGGTATTCCATCTCTTTAAAAATTTTCCAGTTTGTGATCTGCACAGTCAGAGACTTTAGTGTATTCTACGTGGTTCTGTACACTTAAGAAAAGTAACAGTCTTCTTGTCTCACAGTTTAGTCAGCTCTCTTGTATGTGGTCTCAGAATTTGTCATGATGTACCATTCTGGTGTTTTCCACGTTGGCTATAAACATAAAACAACCTTCAGATCAAGAAACAGTTTCTTCCTTAACCTCCTGTACTTGCAGACAGTGAAGGCCTAAAGGGACAGGCATTTGGGTTTAGCAGTGATGGACCCTGAACCATTGAGAAATTCCTGGATATGTGCTTTCTAAGGCATCCTCTTGCATATCATTGTGGCATCACAGTTTAATTGGAACCAAAATGAATTGAAGTTTGGGTTTGGATTGCATCAGGAATTGAAACAGTTAGTGACCTTTGTGTGCACGTGAGTTGCAGTACCCAGTTGTTGTTCAAGGAGTAGGAAACAGAAATGAAGACTTCAGGCACTGTATTTCCCTCCTGTTAACTGCTCAAGCTTTCCCAGGTGCTCATTGTTGGGCATAGTTTTCTACTGAGATTAGTTTTCTCTTATGTTCCCTTAGTACCTTACTTTCAGAGAACTTTCAAATTTGCTCTCATTGGCTCCTCACAGCCTTCAAAGTTGAAGGGTTAAGTGATTTTCCTCAAGTGGCACAACCAAATAGCAGCAAAGCATGCCTGCCAGCCACACTGACCCTTTTCAAGTCAGGGTTCTTCCACATAACCAGAAATGTCTAGCTTAAAAGAAGAGTCAATATTCTTTCTTCTGTGACACTTTTTACTTTCTTTAATAGTATGCAAAAGCAAAAGATTCTGTATCTGAATTAAACTCACACCCCACTAGATGACAACTGCTTTATTAACTGAAGAAAGTGCAGGTGAAAACTTGAAGAACATTTAAATTACAGATTATCAAAAGCACATTTTCTTTGAGAAAGATGGCAGCTTACGAATTCATTCTGTATCATGTGATTCTTCCTCAGCTTGAAGAAGAAAAAAGGAGACAGAAGATTGAAATGTGGGATAGCATGCAAGAAGGAAAAAGTTATAAAGGAAATACAAGAAAGCCTCAGGTGATGTAGCCTTCAACCTAGTGGACTTTTTCCAAGTAGGTGAAGATTCCTGGAGTAGAATGTCTTAACTAGATTCTTATATATGTTCAAGCAGGAAGAAGACAGTCCTGGGCCTTCTACTTCATCAGTCATCCCGAAACGAAAATCTGACAGAAAGCCTTTGCGAGGAGGAGGTAAGTGTCAAACAATGACTGGCTAAATTTACCTGAAACAGGATTCTCTTTTCTTGATTCATTGTCTATAAACTGAGACTAATTCCTAAGTGTAAGGTTATGAAGATTAAATAAAAGAAACAGATGTCAAACAGCCTTCAGCAGCTAGAAGTGATCAACCTGCTGAACCCTATTGTTGCCCGGGGCCTCCAGCAAGGACATGCGTGCATGTCCTGTTTCCAGGAGGCCTCTGACCTTCTTGGCCTCACAAAAGTTAGCATTTGATAAGCAATGAAAAAGGAGGTCACTCGAGGCTCTCAGGAAATAATTGGAATGGTTTCACTTGTATTTTAGTATTTTTCACTTGATCCCACACAGTCCTGTAAGGGGTGAGTTTAAGTGAGGCAAGGAGTAGTTTGCCTGTTTCGTATATGAATGCATCAAGGGGCCTAGGACATGGGTTTTGGTCTTTCCAGCCAGGGCTGCCTTGTTTCTTACAAATAATTCCCTCAAGGAAGCATGAACAGATATTCATTAAGAGACTTTCTGTGTGCAGTACCCCTGAGCACTCTGGTACCACAGCAGTCTGTATCATCCCATCCTTGAGGACTTTCACGTACTTTTGGGAAGATGGGACTCCTACACAATTGAAATAAGTAATCCTTTGTGATCTGCCAGGAGTTCCTCCTCCATCTGGAGAGAGGGGAGGGCAAAAGCATTAGAATGCTTTGTGAAGGAACCAGTTCTCTGCTGCAGATACTTTTTTCTATCTGGGAAGAGGGGTTTTCTCTGGCTAGGTGCCACAGGGGCAGAGGTGTGGAAGCCTGCCCAACCTCTTGGAGGACTGAGGGGAGTCTGAAGCCTGTGAGCTCTGTGAAGCTAGGACACAAGGTGGGCTGCCCTTAAAGGCTGAGCTCTGATCCACTCCTTTTTGTTAGGAGCTCAAAGCTGGTTTGTATAGGGGAGTGGTGTGTCTGAAAAGAAAATGCTTTTTTAAGTCCTTTTCTTGCTTCAGCAAGAAGTAATTTTCTAAGACCATTTTGCAGAGCAAAGAGTGGTAGTACTCAGGAGATGATTATAGAAAATGGAATGTGTGGTGTGCTGTGTGCATGCCTCTAGCATTCCCAGCATTCCAGAGCTGGGGCTTCGGGTGGCCTGTCTTTACAGGCCTTAACTGAGGCGCAGGGAGTTGGTGATCAAAGAGTCTATAGTAAGTAAGGGAAAAAACCACCTCATTGAAGGTCTTGCCAACTCTAGAGCCTGAGCAGAATGGTTGCCAAATGTCTATTAACTTTAGGAAGTTAATGAGTGGGCAAGGATGGGTGTGGGGGCTGGGGCATGGGGATTTTCCAGTTCTGACTGGTGAAGGCGACAGCAAGTTCCATTATGTTTTGATTTTTATAATTTATTTTCTGTAGTTGGAGCAGTTCTTACTTGAACGTATTTGTTTTATTAAGCACTACAGTTAGAGGCCTTTATATACTTAAATGTAGCCACTGTGAGAGGCTTTAGGGGCAAATTTTTTGTGTATTTGGGATAGATTTTCATGTTTTGATAGTTAAAACAGAAGCTGAATGACTTGTTTTATTCAAGTCAGTTTGGACTGCAATCACATTATAGAAAGTCAGTTCAATGTATACAGTGCAGTATAATGCAGTCACATTATAAAGTTTTTTGTCATGTGGTAGCTTAAAGTTTTATGAAAATGTTTATGCGATAGGATTGTATCTTTGCAGTGCTTTGCATATCAGGCTTATAGTCTTCTGTTTGATGCAAAACATTTCCAGCACTGTTTTGCTTCCTTTTTCTCGTCACAGGTTACAATCCATTGTCTGGTGAAGGTGGTGGAACCTGCTCCTGGAGACCTGGACGTAGAGGACCCTCATCTGGTGGATGAGGCTAAGAATCTTGTTAGTGTCACTTTTGACATTAGCAAGATGAATCCTTAACCCTCAACTCAATTGCCTTACGCACGCTATTCACAGTGATTAGCCAGGGGGAGGGGCTTTCTTTCTGTTCTTAACTACACTGATGACTTCAAGGATTGAGGGCAGCATAGGGTGTGGACATGGCCACCTAGGCAGTAACTGCAGTTGTCACCCTGCACTGAAGCCAGTGACTGTTCATTGATTTCACAGGTCATTGTTAGTTGGTAGCTGAGGGCTTCCAGGTGATTGGTGATCTTGATAAAAAGAGACCTGGCAATGATCCTTCAAGTTAAGAGGTCCTTGCTGGTAGGACAGTCTCTGTGACAGCTTGCGTTGAATGATGTCTTCCTTGTAAATGGTGAGCCCACCAGCAAGGATTACTGATGCAGACAGTTGATGGGGTTGTTCTGTAAATTTATATGTACAGAACTGTAAAAAAAAAAAAAAAAAAAAAAAGTGTAAATATTAAAAAAAATGCAGAGAACATTTTCAGTATCTTTATTAAATTGAAGGAAATTTCTCTATGAACTTGAATTTGTCTATCTAACATTATACAGCTTTTTATCATTCACAACCTCCCACTAATAAGACTTACTTTCTCTTCTCATTATTGCTCACCTCATTGAGCATGAAAAGTGGGACAGTTGCAGTGGTTTTCAGAGTTGGAGGGCTCCTGGGGATTTATCCACATAATTGGGCACTTGGAGTTGAGTTTCTGTGTTAATAGGGCAAAGAAACATCTTGCCTCAGGGGTCAGTGGGGTTTTTGGAAGCCCTGTGAGTCCCTCTTACCTGTGTTCTATTCACCCCTGTTCTGTTTCTGTTAGCTGCTCCTCACACATGCCAAGTCTTTATCATAATAAAAGCACAAAGCTGCATCACATTTACAAAGCCCTGGTTCCCGCTGGTGCTCTTTCTTGTGGAAGGAGCTTTGAGTTGTTTCCATTCATCATCTGTTCCTGCCCACCCTCTGCTTAATGCTGCAGATGCTCTTCCTGGATCATCCTGTTTCACACTCCAGTGGAGGTTTTGGTTTCATCTTATTTGACCTGCCAACAATTGGCCCTTGGAATTTTCCCTTCTCTTGCCTTTTGAAACACCACACTCTGGGTCTTTACTCCCAAGACAGCTCATACTTTTCTCCTTTGCCAACCCTGTCCAGCACTTCTAGTCTCATTGAATAAGTTCCTATATTCTTTCCAATTCTTTTCCTCCATTTGCTGTTATATTTGGTTCACTAAAGTTCTTCTTAAGGTGACATGTGTCTGATGGATCATTCTTGGCACTCATCATTTGCAGTGATTACACACTTCTTGAAAAACCTCAAATTCTGGGGCTCTGCACTTGTCTGTTTTTTCCCTACCTTTCTTGTCAATCTCCTGCTGCTTTTCCTCACTTTTCCAATGTGAGTGGGCATTGGAGAAATCACAAATGTATGATGGAGTGATTAGGCAAATTGGTATATGTAGCTTGAAACAGAATGTCAGCATAGTGTACCCCAGTTCAAATACTGTGTATCAGAAGAACTTAAATGGAAAATGATGTGCCCTGGAAAACTAAAGTCTCAGAGTTGTACCAGTCTGGCAATGAAGAAGATACTATAAACAGCACAGAAATATACCCTACCCTCATGGGCCATTCTGTCTGTTGGAGGGAGATGAACATCACACAGTTGTTAATACAAAAGTAAATGACTGAAGACAGCAAAGGATGGTGGGGTAGAAGGACAAGAATTATCCCTTCTTACCAAAAAACCAAAATAGCAACTAACTGCTGAATAGCCATGAACAACAACAAAAATCCTGGAACCTACCAAAAAAGATAACCTACATGCAAAGACAAGCCACAGGATGATACAAGGGGTATAATTGCGATAAATCGCATACCCAAAGGGTTGGTCACCCACAACTGGAAAACAGTTGTACCACAGAAGTTCTCCCACTAGAGTGAAAGATATGAGTCCAACATCAGGATTCTTAGCCTGGGGTCTCACAATGGAAGGAGGCGCCTCCAGAGACTCTGACTTTGAAGGTCAGCATGCTGTGTTTCAGGAATTCCACAGGACTGACGGAAACAGAAACTCCACTCTTGGAGGACACCAAGAGCCTAGTGTGCACCAGAACTTAGGGGGAAGAGGAGTGACGGCATAAGAGACTGGGCCAAAATCTCCAATGTACTAGTTTTGGAGGGTCTGGAGCAGAGGCAGGGGACAGCTAGGAACAAGAACTTCCAAGTGGAATGGCTCACTGCTTAGTTCAGTTCAGTTGTGTCTGACTCCTGGCGACCCCCTGGACTTCAGCAGCACGCCAAGCTTCCTTGTCCTTTGCCAACTCCTGGAGCTTGCTCAAACTCATGTCCATTGAGTCAGTGATGCCATCCAACCATCTCATCCTCTGTCGTCCCCTTCTCCTGCCTTCCATCTTTCTCAGCATTAGGATATTTTCCAGTGAGTCAACTCTTGACATCACATGGCCAAAGTATTGGAGATTCAGCTTCAGCATCAGTTCTAATGAATATTTAGGACTGATTTCCTTTAGGATGGACTGCTTTGATCTTGCAGTCCAAGGGACTCTGAAGAGTCTTCTCCAACACCACAGTTCAAAAGCATCAATTCTTCAGCACACAGCTTTATGATTCAACTCAACTCTCACATCCCTGCATGACTACTGGAAAAACAGCTTTGACTAGATGAACCTTTGTCAGCAAAGTAATCTCTGCTTTTTAATACTCTGTCTAGCTTGGTCATAGCTTTTCTTCCAAGGAGTAAGCATCTTTTAATTTCATGGCTGCAGTCACCATCTGCAGTGATTTTGGAGCCCAAGAAAATAAAGTCTCTCACTGTTTCCCCATCTGTTTGCCATGAAGTGATGAAACTGGATGCCATGATCTTAGTTTTCTGAATGTTGAGGTTTTTTTTCAGCTATTTAAACTTTATTAACAGAAGATTAAGACAGGTAATACTTTTCATTCAATAGTGTACACTTTTAGCTCAAACTCTTCCCGACTTTCCACCTCCCAAATTTTCCCCATACGTCACTATGGTTATTATTATAGCAGCTATCAAGTACCTATATCATCAGTTATTTTTCACTTTTTGTAAGTGATGAATTCTGAGTCAAATTATCCCTTTCTTTCCAACTTTTATCTTCTTTTTAAATCATTGAGAAAGCTACTTAATTTTTTGTCAATACTCCACAGTACTCTATTGTACTGTTTTTACTCTCTTCCTTATACTTGTTTATTTTTTTTACTATATTTATTTATTTTCTTTACATTATTGTGTTGATTTTGCCGTACATTGACATGAATCTGCCATGGGTGTACATGTGTTCCCCTTCCAGAACAACCCCCGCCCCCACCTCCCTCCGAATTCTATCCCTCTGGGTCATCCCGATGCACCAGCCCTGAGCACCCTGTATCATGCATCAATCCTGGGCTGGCGATTCATTTCACATATAGTATAGCCAAAGCAATCTTGAGAAAGAAAAATGGAACTGGAGGAATCAACCTGCCTGACTTTAGGCTATAGTACAAAGCCATAGTCATCAAGATAGTATGGTACTGGCACAAAGACAGAAATATAGATCAATGGAAAAAATTAAAAACCCAGAGAGAAATCCACGCACCTATGGGCACCTTACATTTGACAAAGCAGTCAAGAATATACAATGGAGAAAAGACAATCTCTTTAACAAGTGGTGCTGGGAACACTAACCACGTGTAAAAGGATGAAACTAGAACACTTTCTAACACCATACACAAAAATAAACCCAAAATGGATTACAGATCTAAATGTAAGACCAGAAACTATAAAACTCTTAGAGGAAAACCTAGGCAAAACCCTCTCTGACATAAACCAAAGCAGGATCCTCTATTTCCAGAATATTGGAAATGAAAGCAAAAATAAACAAATGGGACCTAATTAAAATTAAAAGCTTCTGCACAACAAAGGAAACTAAAAGCAAGGTGAATGTTGAGTCTTAAGCAAACTTTTTCACTCCTTTTTCACTTTCATCAAGAGGCTCTTTAGTTCTTCACTTTCTGCCATAATGGTTGTGTCATCTACATATCTGAGGTTACTGATAGTTCTGCCCTCAGTCTTGATTCCAGCTTGTGCTTCATCTAGGTCGGCATTTCACATGATGTAGTCTGCATATAAGTTAAATAAGCAGGGTGACCATATACAGCCTTGACATACTTCCTTCCCAATTTGGACCAGTTCCATGTCCAGTTCTAACTTACTTCTTGACCTGCATACAGGTTTCTCAGGAGGCAGTTAAGGTGGTCTGGTATTCCCATCTCTAAGAATTTCCCACAGTTTGTTGCGATTCAAACAGTCATAGGCTTTAGTGTAGTCAATAAAAGAAGTTTTTCTGGAACTCTCTTGCTTTTTCTATGATCAAACAGATGTTGGCAATTTGATCTCTGGTTCCTCTGCCTTTTCTAAATCCAGCTGAACATCTGGAAGTTCTTGGTTCACGTAATGTTGAAACCTTGCTCGGAGAACTTCAAGCATTACTTTTGCTAGTATGTGAGATGAGTACAATTGTGTGGTAGTTTGAACATTCTTTGGCATTGCCTTTGGGATTAGAGTGAAAACTGACCTTTTCCAGTCCTGTGGCCACTACTGAGTTTTCCAAATTTGCTGGCATACTGAGTGCAGCACTTTAACTACATCAACTTTTATGGTTTGAAATAGCTCCACTGGAATTCCATCACCTCTACTAGCTTTGTTTGTAGTAGTTCATAGCTTCCTAAGGCCCACTTGACTTTGCATTCCAGGATGCCTGGGTCTAGGTGAGTGATCACATCATTATGGTTTCCCTCACATTGCTAGTTTTGATATTTGTATGAGATGATTTCCTACCTTTATGTTTGCCCTCACCAGTGATCCCATCATCATGGTTATCTGGTGTGATCACTGGTGAGATCAAGAAGATATATCAATTATATATACACCCAACATAAAAGCACCCCAAAATATAAGGCAAGGAGAAATCAACAGTAAGACAATAATAGTGGGAACTTTAACATCCTGCTTTTGTCAATGGACAGATCATCCAGACAGAAAATCAATAAGGAAATGCAAGCCTTAAATGGCACATTGTTCTACCACGTTCTGTGTCAGATATGGGTCTGTAGTCTCCCAAGGAAAGAATTCACTCTGGGACCAAAGGAACAGAGTTGCTCAGGTCTTTGCAGGAGTGTAAATCTTTATTAAAAGTCAGGAAGCATAGGGACAGCTTCTAGCCCAGACACCAGAAGGAGTAAGAAGAGACCCACATACAGCTTTTAAGACATATTATTCGTTTTGACCTGTTACACTAAAAACAGTTTTGGCATAAGATTCATTAAGTCAGTTTGTCTCCCTTTGATCTTGTGACAAAGGCCGGTCACCTGACAACATCAAGGAACATTTTCCTATGGCTCCAATGTTACAAATTAATTAGCTCCCTAGCTCCCATTTCTGCTGTGGATGAACGGCCATAAATTCTGAACAGCCATAAATTCTAGGACGTGTATGACTACATGACTGGGCCCGTTGATTCCTTATCCACCTGCCTAAGAAATTCTATCAAGATTAGACTAGGTAGACTTAATTGATATTTATAAAGCATTCCATCCAAAACCAGCAGAATGCACATACTTCTCATGTGCACATGGAACATTCTCCAGGATTGACCACATGCTGGGCACAAAGCTAGTGTCAGTAAATTTAAGAAAATTGATATCCCACCAAGCAACTTTTCCAACCACAACACAACATGTGAAGGCTAAACAATATGATTAAACAACCAATGAATCAAAGAAATCAGAGATGGAATATAAAATACCTAGAGACAAATGAAAATAAAAGTATAACGGTCCAAGCTTATGGGATATGGAAAAAGCAGTTTTAAGAGGAAAGTTTATAGCAATATAATCTTAACTCTGGAAACAAGAAAAATCACAACATAATCTTACACTTCAAGCAACTAGAAAGATGAACAAACAAACCCCAAGTTAGCAGAAGAAAAGAAAGCATAAAGATCAGAGCAGAAATAATAGAAATGACAAAGAAAAGAAAAAATGAAAGTGAAACCAGGTTATTTGAAAAGATAAACAAAATCAATAAACATCTGGGAAGACTCATCAAGAAAATAAAGGGAGAGGGCTCAAATCAATATAATTAGAAATTTAAAAAGAAGTTACAGTTGACACCACAGAAATGCAAAGGATCATAAGAGATCACTACAGACAAACATGCCAATAAAAGACAACCTTGAAGATATGGGAAAATTCTTAGGTACAATCTCCCAAGACTGAATTGGGAAGAAATAGAAAATATGTACAGACCAATCACAAGTACCAAAATTGAAACTGTGATTAAAACTCCCAATAAATAAAAGTTCAAGACTAGATGGCTTCAGAGGTGAATTCTATCAAACATTTGTTGTTGTCACTCAGTTGTGTCTGACTCTGTGACCCCATGGACTGCAGCACGCCAGGCTTATCTCCTGAAATTTGCTCAAACTCATGTCCATTAAATCGGTGATGCCATCCGGCCATCTCATCCTCTGTCGTCTCCTCCTACTACTATATATCTTTCCCAGCATCAAGATCTTTTCCTATGAGTCAGCTCTTCACATCAGGTAGCCAAAGTATTGGAGCTTCAGCTTCAGCATCAGTCCTTCTAATGAATATTCAGGGTTGATTTCCTTTAGGATTGACTGCTTTGATCTGCTTGCTGTCCAAGGGACTCAGCAGAGTCTTCTCCAGCACCACAGTTTGAAAGCCTCAATTCTTCAGTGCTTAATGGTCTGACTTCTTTGTGGTCCAACTGTCAACATCTATACATGACTACTGAAAAAAGCCATAGCTTTGACTATATGGAGCTTTTGTCAGCAAGCTAACATTTCTGTTTTTAATATGCTGTCTAGGTTTGTCATAGCTTTTATTCCAAGGAGCAAATGTCTTAATTTCATGGCTGCAGTCACCATCCACAGTGATTTTGGAGCCCAAGTATATGAAGTCTGTCACTGTTTCCATTGTTTCCCCATATATTTGCCATGAAATGAGGGGACCAGATACCGTGATCTTTGTTTTTTGAATGTTGAGTTTTAAGCCAGCTTTTTCACTCTCCTCTGTCATCTTCATCAAGAGACTCTTTAGTTCCTCTTCCCTTTCTGCAGTTAGGATGGTATCATCTACATATCTAAGGTTATTGATATTTCTCCCAGAAATCTTGATTCCAGCTCGATCCTCATCCAGCCTGGCATTTTGCATGATATACTCTGCATGTAAGTTAAATAAGCAGGGTAACATTATACAGCCTTGATGTCCTCCTTTCCCAATTTGAAACCAGTCTGTTGTTCTGTGTCCAGTTCTAGCTTTTGCTTCTTGAGCTGCATACAGGTTTCTCAGGAAGTAAATAAGGTGGTCTGGTATTCCTATCTCTTTAAGAATTTTCCAGTTTCTTGTGATCTACACAGTCAAAGGATCTAGCATAGTCAGTGAAGCAGAAGTAGACTGTTTTTCTGGAATTCTCTTGCTTTTTTGATGATCCAGTGGATGTTGGCAATTTCATACCTGGTTCCTCTCCCTTTTCTAAATCCAGCTTGTCCGTCTGGATGTTCTTGGTTCACATACTGGTAAAACCTCATTTGGAGAATTTTGAGCATTATTTTGCTAGCGTGTGAAATGAGTGCAATTGTGTGGTAGTTTGAACATTCTTTGGCATTGCCCTTCTTTGGGACTGAAATGAAATCTGACCTTTTCCAGTCCTGTGGCCACTTCTGAGTCTTTCAAGTTTACTGGCATACTGAGTGCAGCACTTTCACAGCATCATCTTTTAGGATTTTGAAATAGCTTACTGGAATTCCATCATCTCCAGTAGTTTAGTTTGTAGTGATGTTTCCTAAGGCCCACTTGACCTCACACTCCAAGATGTCTAGCTCCAGGGGAAAAATCACACCATCGTGGTTATCCGGGTCATTAAGATCTTGTTTGTACAGTTCTTCTGTGTATTCTTGCCACCTCTTCTTAGTATCTTCTGCTTCTCTTAGATCCATACTGTTTCTATCCTTTATTGTGCCTATATTTGCATGAAATGTTCCTTTGGTGCCTCTAATTTTCTTGAAGAGATCTCTAGTCTTTCCCATTCTGTTGTTTTCCTCTTTTTCTTTGCATTGTCACTTAGGAAGACTTTCTTATCTTTCCTTGCTATTCATTGAAACTCTGCATTCAGATGGGTTTACCTATCTCTTTCTCCTCTGCCTTTCACTTCTCTTCTCTTCTCAGCTATTTGTAAGGCCTCCTCAGACAGCCATTTTGCCAGTTGGCATTTCTTTTTCTTAGAGATAATTTTGATCGCCACCTCTTCTACAGTGTCATGAACCTCAGTCCATAGTTCTTCAGGCACTCTATTAGACTTAATCACTTGAATCCATTTATCACTGCCACTGTATAATCCTAAGGGATTTGATTTAGGTCATAACTGCATGGACTAGTGGTTTTCCCTTTCTTTAATTTAAGACTGGATTTGCAATAAGGAGCTGATGATCTGAGCCACAGTCAGCTCCCAGTCTTGTTTTTGCTGACTATTTAGAACTTCTCCATCTTTGGCTTAAAGAATATTATCAGTCTGATTTCGGCATTGATCATCTGATGATGTCCATGTGTAGAGCCTTCTCTTGTGTTGTTGGAAGGTGTTTGCTATGACCATGGGTTCTCTTGGCAAAACTCTGTTAGCCTTTTTCCTGCTTCATTTTGTACTCCAAGGCCAAACTTACCTGTTACTCCAGGTATCTCTTGACTTGCTACTTTTGCATTCCAATCCCCTATGATGAAATGATGTTGGTTCTAAAAGGTGTTGTATATCTTCATAGAACTGTTCAACTTCTGCTTCTTTAGCATCAGTAGTTGGGGCATAGACTTGGATCACTCTGGTGTTGAAAGGTTTGCCTTGGAAATGAACTGAGATCATTCTCTTGTTTTTGAGGCTGTGCCTAAGTACTGCATTTCAGACTCTTTTGTTGACTTTGAGGGCTTTCCATTTCTTCTAAGCCATTCTTGCCCACAATAGTAGATATAATGGTCATCTGAATTAAATTCACCCATTTTTGTCCATTTTAGTTCACTGATTCCTAAAATGTTAATGTTCATGCTTGCCATCTCCTGCTTGACCAAGGTTAACTTACCTTGATTCATGGACCTAACATTCCAGATCCCTATGAAATGTTCTTTACTGCATCAGACTTTACTTTCACCACCAGACACATCCACAATCGAGCATCATTTCTGCCTTGGCCCACCCTCTTCATTCTTTCTGTAACTATTTTTCTGCTCTACCTCAGTAGCATATTGGATACCTACCAGCCTGGGGGGGCTCATCTTCTGCTCTAATATCTTTTTGATTTTTCATATTGTTCATTGAGTTCTAGAAGTAAGAATACCGGAGTGGTTCGTCAGCCCCTTCTCCGGTGGACCACATTTTGTCAGAACTGGCCACCATGACCTGTCCATCTTGGGTGGCCCTGCACAGCATGGCTCATAACTTCACTGAGTTAGACAAGGCTGTGATCCATGTGATCATTTGGCTAGCTTTCTGTGATTGTGGTTTTCATTCTAGAGACTGTGGAATTGTAGTTCTTCTGTCTTCCCTCTGATGGCTGAGGATAAGAGGCCAGTGCAAACTTCCAGATGAGAAGGACTGGCTGTGGGGAAAATTGGGTCTTACTCTGATGGGTAGGGCCATGCTCAGTAAATCTTTAATCCGATTGTCTGCTGATTGATGAGGCTGTGCTCCCTCCCTGTTAGTTATTTGGCCTGAGGCCTCCCAGCCCTGGAGTCTACAGGCTCTATGTAGGGCTCTAGTGAACCCTCCAGAGGACTTACACCAACACACCTCCCAGGACTTTGCTGCCAGTGGCCCTGTCCCTGAGGCTGGCCACTGCTGACCCACACTCCTGCGGGAGACCCTCAGACACTCACAGGCAGGCCTGGCTCAGTCTCTGTGGCACCACTGCTCCTTTCCCCTGGTTCCTGGTGCACACAAAGTTTTGTTTGTGTCCTCCAAGAATCTCTGTTTCCCCCAGCCCTGTGGAACTTCTGTAATCAAATCCCTATGGCCTTCAAAGTCAGTTTTCCTGGGGATTCCATTTCCTTTTGCCGGATTCCCAGGCTTTGGGGCCTAGAACCTTCACAACCTTCATTCAGTAACTGATAGAAAAAGTAGAATCAGTAAGGATATTTTAGATCAATTTGATCTAACTGACATTTATGGAATACTCCACCACAACTCAGCAGAATATACATTCTTTCTTCAAGTGTTCATAGAACATTTCCAAAGGTAGATAATATTCTGGCCATAAAATAAATGTCAAAAAGTGTTTAAAGATTCAAGTCATACAACATGTTTTTTTTTTTTTTTCTGGCTGTCATGGAATTAAATTAGAAATCAGTAATAGATATCTGGAAAAATTCATTTCTCAAATATTTGGAAACATCTAAATTATCCGAGTCAAAAAATAAAGAGAAAATCAGCATTTTTAACTAAATACAAAAGTACAATACTCAAAATTTGTGGGATGCTGGTAATATAGTACTTGTGGGAAATTTTATAGTATTAAACACCTATATCAGAAAAAAAGAGAAGGTCTCAAATTAGTTACCACCTCTCCTGTTTCAAAAAACAAGAAAAATAAGAGCAGATTAATCGCAAAGTAACTAGAACAAAGGAAAAAATAATGATCAGAGCAGGAATCATTAAAAAAGGAAGCAATAGAGAAAATCAATAAAACCAAAAGCTGGTTCTTCAAAAAACAAAATCAGTAAAATTGAAAAATCTGTAACCAAACTAATCTGGTGGGGGGAAGAAAAGATACAAATTACCAATATCAGAATTGAGGGAGATAATATCACTATAGATTCTGTAGATATTAAAAGGATAAAGGGGAAATACTATAAACTTTATGCCAATAAATTAGATAATTTAGAGAAAAGGATAAATTTCTTGGAAGACACAAACTACCAAAGATTATTTAAGAAAAATAGAAAACCCAGGTGGTGCAGTGATAAAGAATATGCTTGCCAATGCAGGAGACACAAGAGACATGGGTTCAATCCCTGGGTTGGAAAGATCCCCTGGAAAGGAAATGGCAACCCACTCCAGTGTTCTTGCCTGGGAAATCCCATGCACAGAGGAGCCTGTGGGCCAGTCTATGGTGTTGCAAACAGTTGGACATGATTGAGCATGCATGTACATACAGATAATCCAAATAGCGCTATGTCCATTACTGAAATTGAATCCTTAGTTTAAAAGATTTCCACAAGGAAAACTCCAGGCCCAGATGGTTCCCCTGGTACATTCTACCAAACATGTAATAAAGATATAATACAAATTCTACACAAACTCTTGCAGAAAATCAAACAGGAGAGAACTTTCCAATTCATTCTATAAGGATATCATTACCTAGATATGAAAATGATGCAAACACCTTACAAAAAAAAGGAACTATAACATTTCCCAAGACACCTCCCATGAACATAAATGCATAAATTCTAAATCAAAATTGATAAAGTCCTATATTTTATAAAAAGAATAAAGAAGACAATGGTAAAGTGTGGGTGGTTTAACACTGAAAACCAGTCAGTATAATTCAATGTATTAAAAAACTAAGAAACACCATATGATCTCAATAGGTACAGAAAAAGCACTTAACAAAACTTAACACTAATTCCTAACAAAACTCAGTGAACTATGACTAGAAAGAAACGTCCTCAACTTGATAAAGGGCATCTACTGAAAACAACCAGTTGTATCCATCCCAGAAAGGAAAGTAAAACTGTCATTATGTGCAGATGATCTGACCATCTATGTGGAAAATCTGATAGAATTTACAAAATGTTATCTGAACCTTCGAATTTAGCATGGCTGTGTGATTGGTCAGTATGCAGATTTCAATTGCATTTCTGTATACTAGCTATCTAATATAAACAAGAGGAAACTGAAACCTTAAAATGATATTCTCATTATCACCAAAAACAAGAAATTCTTAAATTTAAAAAATATGTAAAAGATCTGTGTATTGAAAACTATAAATCTTTACTGAGGGAAATCAAAGAAAACATAAATAAATAGATTATATAAATAAATAGATATATATAAACTATATCTATTTATTTATGAGTTGCAAGATTTCATATTCTTAAGACAACATTTTCTCCAAAATTGATCTAAAGAGTCTATGCAGTATCAATCAGAATTTCAGCAGTCATTTTCATAGAAATTGACAAGGCAATTCTAAAATTCACAAAAGATGTAAAGTATTCAGAATATCAGAATAGTCAACTTCAAAAAAGAAGTAAGTTGGAGCTTCAAGACTTGCAAAGCTACAGTAACCAAGACAACATATAGGAGGCAGTGATCAAGACCATCCCAGAGAAAAAGATGCCAAAAGGCAAAACGGTTGCCTGAGGAGGCCTTACAAATAGCTGAGGAAAGAAGAGAAGCAAAAGGCAAAGGAGAAAATGAAATATGTACCCATTTGAATGCAGATCTCCAAAGAATAGCAAGGAGAGATAAGGAAGCCTTCCTCAGCGATCAGTGCAAAGAAATAGAAGAAAACAATAAAATGAGAAAGACTAGAGAAAATTAGAAATACCAAGGGAACATTTCATGCAAAGATGGGCTCAATAAAGGACAGAAACACTATGGACCTAACAGAAGCAGAAGATATTAAGGCAAGCTGGCAATACACAGAACTCTACAAAAAAGATCTTCATGACCCAGATAACCACAAAGGTGTGATCACTCACCTAGAGCCGGACATCCTAGAATGCAAAGTCAAATGGGTCTTAGGAAGGATCACTACGAACAAAGGTAGTAGAGGTGATGGAATTCCATTGGAGCTATTACAAATCCTAAAGATGATGTTGCAAAAGTGCTGCACTCAATATGCCAGCAAATTTGGAAAACCTAGCAGTGGCCACAACACTAGGAAAGGTCAGTTTTCATTCCAGTCCCAAAGAAAGGCAATGCCGAAGAATGCTCAAAGTACTACACAATTGCACTGATTTTATACATTAGCAAAGTAATGCTCAAAATTCTCCAAGCCAGGTTTAAATAGTATGTGAACTATGAACTTCCAGATGTTCAAGCTGGATTTAAAAAAGGCAGAAGAATGAGAGATCAAATTGCCAACATCTACTGAATCATTGAAAAAGCAAGAGAGTTCCAGAAAAACAACTACTTCTGCTTTATTGACTATGCCAAAGCTTTTGACTGTGTGGATCACAACAAACTGGAAAATTCTTAAAGAGATGAGAATACCAGACCACCTGACCTGCCTCCTAAGAAATCTGCATGCAGGTCAAGAAGCAGTAGTTAGAAGTGGACATGGAACAACAGACTGGTTCCAAATTGGGAAAGGAGTACATCAAGGCTGTATATGGTCACCCTACTTATTTAACTTCTGGGCAGAGTACATCATGCAAAATGCTGGGCTGGATGAAGCACAAGAATCAAGATTGCCAGGAGAAATAGCAATAACCTCAGAATGCAGATGGCATCACCCTTATGGCAGAAAGCAAAGAAGAACTAAAGAGCCTCTCGATGAAAGTGAAAGAGAAGGGTGAAAAAGTTGACTTAAAACTAAGCATTCATAAAACTGAAAAGATCATGGCATCCAGTCCCATCACTACATTGAAATAGATGGGGAAACAATGGGAACAGTGAGAGATTTTATTTTGGGGGCTTCAAAATCACTGCAGATGGTGATTGCAGCCATGAAATTAAAAGACACTTGCTCCTTGGAAGAAAAACTATGACCAACCTAGACAGCATGTTAAAAAGCAGAGACATTACTTTGCCAACAAAGGTCCACAGAGTCAAAGCTATGGTTTTTCCAGTAGTCATGTATGGATGTGAGAGTTGAACTATAAAGAAAGCTGAGCACTGAAGAATTGATGCTTTTGAACTGTGGTGTTGGAGAAGACTCTTGAGAGTCCCTTGGACTGCAAGGGGATCCAACCAGTCCATCCTAAAGGAAATCAGTCCTGAATATTCATTGCAAGGACTGATGCTGAAGCTGAAGCTCCAATACTTTGGCCATCTGATGTGAAGAACTTTCTTGTTGGAAAAGACCCTGATGCTGGGAAAGATTGAAGGTGGGAGGAGAAGGGGATGACAGAGGTTGAGATGGTTGGATGGCATCAGCGACTCAATGGACATGAGTTTGAGTCAACTCCGGGAGTTGGTGATGGACAGGGAAGCCTGGCGTGCTGCAGTCCATGGGGTTGCAAAGAGTTGGATACGACTGAGCAACTGAACTGAACTGTTTTTTATGTGCAGTTCAGCAGCATTAAGAATATTCACATTTTCATACAGCAGCTCTCTAGTTTCACCTTTCAAAATAGAAGCCTTACAGATTAAACAACTATTCCCTCTTCCTCTCTGCCACCTTCCGGTACCTAGCAGTCCACTCTCAGTCTCTATGAATTTGACTGCCTTAACCCCATATAAGTGGAATCACACAGTTTTTGCCCTTTTGTGACCGACTCATTTCACTTCGCATGATACTCTCAAGGTTCATGTGTGTTGTATGTAGCAGGATGATCCCTGTGTGACAGGATTTCCTACCTTTTTTGAGAAAATTGAAGTATAGTTTATTTACAATTCTGTGGCAGTTCCTGCTGTACTGTAAAGTAACTCATAGATAGATAGATAGATAGATATTCTTTTCTGTTTTTTAAAAGTGAACAAAAGCATTGAACAGACTGTTCACCAAAAAGACATACTGATAGGTATTCATGAAAAGGTCCTCAGCATCATTAGTCATTAGAAAAAGCAGTTAAAACCACCATGAGATTCTACTACATACTTATTAAAAAGGTTATTAAAAATGACTCACTATTCCAAATGTTGGTGAAGATGTGAAATTCACTGCTAGAAGAAAGAAAAAATGAGAAAACGTTTGGCCGCTCCTAAGTTGAGGGCTTCCCTTGTGGCTCAGATGGTATAGAATCCGTCTGCAATGCATGAGACCTGAGTTCGATCCCTGGGATGGGAAGATCCCCTAGACAAGGGAATGGCTACCCACTCCAGTATTCTTGCCTGGAGAACTTCATGGAAAGAGGAGCCGGGCAGGCTACAGTCCATGGGGTCACAAAGAGTTGGACATGACTGAGCAACTTTCACTTTCAAAAGTTAAATCACACTACTGTATAATTGTGTCATTCCTCTTCTAAGTATTTGCCTAAGGCGAATGAAAGCATGTGTTCATATGAAGACTTCCACATGAATGTTCATAGCAGCTTTGCATGTAACAGCCTAAGTCAAAATCAATACAAACGTCTATCAGTAGGTGAATGCTGGTGTGTCCATAAAATTCAGTGTTACTCAGCAGTAAAGTGGAACGAACTCTTGATACACGCAACAACGTGAGTGGACTTCAAAATGATGCACATGAAAGAAGCCAGATTTTTAAAAGTAGATACACTATAATTCCATTTATGCAAAACTATATAAAATGCACACTAGTCTATAGAGATCAGTGTCCCTGAGATGGAGGTTGGGGCAGGGAAAGAGTAACTTTTGGGAATGACAGATGAGTTTATTGATCATGGTTGTCTCAGTCTGTTCAGGCTGATATAACAAAATACAATAGACTAGGTGGCTTATAAACAATGGAAACGATTTCTCACAGTTCTGAAATCCGAAAGCCTGAGATGAGGCTGTTAGCACAGTTGAGTGAGGGTCCCCTTCCAGGTCTCAGACTTCTTGAGTCCTCACATGGTGGGAAGGGCTAGAGAACTCTGTGGGTCCCTTTTATAAAGACACTAACCTCATTCATGAGGGGTCTCCATCCCAAGGGCCCTACTTCCTGATGCCTTTACCTCAGAGGTTAGGATTTCAGCATAAGAACTGGGAGGGGGGCAGAAACATTCAGCTTTAGTGGTGGTGTTTTCACAGATGTATACTTGTATAAAAAATTAACAAATTGTACATTTGAAATATGTGGAGTTTATTGTAAATCAATTAGATCTTAATAAAACTTAAAAATCTTTCTGTTCAAATGACTGGCAAGGCTTCTATCCCCTGACTAGACCCTGATGGCACAGGTGATACTGAGGGGGGGGGGTCAGAGCTCTCTGTGGGATCTGTGAGTCTCTGCCAGTTTTGCTTCCTTGACATCACAAAATCTGACCAAGGAGTAAAGCAGAGGTGGTTTGGGCCTGGCATATGTTCCAGGTGTGTCATGCACAGTTCTCATGTCTGAGCCGACGTTACAGCTTCTCATTCTCCTGATGTTCACTTGTAACTTGGTTTCATTACTATGAAATATTTAGAAATAATGTTTGGCAATGACATAAATGCTCATTTCTCATTAAACCAAATAAAACAGTGATTGGAAAATGTCATAAAACCCAGAAAGTATAGAGCAGAAACCAATTATACTAGTTGAGTTAATTTCCTCCTGTTCACTTCAACATCATTGAGATGTTCGGCATCAGGGCCAGCTGCGTCGAGGGCCACTTTTAGTCTGTGATAATGAACGCATGTTAGCGTGAGATTGTTCTTGTGTTTGCTAGGCAGGAGGGCACGTGTGCAGGGCGCCCTCTGAATTCAGGTGTGGGTTGAAACTGGTGCCCTCCTTGCCGGGAGCAAAACCAAAGCAAACACTGTGTGCAGTTGGCTACACCACCAACAGTTTAGTCAGAAGGATTAAAGATGGCTTTTTGAGAAGAATTGCAAAGAAAACATTTGGAGCTCTGGGGCCTGCAGACAGCCTCTCCAACATGAACCCCTTTGCAGCTGTGAATCTGAGCAGTTGCAGGAGGAATCTCCCATATACAATCAATTTACCCTGGTGGATACGTTTCGTATATTGAGGAAATCAGCCAGTTTCCCACAAGAAAGCAGATATCCATGGCTCTCAAAACTATTTGGGTATCAGAGTCATGAAGGGGAAGTGAGGACTAAACCTACGCTCCCCCAGAGCGTCTCACTCAATTTCAAAATATAAGGAAGGGGTAGGTTCTAGATGACTGTCTAGTTCGATTCCTCTCATTTTTACAGTATCATCAGCTAGTTAGTCACAAATCCAAGACTAGGATACCACTTTGGAAAATGCTGGTAAAGTGGAACCATAAAATAAAATACCCGATGTGACTCTCTTTTGAGTCCAAGATTACAGGCCTTCTGGCACCAGAAATAACTACAGACCAGAAGAGGGCGACATTGTCACAAAGTTCTAGCACTGCTCCAGGCTTTCAAGCCTAAGAGTTTTGAAAGAGGGATCTTTTTTTTTCTTAAGTGGGGAGGAAAAGATGTGTCAAGAGCTCCTAAAATCATGGGAGATCCAAAAATTAAGTCCAAGGAGGAGCCAATACAAAACAAATGGAGAAAGAGATTTTGAAATGAGTACAGGCATGTCCATTTTGATGGTTTGAGAAAGCTCTTAGTATTTCCACAGCTGGAAGAACGCTTATAATGACATGCTAAGGAAGCTGGAAAGTAAAAGTAATTAGACCTCAGAAATCAGACCTCGTTTTAACCAGTTCCTAAGGAAAGAAAGTGAAGTCGCTCAGTCGCTTCCGACTCTTTGCGGCCTCTTGGACTGCAGCCTAACAGGCTCCTCCATCCATGGGATCTTCCAGGCAAGAATACTGGAGTGGGTTGCCCAGGGGGCAAGAGACAAAACTTGAAAGAAGATATTTGAGGGATTCTTGCTCACAGGCTGAGGCATTCTGGTCCAGAACACAGGCTAACTGGTTTGGTGGCAGCTCTCGCCGTGCAGCTAACTGGCTCCAGTTTTCACTTCTATTAAACAAGAGCTGTTGAAGCAAAGAAGTCATCAGGGAGAATGTAAGGTCTTAATGGTCAATGCTCTGCTAATAGCATCTTAGGGCTTCAACTTATAGGAAATGCGTACTTTTTTGGAGAGATAGATAATACAGTCACACACTAAAAAATCAGAAGGATATTTAAAAGTATCCATTGGGAACTCCTGGCTTATGTCTCTCCTTTCAACCAGCCCCACCACTCATCCCAGGTTTCATTTTTATTTCGTGTGTATTCTTCTAGTGTTTTTGTTGTAAAGACACGAGCAAAATTCTAATTCACTCTGCTTTTTGTCCTGATGGAATGGCAGTCTCTGAATCTAAGAAGGGAGAGGGTTTCCTTGCCCTGGTTTACATCTGCAGAATATCTCATTCTCTGATGGATACAGTGTTGTTTACTTCCTCACTCCCCTCTAAATGGACACAGGTCTAATCGTTTACTATCACACACAGGCGACAGAGAATAATCCAGTACAAGTGTCATTTTGTACTGGTATGACTGGAGGGAAAATTCTCAGAAGTGAGGTTGCTGAGTCAAGAGTAAATTCATTAGTAATTTGCAACTGTGATGAAATTGCCGTCCAAACGGGTTACAGGACTTGGCCGGTTCCAGAGCCTTTTTCTCCAGCCTCCCCAGCAGAATGTCTCATCACACTGTGTTTATTTTAAACTCCTGTAGAGGCCTTACTACCGTGATTGACAGCAATCTTATCACCCATCACTGGGTGATGGAAATCTTTATGACCCTGTCCTGAGCAGGGCATGATAGCATGACAACGAAGTGTAAAAATAAATGATCAATGCAGTGAGGTCATTTATCAAGTTTCATGGTGTTAAAGTTTTGATCAGAATTTCTCCTGCCTCAGTTTGAAGCTTAAACCTTCTTCTGCAGCTTGAATTCCACTCCACCACCCCAGGAAATTTTATGCTTCATTAGGCCTCGAGTAAAGCAAAGAGAGCTTGAGTTGCACATCTGGAACGTTTCCACGGGACTCCCAGGCCTGACCCACCACTGTGCCCTCAGGTGGCACCGTGGCAGGCCAGCTGACCAGTGTCTGGGGGTGGGGAGGCACTCCTTCCCTCTTGAGAAATGGAAGCCTTGTCTTGGAGCAAATTCTCCAGCTGTGGAAACTCCAGCACGGCTTTAAAGATTAACGGCATTACTTGGCAATGAATGGGAAAGGCAAACTGCTCTGCTACCCAAGGATTAAGTCTTAGATGAGGAGCAAACTGTCGCCAGCCTCTGCAGTGAGGTTATCTCCCGGAGAACACTCAGGCAGTTTCCTGGTGCTGGCGGCCGCCAACGTTTTCTAGTTAGTAAGATTACATCCCATCCGGACAGCACACAGAGTGGCGTTCACTGCCTTGTCTCTCTCTCCCGTATACACAAACACTTGCACTTGTGTGAGAAACATACACACACTGACTCAATGTCCGACAGAAGAATGGACAGAGCTGATAAGCAGAACAAGGAAGCGTAAAGCACATTCTAGCACAACCAGCGTTGCAACCATTAGCGTGTGGAAGCCAGAACATAAGGCATATCACTTGCCCTTTCCTGCATCTGGCTGGAAAAGCTGCAAATACAAGGGAAACAGGGAGCAAAATTCATTAGCTAATGAGGACCTTAAATGTCAGTTTAATAGCGGCATTAATAATAAAGCCAAGTTTTATTGGGTTAATAGAAGCTAAGTGGTAATATTAGTAAAATGGTCATTACACATTTTCTTCTTTGCAGGCAATGAACAGAGCCGTCTGAAAGCACAGATTAAAACTCCCTCCTCTGCATTTGCTGTTTCTTAAAAGAGGCATTTCTAAAGGTTTTAAAAATTATGACCACTTTTTGCATTGCCCCCTGTTTGAGGCAGGAGTCTAGTAGCTGTGTCTTTAAAGAAGCCCTTACAGGGAACTCTTGTCAGTTGTTCAAGGCTTGCTGCCAACAAACAATTGAGGTATTTACCAAGGGTTTCCAAGAAATTGCTGTAAATTATATGAAATATTATACCTGTAACAGGCATTCAATGTATTAGGAACAGGAAAAAAAATGTAACATGTGTGGGAACAGTGTTGCAATTTGTGAGAAAGTGTTCAGTAATGTAGGTAGAGATGAATCAGACTCATGAAAACAGAAAGGAAGTTGGATGATGTGGCACTTTTGAACAAATTTTTCATCATCTGTCTAGAGTCACTGAGGAGAAACTTCTAACATGAACTAGTAGAAAGGCTCACAAGGAAACGAAGATACTGAGGGGTCTGCAGATGCTTGTCCCGGGGATACCCTCCATGCAGAAGGAAACCGAGACCCCACACTCGACAGGAGGCCCTGATTCAGCCCAGGCCGCCTCATGGGTGGGGTGTGCCTTCAGGAGTCTTCCTCACTGAATACCTCTATCTGATTATGGTTAACGACATTCCTTTTTTAAATGAGAAAGACGGTTAATGATTTCACCTTAACAGAGAGGGCTCCTAGTACAGCTCCTTGGAGGAAAGTTCTTTCCTCAGTTTCCTGAGGTGAAACAACCTGATGAACCGACTTCCTCACTTTTGCAAATAAATAAAGGAGAAGAAGACCGGGGAGTGAGGACCTGCCCTGGCTTTGAGGGAATTCCGGGAAGGGTGCATTTGTGAGCGGGGCAGGGGTCTCAGAGGTGCGCCCTGCCCTCAGATCCTGCTGGTGTCAGCTGTGTCTGTGGTGGGGCCATTCTCTGCATGGACCTCTGTGCTAGGCTCATTTGCCTGGCCCTTGGGCAAGCCTCTGGCTGTTACCAAAGTCCTTGGTTCTGGGCACTTGCCTCCAGCTGTGAAATCTGGAGAGTTCTGCCTCCTGATGCAGACCTCTGAGGAGGCCCTTGCTTCCTCACTCATGGGTCCCTCTAGAGAACTGCCTTAGCCAGACCGTCCAGCTGTGCAGGAGCTTCCCCTCCACGTCCCCCGGCTGGAGACGGGGAAGCGGCCCCAACCCCGACATGCAGGCTCTTGGAGACCCTGGCGGATACCTACGCGACCCCGCCCTCTCTAGTCTTCTGCTTGCTCCCAGCCTAGCGTCATCCCTCACTTGTCCGTAGGACTTGACCTGTGTAATATTTCCCTTGCTCCAGACCCTCTAAACTTTCAGGCCCAATCTTCATGGAAAATAGGTTATTCTCTGTACATTAAGAAACATGCACTCCCGTTGAGTCTATAGGAGCGCAGTTAAGGCTGCTGACCTAGGGACTGATGGAGACCTAGGAGCCAGGAAATGGAGGAGGACAGAACGTAATTCCAAAACCTAAGATCATGGCATCCAGTCCCATCACTTCGTGGCAAACAGATGGGGAAAAAAGGAAACTGATAGAGTTTATTTTCTTGGGCTCCAAAATCACTATGGATGGTGACCGCAGCCATGAAATTAAAGAGGCTTGCTCCTTGGAAGAAAAGCTATGACGAACTTTGAAGGCGTATTAAAGAGCAGAGACATCACTTTGCCAACAAAGGTCTGTTCATTCAAAGCTATCGTTTTTTTGATAATCACGTATGAATGTTAGAATTGGACCATAAAGAAAGCTGAGTGCCAAAGAATTGATGCTTTTGAATTGTGGTGCTGGAGAAGACTCTTGAGAAGCTGGTTCTCAAAACCTGTCTTAAGAAATCCAAGGCACTTTTATGGATGTGAAGAGCCAACTCATTGGAAAAGACCCTGACGCCGGGAAAGTTTGATGGTAGGAGGAGAAGGGGATGGCAGAGGATGAGGTGGTTGGATGGCATCATTGACTCAATGGATATGAGTCTGAGCAAGCTCCAGGAGCTAGTGAAGGACAAGCAAGCCTGGCATGCTGCAGTCCACAGGGTCCCAAAGAGTTGAACATGACTGAGTGACTGAACAACATACCATTTATGTGCTTTTTAAATCAGATTTTAGTCTAGATGAGGAAACAGAGAAGTTTAAAGCAAGTTAGAAAATATTGAAATCATTGTGTCAAAAAATTGAACATCTGTATCTAGCTAGATTTGGACGTCATTGTGAATTATGAGGCTGTTGCTGAATTTAGGGGAACTTGGCATTTGTGGCTTATGGTCTTACTGGAAACCCCTTTGGCTGATTTTTGAGTCTGTAATTCATGGTTATGAGTTCTGCATTTTTCTCAAGACCACTGTTGGAATCCTGTGTTCACTGTATAATGAGTATTTTATTTTTAGATGTGGATCACCTACCCAGGGAGCCTGTGGGGAGGTCGGTAATGAACTATATCTGGCACAAATCACAAGTGCCAAAGAAAGTCCTGATATCCAAAGAATACCAAGAGTGACCACTATTTAACTGCAGAGATGATATCTCTCCCGTAAGATGGCACTTTAAATTGTGTAATATTTCATCATTTGGTCGTCTTAGCAATGAAGAAAGATCCAAGGTTTACCCAAGCATGCTTATTTTCTGTCCCTAATTCTTGGGTTAATTTGTTTAAATGAAGGAAAACTGTCAGGCCGAGGGAACTACTGTGCTGTCTGGGAGTTCCATTAAAAAACCCCAGCACACTGGCGACTAAATAATACTGTTTACACAAATATTCGTTGTGTGGTCATTTCGTCAGCTTTTGTTACCTTAGGTGTTTTGTTTGACGAAGAAGTGCATAAAATTCAAAAGCCATGATAGAGAAGCCGATTCTCAAAAACTGTGTTTAGAAATCCACGGCACGTTTATGGATGGATGTTTATGGATGTTAAAAAGCAAAGATTCAGATTAGAGATACTGATGACTTTCCACATAAAATGTAAATAAAAGCGTATTAACATCATCTACCATTTCTTCAACATCCTTTAAATGCTGCTAGTGTTAGAAGCTTGGACACTGAGCATAGCTTTTTTCTTTCTTTCTTTTTTTAAGCTTAGAAGCTAGTAGCAGCGAACAAGGTAGCTGAATTCACGGTTCATTCTGCAGGCATGCACGTTTCAAACGGCTCCTGAGCTGTTTACGCTACACATGCTCGCTCGCTCGTGCCCTCGGAGCTGCGGGAACAAAGCTACAGTGTGAATCGGGAGGACGCGGGGAAGGTGGCCGGAGAGGCGCGCCCGGCTGGAGGGCCGGGCGCGGGGAGGCGGGCGTGCGAGGCCAGCGTGTGCGGGGGGGCGCGCGCTCGGCCTCCCGAGCGCGGCGTTCGAGGACCGAGGAGCCCCGTCTCCGGCCCCCCGCGGAGGTCCACGCCGGCGCGGCGGCCGGGCGGGCGGCAGCGGCGGGCCGAGGGCCTCCCCGCCCGGCCCGAGCGCCCCGCGGCCCGCCCCCCATTCAGCGCTGCGCCAATCGCGCGGCGCGGACGGGTCCCGAGCGGGGCCACCGCGCGCCGCCCCCTGCGCGCCGTGCGTGACGTGCGGCGCCCCCGCGGCGATGGCGCGCGGG
>ML660247.1:3061416-3177689 GCA_007570785.1 Antilocapra americana
GGCTCAGCGTGCTGCTCGGGCTCGTGCTGGGCTTCGTGCTGGCCTCGCGGCTCGTGCTGCCCCGCGCCTCCGAGCTGAAGCGGGCGGGCCCGCGGCGCCGCGCCAGCGCCGAGGCTTGCCGGCCCGGGCAGGCGGCCGCGGCGCCCCTGGCCGGCGCGGCGCGCGGGGATGCGCGCGGGCAGCGGCCCTGGCCCCACGGCGAGGCCCAGGACGGCGTCCCGCGCGACAGGAACTTTCTCTTCGTGGGAGTCATGACCGCCCAGAAGTACCTGCAGACCCGCGCGGTGGCGGCCTTCAGGTGAGCCCCCCTCCCGGGCGGCGTCCGGCATCCGCGCGCTGCCCCGCGGCCCGCCTGCGGCGCGCGCCTTTGCCTGCTTCCCAGACCCGGCGCTCGCTGGGCTTCCGCGGGGCCGCTGTGCCCCGCGGGGCGTGCCCGGCGTGGGCAGCGGGCTCAGGGGCGGTATAGCGAGCGCAGCGCTCCAAAGCGGGGGCTTTGGGGTCCAGCGGACCAGCCTGGCCCCTCTGGATGCAGTCTTCACGCGGACTTTCTGCCCCGCGCTTCATCTTCTCTTGTCCAAGTCCTTTCCTTTGTTGAATGAGCACAGCTGAACATTTCCAAACACTCTTGTGAGTCTTTGGAAAACTCAGCAGAATACTGGTGCTAGTGGTGGCAGCGGGGGTTATGATTCGAGTCTCTGAAACCTGCACTTCTAGCCTTGCAGAACTAGAGCCTGTGTAAGTTAATTTAGTTAGAGGCCTTCCCCTTGCAGTTTTCACTGCTGGAGCCATTCTGGTAAATGGAAGGGGTACACGCTGCACACTCAACCCCACCAGACTCTCGTTACCAAAGAGAGCCTTTGGGAAAAGCAGTTCTTGGCTCATGGTAGGTTTGTCGTCAACTAGCCCAATTTAGTGACGTGTGTGTTATCCGGTATCTGGGTCCTTGCTGGCCATATGAGTCAGAAAAGTGGCCGGAATCATGTTCAGGATTAACAAAGGGATTAGCCAAAGTAATCTTTAGAAGAGTGAAATAGAGATGATATTGGAAGGAATTTGAGGTAGAAGAAGGATGTATTAATAGATTCAGTAAAGAGATTTAATGGAAACCTTATATGTGTGAAGTACAGAAATGCTTAGTCTACAGATAAGATTTGGTATTCGTCCAACCACAGAGCAAACCAACCTGAGAGGTCTGCTGGGAATGGCCTCTTAGAGCAGTCATTCCTGAGCGAGGCCACGCTGGTTGTTGTTGGTTCTTAATTTATAACCATCACCTGTATAACTTCAGCTTTTAACTGTAGTCCTGCTCTACATTTTCAGGCATTAGATGTTGTGAGGAGAAAAGCATGTTTTAGTCTCCGTTCCTGTAAAGGAGGAAGTAAAGGAAGGCAGAGAGCAAGAGAATATCTGCTGTTTCAGTGCATTGATTCCCCATCCCTGTGTGTTTACACTGGGGTCTTGTTTAAGTTCATACCCTAGGTTCTGCCAGAAGGGGACTGAGTGCCTGAAAAAGTTAGAAAAGGTAGCATAAATTTGACTAAGATCATGACTTGGGAACAAACATGCAGATCATGGTTTTCTCCCAAATCTATTGAATTAGGTGGAGTTGTGCTTTTTGTTGTTTCCTGGGTTGTTGTTTTTTTTTCCCCCCACTGAAGTGTAGTTGATTTACAGTGTTTCAGGCGTACATCAAAAAAGCATTTGATTTTTGAGAAAAAGGAAGAATATCTAATCAGAAATTGAGGATGAGCTATATACATTGTTTATAGCATAGTTTTTAAAGTAAATCTATATGATTACAATTTGGTGACAAGTTCTTTGAAATCACAAGTTTGGGACAGTTACCAAAGTGGTTTGTTCAAATAGTGGACATGTAATTCCCTGCCCCTAAAACAAATACTTTTTCATGGATAAAAAATCACAAACTAGAAGGAGTCCTGGTAACACCAGCAATACTCAGAAAATGGTTTGCAAACTGGATACTATTTAACACTTGGAAATGATCTTTCCCCAAAACCCATGCTTGAGGCTCTATGCTTGGCCTCCTTTCCAAATCTCCTACCTCATCTCTTTTGGATGTAGGATTTTATCTCATTGTTTATTTTCTTTAAGGCAGCTAGGGAAAAGTAGAAACATAATTTGTCCTCTGGGCCTTCTTTGTGGAAACTCTGCCTTTTTGATAAAACCCTTACCAGGAAACGGTATATTCTATTCAGTCATTCTGTCAGCTTTCCTGCATTCTTTATCTTGTATCTCTCCGATCTTAAGTAGTCACATTAGTTGGAGCCTGGGGGTGGACCTGCCTTTCTGGTTAAGGTCCTCTGCTCAGCCCGTCAACATTGTGTTTAGACTGGCTGCAGGAGATGACACAAGACGATTTTAGACTTAAGGAACTTTTGGGGAAAGCCAAAATTGGGATGGAGGTTATAGGATGTAACTTACAATTATGGCTTTGCTGTGCTTTGCAGCCTGGGCCAAAAGTCCACACTCAGCTCTGAAACTGGAGATTTCACGCAGTATAAAAGTTGGCTTGAATCTTCTGGCACTGAGTTTTACATTTCCGCTGAAAGGTGAATACATTCTTTACCTTAGGAAAAAAGTAAATGTTTTTATTTTTGTTTATTAAAGTAAAATTTTTGTTCGGCTTATAGGTTGAAGGAGATGGCAATGTTTTTAGAAAGATGGCACTGTGATGTACTTTTATGCTAGGATGTTGACAGTGTCAGAATTCAGATTTAGAGACTACTAACTGAGATTCAGAAAGGAGCTATAAAAGCCTGTGAAAAAGTCAAGGAGATACACTCGTCTGCACTGAAGTTGGTACACTTAAGTGATGGGAGAGCACCATCATAACCGACTTTTCAGTTCTGCCGTGTGCTTCCAATGAGGAGAGGGATCACCAATAGATGTTAGCAGTGCAGCGACAGCTGAAAGCAGGCAAGAAACAGATTTTAAGAAGCAGGCAAAGCAAAACTCAAAGTGTAACCTTCAGACAGGCCAGCAGTAGCGCTCCTTCACAGGCACTGAGCAGAGACCGTAGCTCTTCTGTTCACGGGAGTGATCTTGGTTCATCAGATGATCCCATACACTTAGGAGTCATCCCTTCGTTCAGCAAATACGTGCATGGTGCCTTGTGTCTGGACTCTGAATGTTTGGAAACACAAAAGTGAAGATGCTTGTTCTCATGGAGTTCTAGAAAGAGGGACAGGTACTTAAAAAGAGTTTCAGCTGGTGATGGGTACTGTGGAACTAATAGAGCAGGGTAAAGGCAGGGTGAGTGATGTCCTATTTCTGTTAGATGTTTGGGGAACACCTCCGAGAATGTGCTGTTTGGGTTGAGATCTGGGAATGTCATTGATGAGCGTGCTTGGCAGAGGGAAGAGCTGGTAAATTATAAGACAGGAATCAGTTTGGAATTTGAAGAACAATAAAAGAAAGAAGTGTCTGGTGTCGGAATTTTACTCAAAGTGAATTAGAAAGGCTTTGGAGGTTTTGGGCCTCCTTGGTAGCTCAGTTGGTAGGGAATCTGCCTGCAATGCAGGAGACCCTGGTTCGATTCCTGGGTCGGGAAGATCTGCTGGAGAAGGGATAGGCTGCTCACTCCAGTGTTCTTGGGCATCCCTTGCGGCTCAGCTGGTAAAGAATCTGCCTGCAATGCGGGAGAGCTGGGTTCAATTCTTGGGTTGGGAAGATCCCCTGGAGGAGGGAAAGGCTACCGACAGTATTCTGGCCTGGAGAATTCCATGGACTGTATGGTCCATGGGGTTCCAAAGGGTAGGACAGGACTGAGCGACTTTCACTTGGACGGTTTGGATGGCAAAGGGAGGGGCTTGTGTTATGTTTTGAAGAGTTAATTCTTGCTGTTGTGTGAATAGATTGTGGGGGAGCAAGGAGCTGTTAGTAGGTGCTCTAGGCAAAGATGGTGGGGATGGAGAGAAGAGCATGGCCCCACGATGTATGCAGGAGCCAGAGTTGGGGACGTGTTGACAAAACGCTTCAGAGGCCGTGAAGCAGTGAGGAGTTCAGGGTAATTTTTAGGATTTTGCCTTGAAATAAAGGGTGGGTGGCGGTGTCATTTATTGAGATGGGGAAAACTAGAGGAAGAATGAATTTAGGGGGAAGGAGGTAAGTCAGCAGAGATCTGGTTTTGTACAGGAGCAGGTGGATGTATCCTTAGTTTTGTAAATGTAATAAATTTTAAAAGAAATTAATTACAGTGTCGAAACTCTGAAGCGGTCTTAAACTAAAATTCCCTTAGGGTTCTGGATTGGGTGGTGTTCTACAAATCAATATGTAAGTGTTTTTTTTGTTTTTTTAAACTCATCTGCAAAGTATTTGTAGTCTAGGTAATTTCACTTTAAAATGGTTCTGTGATTCTCCCAAAGTAATTTAGTATGCTAGTTAGTGATAGTTCATTGGAGTCTCCGGCTGGGTTCTTTATGCCTTAATGTTACTAGCTGCAGTTTTTTGGTTTTTTTTTTCCATTTTTTTCTTAGTTACATCATTTGATATACAGAAGTTAGATGTCCATGTAGTTCAGTCTCTTCCTTTCAGGATTGATTTTTTTCCCCCTAAGTGCAGGAAGTTTATTGCCCTGGAGAGTTTTTTTTTTTTTTTTCAACTGTGCTGCTCAGCTTGTGGGATCTTAGTTCCCCAACCAGGGATCACAGCTACTCCTCCTGCATGGAGGAAGCATGCTGTCTTAACTGGTGGAGAACCAGTGAAGTCCCAAGATTTTTTTAAGTAACATTTGTCTCATTTTAGAAGGGGTACAAATCATCTCACCATCATTTTCACCCCAAATGATACATTGTCTCAGCACCACCTGTTAAATAAGCTCCCCTTTCCCTACCAATTTGAAATGCCATCTTCATCATACTCAAGATTCTTGGGTATGTTTTTGGACTTCCTGTTTTGTTCCATTGATCTTTCTGTCTGTTCTTGTTCCAGTACCACCCACTGAAATTATTGAAGATTGAATAATATTTTAATATCCGGTAGACAAGTCCCCTTTGTTGCTCTTCTGTTTCAAACATTACTTGGCTGCACTTACCTGTTCTTGCTGAGAGAGTTTTGGTGCTATTTGGGTTTTTTTTTTAAATTAATGGTTGAATTAAAAAAATTGTATTTAGATTTCAGTTCATTTTTATGCCCAAGCACTAAACTAATACAACACTATCTTGACTCTTGCTTCCCCTAGGCTGAAGATGGGGAACTAATTTGTTCTTTTTCTCAGAAGAGAGAGGTGTATGGTTTCCCTGTCTATTCTGAGTGACAAAGGGCACTCTTAAATATTAGCATCAATTTATAGGGACTTGTGGGAAGAAAGTTTGAGAAACTCTAGCTTTAGATACAGGAGTCTTTTGCAAGACTTTTTTTTTTTTTATCAATTAATGGCCTCTTCCTAATATTTTAAATGAAGGCAAACTGTTCCTTTTACCAATCTCCATGAGCAGATCTCAGAGTTCCTTCTTTCTTGAATTCTGTAAACCGTGTTTATCTTGAAACAGTTTTAGAGCAGTGCTTGCTTTCACAGAATTCAGTTTGGCAAAAAATTACTGAAAGCCTTCTATAATCAAAATAATTAACATGTAAGTGAAGTTTTGGAGGCACAACCCATTTCACATTATAAATTACCAGTATAAGAAAACTGGTGAAAATTGCAGTCCTGAAAATGAGTTTAATGTTATGTATCATGGTTCCAAATCTGGATGTCTTCAAACAGAATATTCCAGAGATAGTCGTGGTTGTCAGTAGAAGATATACACGACTGTGTTTTCATTGCATTGGCAGTTTCATTTTTCCCCATTCATTAGTTAAGCTGCCGTTTTTGAAAGCAGATTAGTAATTCCATTCTTGTGGAATTAATTGTCTAGGGAAGGAAGCAAGTGATGCTGGTGAATGATAGGGCTTGCAAGGTTCCTGGGCCTGTTACTGTGTGGGTGCGGAAGAGAGAGGCCTGCACTGACTTTTGAACGGGGTTGAGGAAGGTCTCACTCACGGTCTTACCCCTCTTCCCTTGCATAGTCTTGAAAGATGAACTGGACTTTCCAGGGCAGACACAACAGGTTCCTGGAAATGTGAAATAGCAGGAGGTGGTGAAGGGATGATGAGAAAGAGCAGCTCATTGGGACTGGGTTCTGAGATCTAGCAATTCCAGTAGAAATGTTTCCAAAGGAATTTAAAAATGTGCTCAAGTATGTATTCTATGAAGTGGGAATTGCAAGAACCTTTGGTGTCCTGCATTAGGAACTATAGGCCATGATTGATTTCTCTAGTTTGTCCATTTTGTGATCTGCTTCTCTAATCTTAAAAAATGGTGTGGCTGAAATATGTTTATTAGAATGAAGAAAAGTTCACAACATATCTAAATGAGAGTAAGTTTTAAAATTGTATGCCAAGTATGAGACAATTTTTAAAATCAAATGAAATATTTCTTTTTGTGTGGTACAGAAAAGAAGGTATAAAAGATATACATATCATGATGCTAAATGATTTTTCATATTCTTGGCACTTTTTATATTTTTGAGTTTTTCTGCAGTGAGAACTTATTTTATAATAAAGCTACATAACTACAGTTTTTTAAAAAAACAGAGAGGTGACAGCTATTGGGAGGAAATGTGAATGCAGTTTTGTGTGTGTTAATTGCAGGTCCCTGCAGGGCTGCTGGGCACAGGGGGCATCTTGGACCTGGGTTCCCGGGGGTGTGAAGTCAGGGCCATTCTTGTTTCAGTGAATGATGATTATTCCTGCCCCCAAGTGTAGGGATAACACATGTGTTTGGTGTTACTGTAACTGTGTTTCATCAGCTACTGTATATGTACCCTTCCAGATGACACTGAGGAGAGTCAGGTGACAGCATTTTAATGTGAGGGCTTTTGTTTTCTCATGGTAAGTATTCTGTGCCTCCATCTTCTGTCAGTGTCTTTTTGGCTTCTGGTTCTGGATGAAATTGGAGGATTGAGAAACTTTGTTACGCAACTAGGGCTTCGCTGGTGGTCCAGTGGTAAAGCATCCGCCTTACGATGCAGGGGACACCGGTTTGATCCCTCTTCTGGGAAGATCCTACATCCCCTGGAGCGCTGAGCCCGTTTGGCACAATGGCTGAGCCTGCGAGCCTGGAGCCCTCACTCTGTGTAGAAGCCACAGCTCTAAGGAGCCTGTGTGTAGCGACAAAGACCCTCCACAGCCAAAAGATAAAGTAAATAAATCTTTTTAGAGCAAGGTAGTGAAACTGTTCGTCTCACCTTAATTGTGTCATGAACTGAAGCGTTCTTGACTACTATATTTGTCCTGTAGTTAAGTACATTTTTCTGTGGATTTAAAATGAGATGGTCTGCTCTGATTTGATGTCAACTCTAGGCTTGCAAAGCCTGAGGATGATTGAAAATGTGGCTATTAATGCCATTAAAATGATTGCTTTCTATATTGAACCTAGGTGCACCCTAATACCAGAAAATAATTGGGCAGGATTTGGGTGACAGAGGGACCCAAAGCCAGAAGGAAAGTTTTAGGAAGTTAGTTTTGATTGAAGTCTTCTGGCCTTTGAAATCAGCCCAAACTGTGAAGCTTTCCTTAGATGGGCAGATCTTAGCCAGGCAGACAGATAACATGGCAGGCAGTGACTGAGACGGGTATAAGGCTGCTCTCCTCATCTGTGATGGCTGTTTTCTCAGCTGGGGCTTCCCTGGGGGCTCAGATGGTAAAGAATCCACCTGCAATGTGGGAGACCCGGGTTTGATCCCTGGGTTGGGAAGATCCCCTGGAGGAGGACATGGCAACCCACTCCAGTGTTCTTGACCGGAGAATCCCGTTGACAGAGAAGCCTGGCGGGCTGCAGTCCATGGGGTCGCAAAGAGTTGGACATGACTGAGGGGCTAAGCACACACACACAGCGGCGGAGGCAGGACTGCAGAAGTGTGGGTGGTGACCTGGGAGAGCAGTGTGGAGATGAAGAAGCCAGTGGGCGGGCCAGGGGACGTATTAGAGTCAGACCTCACTGGTGGCCTGGCGTCCACGTTCTTAGCTTTGTGATCTCGGGCAGGTTACTGACCTGGCTCTGAGCCTTAGTCTCCTCTGTAAAATGTGGGTCTTGTTACCTCTCACATCTCGTGGCGTTGCTGTAAGGTGGAGTGTCTGATGCCCTCAGCACATACTGCCCCGTATGCTGTAACTGCTGTTTGCATTATTGGTGATTGTGAGGCAGGCTTGATGCCAGGGAGCACTCCAGCAGAGGAAGAAGACTGGCTTCACAGGAGTTGGCTGTGGGTTCAGGGTGGTTTTGAACAACACTGATATTTTCTTTCTTCTTAAAATTACATTTGAAAACTTAATTTTGTTTAAGAATTAGTTGTGTGTCTACACTTTTTAAGTGTAAGCAGCAAAATATAAACTTATAGCTTTCTAAAAGTAGCTAAGACATGAAGCTTGGAAATGGACCACAGGATCAGAATTTATCTTCTGCTATTAACACTCCACATTTTAATTCTTGTGTTTCCTGGATGGCGTATTTGTGGTCTTTGTTGATAAGTGTTTCTATTGCTTGCTGTGAATCTAGGCTCAAAGGGCAGATTGCTCTTAGCTCTTAATACTTTGGTACTGCCTCCTGGGCTTGTGCCCAGGCCCTTGTTGAGGTGGGAAGCTGTAATGCACCCTCCAACAGCTTTATTGGGTGGGAGAGCTCTTTAATGTTTGCTAGACCTTAAGTCTAGTTTTTAGGATTAATGGTAAGTGGTCTAATTTGATTTTTCCTTTAAAAATTTTCCCCAACATTTGTGATACCTGTTAGATGCTTCCCCACCTACTTCTAAAAAGATTTTGAGATTGCTCATGTCATATGGTCATAGCAGAGAGGCAGTTAACCATTTAAAAAGAGGAAGCCACATAACTGGAAACCACATGCATGGAAGAGGGAGCCCGCAGCTAAGTACTCCGACTGCGGTGCTCCTGGAGGTAAAGAGCTGAAGAAGGCTTGTGGTATCCTGCCAGGGACATGCCTTCAGTTCAGGAGAGGCTGAGGCCTCCCTGGATAGCCTTCCAGGGAAGCCCTCCGAGTTCTCCAGGCCCGTGGCTGCTCTGACTGGCGATGTAGAGCTGTCCTTCAGGGGCTTTTTTGGGAGGTTGAGCTAAGACTGCTGCTCCCTCGCGTTGTGCCCCTGTAAGGGTGCTCCGTGCCTTTGCTCCATTTCTTTGCCATAGTCGCAGGGGAGAAATTTCCTTGAGGCCTTAGTATCTGGAATCATTACTTCACGTAACCCTGAACAGTGGGGCACAGACTTGTGATCTCTCTTGGTTGCCTGCTGGAAGGCTTACAACTAAATTTAGCGCCGTGTTAGCAGACATAGAGGACATGTAACAACTGATAAGGTCTCGCCCCTTTGCTCACTGGGTAATCATGGTCATGGGCACTGAAGTGGGCAGGCAGCCCCTCCCCTGATTGTGTCCTCTCTGCTACAGGTACAGTCTTCATGCCTTGCTCCAACTTTCCTACTTTTGTTTTTCTTTTTGCCTAATTTTCTTGATTATTCTTTTCATCTTGTATGCATTTTGGTTAAGTTGTCTTAAATCCTTTCTGTAATAGGGAAGAATATAAATGTGTACATTTCATTACACAAACATAATTACAGGAGCCAAACATCCAGGAATGCAAAGCCAAGTGGGCCTTAGGAAGCATTACTACAAACAAAAAGCTAGTGGAGATGATGAAATTTCAGCTGAGCTATTTCAAATCCTGAAAGATGATACCGTTAAAGTGATGTAGTCAGTGTGCCAGCAAATTTGGAAAACTCAGCAGGGGCGGCAGGACTGGAAAAGGTCAGTTTTCATTCCGATTCCAAAGAAGGGCAATGCCTGAGAATGTTCAAACTACTGCCCAGTTGCACTTATTTCACATGCTAGCAAGGTAATGCTCAAAAATCCTTCAGGCTAGGCTTCAGCAGTATATGAACTGAGAACTTTCAGATGTCCATGCTGGCTTTAGAAAAGGCAGAGGAACCAGAGATCGAATTGCCAATCATTTTTTGGATCATAGAAAAAGCAAGGGAATTCCAAAAAAAACATCTGTTACTGCTTCCTTGATTAGAATACCTTACCTGCCTCCTGTGAAACCTGTATGCAGATCAAGAAGCAACAGTTAGAACCAGGCATGGAATAACAAGTTAGTTCAAAATCGTGAAAGGAGTACGTCAAGGCTGTATATTGTCACCCTGCTTGTTTAACTTCTATGCAGAGTGCATCATGTGAAATGCCAAGCTAGATGAATCACAAGCTGGAATCAAGATTGCCAGGAGAAATATCAATAACCTTAAAGATGCAGATGACACCACCCTTGTGGCAGAAAGTGAAAAAGAATAAAGAACCTCTTGATGAAAGTGAAAGAGGAGAATGAAAAAGCTGGCTTAAAATTCCATATTCAATAAGCTAAGATCATGGCATCCGGTCCCATCACTTCATAGCAAATAGATGGAGAAACAATGGAAACAGTGACAGACTTTATTTTCTTGGGCTCCAAAATCACTGTGAATGGTGACTGCAGCCATGAAATTTAAAGATTCTTGCACCTTGGAAGACGAGCCATGACCAACCTAGACAAACATCATTAAAAAGCAGAGACATTACTTTGCCAACAAAGGTCCGTCTGGTCAGAGCTATGGTTTTTCCAGTAGTCATGTATGGATTTGAGAGTTGGACCATAAAGAAGGCTGAGCGCCGAAGAACTGATGCTTGAACTGTGTTGTTGGAGAACAACACTCTTGAGAGTCCCTTGGACTGCAAGGAGATCAGTCCTGAATATTCATTGGAAGGACTGATGCTGAAGCTCCAGTACTTTGGCCACCTGATGCAAAGGGCCAGCTCCTTGGAGAAGACCTTGATGCTAGGAAAGATTGAGGGCAGGAGAAGAAGGAAGATTCATGGCATCACTGACTCAGTGAACATGAATTTGAACAAACTCAGGGAGATAGTGAAGGACAGGGAAGCCTCGCGTGCTGTAGTCTTATGGGGTGGCAAAGAATCGGACATGACTGAGCGACCGAACAAACAAAACAACCTATCAATTTAGAGGGGAAAGCTATATTCTCCCTTCCTTCCTTGACTAGAAATTACAAAGTGATTTGATCGTATTAGTCCTTTCAAACTTAAGACGGTAACCATCAGACCACATATGTAATAGTGATTCGGGGCAACTCACAGGAAGGCTCCCCTTGTTTATAAAACTTGATATAACTTTTAAAGCTTAGAAAATGTGAAAGAAAAGTACTCAATCTTACTCCATTTTTCTCTTAGTTTTTTTCCCATTGAATAGAGTAAAAAGTATTACACAAGTAAAATTATCTCTTGTCAAGTTCTATTTCTTTGGATGCTTTTTTAGTTTGAAACTTTCCCTTGGACTTTAAATTTTTTTTTTCCATAACTGTATTTGTTGTAGAAAACATGAAGAAAAGCAAATCCCTTCTGATCTTCTATCCAAAAATAACTATAGTAAACACTTAGGGGTAGAGTTGTATGTTGTTTTACTTTGTGTGTGTACTTTTGTTCCCCTGTTACTCCATATCACAAGTATTCTGTTGCTTGCTTTTAAAATTTATATACATGAATGTGTACCCAGGACAGTACTCATGCTGTAGAAGTGGTTTTGTTCAGAAATGTATTTTATGTAGTTTTTCTTAAAGTGACATAAATAGAGGAGGAGACTGCTATTAAATCCCAATTCAGCAAAGGCATTCCTCAGCGAAGCTAATGTTGTCCAGCTGCGTGACTTCACTGTGACTTAACTTGGTATAGGGGCAGGGTTTAGAAGCCTGGAGGAAAGGAAGATTATTGGCTTGGCATTTGCAGATTTCAGTTATCTTGTCTGCTTTAGCAAGAGTTGGTTATCAGCTCATTGAAAAGTGAGATTTCTGGCAGGGACCCATTCAGGTGTTCTGTGGTTTCAGTTAAGTGGGAGCTCTTCCCCCAGTTACAAACGTGTTGATGGCAAAGTTGATGCATGCTTGTGAGAGTTAAGGATGCTAACCTGTTCTGTCTCAGAAAGGGGAGGGCAGTTTGCCTCTTCAGCAGCATCTTCTTCATTTCTTTGGAATTATCCATGCCCTTACCCTGGTTCCCCTAGGGTGGTGAATCATGATTTGTGTTCCAAAACTCTTTAACTTTATGGAGCTAGTTAAGCTAAAGGTATCCTGAGTTAAAAGATCATAATTTATCGAGATTAAAGGATTTACAGCAGCTCCATATTGAGAGATTTCCCCCAAGTCACCAGCCATCTAAGCAAAAGGGCAGTGTGAGATTTTTCCCTGGGTTACCTGATGAGAAGATAATAAGGGTGGGCGTTACCTTAACACTGCAGAGAGGCTTTCAAAGATGGTTTGCAGTTAGATCGTCTGTTTTTGAAATTAATTGCTTGCTCTTCCTGGACAAATGAACGCCATTTCAGGCACAGCTCAAGTGTTAATCCCTTCGCTGATGGTTATACCGTTGGTGCTTCCGTCTCTGTACCCTCTGTGGGGCAGCCATGGGAAGCGGAGCCAGGCCAAATAAGTTTTTATCCTCAGCTTAGTGTGAAGGATTGCAGCGTTTAAAGTGAGAGCACTTGTAAAGTTCAAAGTCTCTTTAGACTTGCACCCTGATGTCGTCTTGAGGCTCATAATGTGATAGAACTTGTCATGTAGCCTAAGTGTCAGGTTTTTAGCCAGCGATGAAGCAGCAGTGTTTATCTCAGCGGTTCCACTTTGGTGTGTAGTCTTGAGGCCAACTATTCCAAGTTCAGCCCACAGTTTCCTATTTCTCTCATTTTTATTTCAGTACCTTATTTTACTTGCAAACTCTTGTCTTCCCTAATGAGTCACACCTGTGTACTTGCTTATCTCATGCCGGGCTGGCTTTTTAGATATAATAATCCATTTAACCCTCACCCCAACCCTATAAAGCAAATATTTTTACTATCCCTGGTTCCCAGATAAGGATAGTGAGGCACAGAATATTTTGCCCAAAGTGAAGGCAGGATTCTCACCCCAACAGCCTGATTCCTGAGTCCATGCTTTTAGCCATCACACACTATATTGTGTCTTCAGAGCAGATTTTTCCTCTGAAGGTAGGTGTTGTCTTACAGCCCCTGTATTCCAGATAATCCCATGATGCTTTAGTACTTTAATGGCTTCTGGGACTGACTGCTTTGAACTTGGTCTGCATTGTTAATCACTGAAGCAGTTGGATAGAAGCTAAAGCTAAACTGATTTTATTCATTACCCTTTTAAAACCAGTTGTAAGATACTACAGACTATTTAGCTTTAAATTGCATTTCAGAAGTAGCATGGATGGTAGTATATTTCAACCCAAGTATGTCCATGGATTTTACCTCTTAATAATTGTATTCTGGTTGTGTTTTGATAAAATCGGTTTCTTTGTGCACATAGGAATATTAATGTGGCTCTCTTGGAAATTTTTCAAAGATAAGAAACAGATGGTTTCTTCCCTTTAGCAAGCCCACACATGTACAAAGGTGTCTTTCAGTCACTTACTTCACATGGGTGAGTGGTATTTACTGAACACTATTACATGCCAGGGACTGATATATAAGTTATCATATTTTGTGTAGCAACCTACACAATGGGCTCATTCCCATTTTAAAATGAACTTTCTCTTTATGGGAGGGTTTGATTTTTCTTTAAATTAATTGCCTCATTCCTGCTGTGTTTGCATACTTATTTTCAGGAGCATATCAAATGTAGTAACCTGGTATATTCTCTGTAGTCCAGTCAGGTTTCATTTATGCAAAATGCTTTGTTAAGGGTTCTATAAATGGCATAAGACCTATAGGTCCATTTTAAATCCATAGGCATTAAGGGAAAAACATTATCAGGTGGCACTAGTGGTAAAGGGCATGCCAGTGCAGGAGACAGAAGAGGTGCAAATTCCATCCCTGGGTTGGGAAGAACCCCTGGAGGAGGGTGCGGGAACCCACTCCAATATTCTTTCCTGGAGAGTCCCATGGACAGGAGCCTGGTGGGCTACAGTCCATAGGGTTGCAAAGAGTTGGACACAGCTGAAGCGACTTAGCACTCATTACAACTACTGTACTATATACATTCTGAGATGGGCATTGTTTTCAATTTTAGCATCTCTGAAGTGAAGATGCATTTTGCAGTTGCTGGCATTATGTGATTACAACTGGCAATATAGGCATATCTCATAGTTACACTGTAAATCCGTAGCTGCTGCAGAAAAACAAGCATCACAATGCAAGTCACACAATGTTTTTGACTTCCCGCTGCATATAAACGTTATATTTATGCTATACTGTGGTCTTGTAAGTGTGCAGTATCATTATGTTTAAAAACCAACGTACATATGCTAATTTAAAAATATTTTATTGCTAAAAATGGTAACCATCATCTGAGCCTACAGAGAACATACATGTTTTTCATTGATCTTTCAGTCACTTTTCACTATGATAAATACAATTGTAACAGTTGCATACAATAAGACTATATTGGAAAGAATATCATTTGGAAACTGCTTTTTGACTGTAGTAAGGCCAAATGCATGGTTTCATTTATTCTCTATGGTATGTTTTTCCTAGAAGTCGTTTGTATATAAATGTATTTTTGTAGCTAGACTACTGCAACTCTTAATACGTAGCATAAAGAAAGCATAAGGAAAAAGGTAATCTGATGGCCTTAAATCTGTTGTTTGGCAGCAGAATTTGTCACTGTTTTCTCTTATTTGACCACTAATGTTTCCTCTGGCGGTGATATGAACAGTTTCCTATGAAACTCTTATGTTCCAGAACTCAGGGCCCTTCACCTTGCCCGCAGTGGCTCCCCGCTATTGCGAAGCATAAAGGCCCTGTCTCGGGGGGCTGTCAAGCCCTGCGGTTTCCCCTGTTCTCCCCAAGACTGCCCTTGCACTCTGGGTCTGCCTCTCACCCTTGATGTTCCCCCGCCTCAGGGAGGCAGTCTCTCGTCCCCTCTGGTTTGCATCCTTTCTTTGCTCGCCTTCCTCTTGGAGAGAGATGTTTATCTGTCCTCATGTTGACTGCACTTCAGCTGGAGGATCTGTGTTTTGCTCACCACTGCATCCCTGTGGCCTAGCACATACTTGGCACTTGATGAGCATTCCAAGAAAGTGTGTTGAATGAACAATTTTATTTTTTAATCTTTTGTTTTATAGAGTGGAGGGCTTTAGAGGTAGGGAGTCAGCAGTATCAGAAAATTAACCTGAATATCTAGACTTGGTGTCCTGGTGATTTTTCAGCCTTAGCCAAAACAGAGTTATCTGGGAAATATTTTAATAGTCATCATTCTCTTTTGTTGGGATTCCTTTGAAAACAAGTTAGAACTTTCTAATACCTGGTAGTGTGGGCTTCTGTTAAGGAGAAGCAAGCATATCAAGTAGCTTTTTGTCATTCTTTTGAATGTACAGTGATGCAACATGAGTCAATATGGGAATTTATGGAAATGAGAAGCTTGGAATAAACTATTCTCTCACTGATGTTTATTTTAATTCCAGGACATGGTCCAAGACAATTCCTGGGAAAGTTGAATTCTTCTCTAGTGAGGGTTCAGACACATCGATCTCAATTCCAGTAGTGCCACTACGGGGCGTGGATGACTCCTACCCACCCCAGAAGAAGTCTTTTATGATGCTCAAGTACATGCATGACCACTACTTGGACAAATACGAATGGTTTATGAGAGCAGATGATGATGTTTACATCAAAGGAGACCGTCTAGAGAGTTTTCTGAGGAGTTTGAATAGTAGTGAACCCCTCTTTCTTGGGCAGACGGGACTGGGCACCACGGAAGAAATGGGGAAGCTTGCTCTGGAACCTGGTGAGAACTTCTGCATGGGGGGGCCTGGTGTGATCATGAGCCGGGAAGTTCTCCGGAGAATGGTCCCACACATCGGCAAGTGCCTCCGGGAAATGTATACGACCCACGAGGACGTCGAGGTGGGAAGATGTGTGCGAAGGTTTGCGGGGGTGCAGTGCGTCTGGTCTTACGAGGTAAGAACAAGGAGAAAATCTGTTGATTGTGTCATTAGTTCTGGACCAGTCACAGGAAACTATGATAATGTCCTCCTTAACGCTTAACAATTGGTGCTAAGTTATTATATATTTTTACCTTAGTTTTTTTGAGTTCTCTCTTATTTCCTCTTAGTTTTTAAATTCCTTCTGTACTTTGGTCCTAACATTTTAGTTAATGATGGCATTTGGGACCTAAAGAAAAGGGTTAATACAGGTCACGGTGATACTTTCATGATTTTCCTGAAGCTTCATTCAATCTGACTTCTGATTCTGCAGATGTGATTTGCAAGCATGTCCTTTTTCTTCCAAAGGCCTGACTTCTCTCATCTGGTCATGTTGACCTGCACAGTTTAGAAACTTACGTGTTTTGAATTCATAAAATGAGTAACGATGTAAAACAACCAGTGGTATTTGGGTTTGCATTTATTTTAAACCTTGAATTTTTTACAGTTGTTATTATCTGGAAGTTTGAAATATAGTTTTCCTTTCAGAATAGGCAATTTATGAGTTATATTGATACATAAGTGCAGTTTTTTGAAGGAAACCTACTTGGAGATGCTTTGTTTTTAATAGTTCTGGAGAGTATGAGTTAGCTTTCGACTTTTCTGTTATTATTGGCAGAGGTGCACCTCTTGCCTGCAGTTGCAGGATGTGATATTAGTCAGAATGGAAAAAATTATTTAGGTTGTGTTGTGTTTAGATGGATAAACTACTGATAGTTGTGAGGCACAGGGGGAATTGCTAGACCTTTGCCCAAGAAAAAGAAATGCAGCTTCAGATGTAAACTGTTAGCCTGTCTTCAGAGTTAATTTTCTAAAGTGCTTATGTGAAGAAATGGTGCTCTTGCCTGTACTTGTCTTTCCCCTAGCCTCCTTTTGAAATGTCTCCTAATCATACTGTTTCTTTTGTTTGAACTTTTAGGGAAGTGGACATTTTCAAGAATACAGGAAGTAGTCTTCCTACAGTTTCCAATGGTAAAAGATGCCTTTTAAATCAGAATGCCATCACTGACTGAGCCTTGTGATTTCTGTCTCCTCCCCGTCCACTGCCTGTTGCTCCCTGAATCTAGGGCGGATTCTGTTTTCATGGGTTTTTGCTGCTAGGAAAGCTATTTGGGAATTTCGTGGAGTTTTAAACAAAATACAACTGACAGTATTCTTGCATTTTCCTCATCCTTAATTAAGTAGTTATAGCCTTAACATGTTTCATTATGCTTAAAATGTATCATGCCTTCTGTATTTCAAAGGAGTGGTTTATACTGCCCTTGAACTCTGAGGAGCTAGCCCTCTTGCTAGAAATGTAGAGGCCAGGCCTGCCTTTGAGATGTGCCATGTCGCTTCTGTCATGTGTGACTCTTTGCGACCCTACGAACTGTTGCGCACCAGGCTCCTCTCTTTATGAGGTTCTCCAAGCAAGAGTGCTGGACTGGGTTGCCATGCCCTCCTCCAGGGGATCTTCCCGACCCAGGGATCGAACCCGGGTCTCTGATGTCTCCTGCATTGGTGGGCGGGTTCTTTACTGCCAACATCACCCGTAGGTCTGTTTTAGTATTGTCACACTGTTAGATCTTCTGTGCTCTTGGGTAGACACCACAGTCAGTGTCTCGAGCTATCAAGAACTTAGACCTAATATTAATGCCAAGATAGAGGGGGAAAGTATGATCCTGAGGTTGTAGGGGTTGGGAGCCAGTTTGAGGGGCTGATTCTTTTTTTATGATGTGGTCACCAAAGTTTTGTAAGGCCGGAAGTGAGGGTGCTGGAATCATCCCATCTGTTATACTTGGAACTGCTGGTTGGACCTGATGTGTCTGGTCAATGACCCTGTTAGAAAAAGGACCTGGTGGGGGAGGAAGCCCCTTTCCTGGGTAACTGTTTGTCCCTGCCCAGGGTTTCCCGAGGCACCTTGGATGCTGGCCCCACTTCTTTGCATTTCTCTAAAGGCCTGATGACCGTTTTTTCTAGATACTCGCTGGCTTAGCTTCCACAGGGCTTACACCAGATGACTCTCCTTTTGTGGGAGAATATCTTTTACCTGGGCCTTCCCCAGTGGCTCAGAGGTAGGGAATCTACCTGCCAGTGCCAAAGACTTGAGTTCGATCCCTGGGTGGGGAAGATCCCCTGGAGGAGGAAATGGCAACCCGCTCCAGTATCCTTGCCTGGGCAATCCCATGGACAGGGGAGCCTGGTGGGCTACAGTCCTTGGGGTCCAAAGAGTCAGACATGACTGAGCAACCGAACAGCAATCTTGTACTGGAGTGTAGCTTGTCTTTTCACTTTAAATATGTATTCTTAATTTATACAAGTTATGAATTTAAGTGTATCATTCTTTCCCTGTGTGTTTTGTGCTTTTCGTGTCTTAACAAATTCTTCCCTTCCTTGGGTCACAAGAACTTTATATATATTTTTCTGTAAATTTAATTTTGCCTTTCACATAGAGTTTATCACTTTCATTTTTAAGAATTCTATTGAGGCATTTACCACTTTGTTAGACTTTTGATTTCTTTTCTCTTTCCCTTTATGTAGGGCTTTAAGCGGTTCTAACCTGAGAAGTCATTAGAATTTATTGTTGTGTTCACCATAATCCCCTCATGTGGATGAGGAACTTCTTTCTGTAAAATCCAGATTATCTGTTAAGGCTCACATTATGAGAAATTATTGAGGTGGAGTCTCATATTAAAGACAATTATATTAAGCTTGGGTCTTGGAAGGTTCTGTTATAAAACTAGCCAGAAGGTGTAAATTTTTTTTTTGCAAGTCCCAAGTAGTGCCTTGGGATTACACTTACGTAATTAAAGTGGCTCTTCAGGAGCAACTGTTATAATCAAAATTCAGTTCATTTCTACACTTGTTTTGACTTTTTTTTTTTTGCCATGTCATGCAGCACACGGGGTCATAGTTCCTTGACCGTAGATTGAACTCGTGACCCCCTGCATTTGAAGCGTGAAGTCTTAACCACTGTACCACCAGAGAAGTCCCTGTTTTATCTGTTCTTAGTGGCTAACTCTTAAAAACTTTATTTGGCAATCACTTTAATTTTACAGGAACATTACAGGAATTTAAAAAAAAAAAAAAAAGCAAGCCTACACTCTGAGTAACCTGTTCATGTTTTGTCCATTTGTGCCGTCATTTGCTTGCTTGTATTCCCACTTGCCACCCTGTTCCTTCCAGCACAGACATGGACATACTCGGCCACCATTTAAGGGTAGCTTTCTTTGTGGCCCTTTACTTTAAACAGTGTCAGTGTATTTTGACTACAAATACAGAAATTCTCTTATACCACCACAGTACAGCTTAAGTAAATTAAACACAATGTCTGTAGACGCAGCAACGTCCCAGTAACATGTCTTCCTTCTCCATTACAGCCTCTATCCTGAGGTCAGGTATTACATTTGGTTGTCATGTCTCTTTAATCTTGGATGTTTACACAGCCTCTTTTTTTGTTTTTCATAACCCTGGCATTTTCAAAACATGATTTTCATAATGAAAAAAATGTGACTTAAATATAGTAAACCATTAGGTGGCTTTTAGTGATGCTCTTCAAGATTTGTTAAGATCTCCCACTGAGAGGACCTCGCAGCAGAGTGTGGGCCTGAGATTGTTAATGCCAGTAGGAAAGAGGAGGTGCGCGCAAGCCTGCTTCTCCCTGTCTCATAGGCTCGGGATCACATTCTTTTCTTCAGAAACATTATCGAACAGTTTGAAATATTGAACAGTTTGAAACGGTAATTTATTTAGGCAAATATATGACATATTATACCACACACTACTTTTTTAGTAGGAGGGACAAAAAGAAAGTTGAGCCAAGTAACCCATTCATTTTCGTTTCTCACTGAAGTATATGTTATGCCTCTGGAAAAGTGCACAGATCGTAACTAAGTGCAGAGCTCAGTGGGTTTTGGCAAACTGGACACAGCTGGGAACCGACATCTGGGGTAGAAAATAATCACTACCAGTGAAAGTTAGCAACAGGAAAGATAGATACAGCAACTCAAAGTGAAGGTCAAAGTTGCTCAGTCGGGTCCAACTCTTTGTGACCCTGTGGACTGTACAGCTCATGGAATTCTCCAGGCCAGAGTACTGGAGTGGGGAGCCTTTCCCTTCTCCAGGGCATCTTCCCAACCCAGGGATTGAACCCAGGTCTCCTGCATTGCAGACGGATTCCTTTACCAGCTGAGCCACAAGGGAAGCCCATTTTTAGTAGCTTAAAGATCTTTTTTATAGTTAATGCTGTCACGTGTGCATACGTGCAAAGGGCTTACAAAGATAAGTCCTCCCACCTTCATCTCCAACCACTGGGTTCCCCCAGCAGTCATTCACCGTAGTGCACTTGACAGATACACGCTCTGCATTGCTTCTTGTTATTCAGTCCCTAAGTTGTTTCTGACTCTGCGACCCCATGGGCTGCAGCATGCCGAGCTCCTCTGTCCTGTATGTAAGCAGTTAAGTCTGTGTATGTTACCCCTTTTGTACAAGTGTACCATGCTTTACATATTATGCACATCTTGCTACTCTACACTTACATGTCTTGGAAGATTATCAATTTGGTACACAAAAAGCATTTCCTTTTTTATGGCATTCAGCTTGTTTCTAGTTTCTCCCAGCGTGTTTCTAATGTTTCCCAGTCTTTTTCACACCGTGGCACACTTACTGAGGCAGCGGCCTCTAGAGGGCTCCTGCTACCCCAACCCCTCACGGTCCGCCTGTCCCCTGCAGACCCAAGGGGTGGTTATTTGGCACATCCTGAACTGTTTGGGGATACATCAGTGGTGATGTCTGAAGTAACTGGTAGTCTTTGTTAAGGGAAATTGGTAGGAAATTCCCAAAGAAGGGTGAAAGATGAATGGTCTTTTTCTCTCTCAGAGACTTTAGTTAAGGAGATACAACTATATATGTTCATGAAATAGTTGAAAAAAATTTCGAAGTGTGAAACCTTGTGATTCTGATTTTAAAAATACAAAGCAGGGAAAGGTAAGATCTATGACATTCTCTTTTTAGAAAGGCGTATCACCAAGGGAGATTGGAGTTTAGAGCAAAATGTGTGAAAAGAGGAGTTCTTGTGTATTAGTCTGACTGGTTTCTAAAGGAATATTGAACCTCCTTACTTGAGAAGCCTGAGTTTTTTTCCTTTCATCACAGAAGAAGAAATATTTCTTAATGCTAATGGTCGTGGAGCTGGTTTGTGTTCATTGGGATGCCTTCCTCATTCCTTAGGCTGCCCTTCACCTTGCCTGCCCAAGAGCCAGGCATGCCTCCAGACTACTAGATGCGCAGACACTGAGCAGAGATGCTGCCTCCCTCTCCAAGGCGGAACCCTTGCGGTCTTACACTGAGTCGTCGTCTTTTGTTCTGGCAGTTTGGTGGTTCAGTTTCCAAGCCCCTAACAGATTACCTTCTAATCTTTTAGGACCCTCAGGCTACTGTATAAGGACTGTGTCAGTTGTGAATGGGAAAGGTATGAAAGGAAGTGAAAAATAAGAGAAAGTGCAGCTGTGACCTGCACAGTAGTCTTAAGACCAAACATTCTATTCCGGATTTCTTTCTAGTTTCAGTCAGTATGGTTGGAAAACATACTTTGTGTTTCCAGTTGTAAAAAATTGCTAAATCCTTTTTATGGGGTCACAGGTGGGTTACCCTGGAGAATGTTCACATACCCTGGAGAAAAACGTGTACTATGCTCTTGTTGTGTGGGCTGCTGTCTGCTAAATCTAGTTGGTTTCTATCTTGACCAACTCTATTTCCTTCTTTGTCTGGCTACTTTTTCTATCCATAACTGAAAGTCAGATATTGAAATCTCCAATATTGTTGAATTGTCTATATTTCTCCCTTTTATTATGTCAATCTTTGCCTCATACATTTTGAGCCTTTCTTGTTATGTGCATTTATGTTTATAACTGTTATATCTTCATGATGAATGATTCCTTTTATCATTATAAAATTTCTTCTTTTATCTTTAGTAACAATTTTTGTCTTATTCAGTCACTCGGTTGGGTCCAACTCTTTGCAACCCCATGGACTACAGCACACCAGGCTTCCCTGGTTTGTTTGTTCAAACTCACATCCATCGAGTCAGTCATGTCATCCAACCATCTCTACCTCTGTTGTCCCCTTCTCCTCCCACTGTCAATCTTTCCTAGCATCAGGCTCTTTTCCAGAGAGTCAGGTCTTCATATCACGTGGCCAAAGTATTGGAGTTTTACCAGCAGTCTTTGCAATGAATATTCAGGACTGATCTCCTTTAGAATTGACTGCTTGGATCTCCTTGCAGTCCAGAGTACTTTCAAGAGTCTTCTCCAACACCACAGTTCAAAAGCACAGTTCTTCGGCACTCAGCTTTCTTTATAGTAGAACTCTCACATCCATATGTGACCACTGGAAAAACCATAGCCTTTACTAGACGGACCTTTGTTGGCAAAGTAATGTCTCTGCTTTTTAATAAGCTGTCTAGCTGGGTCATAGCTTTTCTTCCAAGGAGCAAGCGTCTTTTAATTTCAGGGCTACAGTCACTGTCTGCACTGATTTTGGAGCCCAGAAAAATATAGTCTGTCACTGTTTCCATTGTTTCTCCATCTATTTGCCATGAAGTAATGGAACTGGATGCCATGATCTTAGTTTTCTCAATGTTGAATTGTAAGCCAACTTTTTCACTTTCCTCTTTCACTTGCATCAAGAGGCTTTTTAGTTCTTCTTTGCTTTCTCCCATAAGGATGGTATCATCTGTGTGTCAGAGGTTATTGATATTTCTCCCTGCAATTTTGATTCTGGCTTGTGCTTCATCCAGCCTGGCATTTTGCATAATGTACTTTGCACGTAAATTAAATAAGCAGAGTCACCATATACAGCCTTGATGTACTCCTTCCCCAATTTGTAACTAGTCATGTTCCATATCCAATTCTAACTATTGTTTCTTGACCTGCATGCAGATTTCTCAGGAGGCAAGTAAGGTGGTCTGATATTTCCATATTTTGAAGAATTGCCACAGTTTGTTGTGATCCACATAGTCAAAGGCTTAGACCTAGTCAATAAAGCAGAAATAAATGTTTTTCTGGAACTCTCTTGCCTTTTTAGTGATCCATCTAGTCAAAGCCATGGTTTTTCCAGTAGTCATGTAAGGATGTGAGAGTTGAACTATAAAGAGAGCTGAGCGCTGAAGAATTGATGCTTTTGAACTGTGGTGTTGGAGAAGACTCTTCAGAGTCCCTTGGACTGCAAGGAGATCCAACCAGTCTATCCTAAAGCAGATCAGTCCTGGGTGTTCATTGGTAGGACTGATGTTGAAGCTGAAACTCCAATACTTTGGCGACCTGATGTGAAGAGCTGACTCATTTGAAAAGACCCTGATGCTGGGAAAGAATGAGGGCAGGAGGAGAAGGGGACGACAGAGGATGAGATGGTTGGATGGCATCACTGACTTGATGGACATGGGTTTGGGTGGACTCTGGGAGTTGGTGATGGACAGGGAGGCCTGGCGTGCTGCAATTCATGGGGTCGCAAAGAGTGGGATAATTTTTTTGAAGAGATCTCTAATCTTTCCCATTCTGTTGTTTTCCTTTATTCTTTGCATTGATTACTGAGGAATGTTTTCTTATCTCTCCTTGTTATTCTTTGGAACTCTTCAATCAGATGGGTATATCTTTCCTTTTTTCCTTTGCCTTTAGCTTCTCTTCTTTTCTCAGCTATTTGTAAGGCCTCCTCAGACAACCATTTTGCCTTTCTTTTTCTTGGGGATGGTCTTGAGCACTGCCTCCTGTACAATGTCACAAACCTCCATCCATAGTTTTTCATGCACTCTGTATATCAGATCTAATCCCTTGAATTTATTTGCCACTCCTAGTGTATAATCTCAAGGGATTTGATTTAGGTCATATGTGAATGGTCCAGTGGTTTCCCCTACTTTCTTCAGTTTAAGTCTGAATTTGGCAATAAGGAGTTCATGATCTGAGCCATAGTCTTGTTTTTGCTGACTGTATAGAGTGTCCCCATCTTTGCTGCAAAGAATATCTGATTTCAATCTGATTTCAGTATTGAACATCTGGTGATGTCCCTGTGTAGAGTCCTCTTGTGTTGTTGGAAGTGGGTGTTTGCTATGACCACTCTTGGCAGAACTGTTAGCCTTTGCCATGCTTCATTTTGTACTCCAAGGTCCAACTTGCCTGTTATGCCAGGTATCTCTTGATTTCCTACCTTTTGATTACAGTCCCCTATGATGAAAAGGGTGTCTTTGGGGAATGTTAGTTGTGGTTCTTCATAGAACCGTTCAACTTCAGCTTCTTCAGCATTGTTGGTTGGGGGATATACTTGGATTACTGTGTTATTGAATGGTTTGCCTTGGAAATGAACAGAGATCATTCTGTCATTTTTGAGATAGCATCCAAGTATTGCACTTTGGACTGTTTCGTTGACTTTGAGGGCTACTCCATTTATTTTAAGAGCTTCTTGCCCACAGTAGTAGGTTTATGGTCATCTGAATTAAATTCACCCATTCTGGTCCATTTTAGTTCACTGATTCCTAGAATGTCAATGTTCATTCTTGCCATCTTCTGTTTGACCACTTCGCATTTGCCTTGATTCATGGACCTAACATTCCAGGTTCCTATGCAGTATTGCTCTTCACAGGATGAGATGTAACTTCCATCATGTCACATCCACAACTGGATGTTGTTTTTGCTTTGGCGCTGCCTCTTCATTCTTCCTAGAGTTATTTCTCCACTCTTCTCCAGTAGCATATTTGACACTTATCAGCCTGTGGAGTTCATCTTTCAATGTCCTGTCTTTTTGCTTTTTCATCCTGTTCATGGGGTTTTCAAAGCAAGAATATTGAAGTGGTTTGCCATTCCCTTCTCCAGTGGACCACATTTTGTCAGAACTCTGCACTGTGATCTCTCCGTCTTGGGTGGCCCTACACGGCTTGGCTCGTAGTTTCATTGAGTTAGACGAGGCTGTGATCCATGTGATCAGACTGGTGAGTTTTCTGTGATTGTGGTTTTCCTTCTGTCTGCCCTCTGATGGAGGAGGATAAGAGCCTTATGGAAGCGTCCTGGTGGGAGAGACTGACTGAGGGGGAAACTGGATCTTGTTCTGATGGCAGGGCCATGCTCAGTAGATCTTTAACCCAATTTTCTGTTGATGGGCAGGGCTGTGTTCCCTCCCTGTTGTTTGACCTGAGGCCAAACTATGGTGAAGGTGATGAAGAAAATGGTGACCTCCTTCCAAAGGTCCCATGGAAGCACTGCCGCACTCAGTGCCCCGACCCTGCAGCAGGCCACCGCTGACCCACGCCTCTGCCAGAGACTCCTGGACACTTGGGCAAGTCTGGGCCAGTCTGCTGTGGGCTCCCTGCTCCTTTCTCCTGGGTCCTGGTGCACCCAAGGTTTTGTTTGTGTCCTCCCAGAGTCTACTTCCCCAGTTGTATGGAAGTTCTGTAATCACAACCCATTGGCCTCCGAAGTCAAATTCCCTGGGGTTCTCAGTCCCTTTGCCAGATCCCCAGGTTGGGAAATCTGTTGTGGGCCCTAGAATTCATTTGGTGTAATTGTCCTGCACTTTCTGGGTCGTCTGCTCGGTGCCTCTGGTCATGTTAATGGCGACCTCCTCCTTGAGGGCTTGTGCCCAGTCTGCTGTCCCCCGAGGCCCTGCCCCTGTGGCAGGCCACTGCTGACCTGTACCTTCACAGGGGACACTCAAACACTCAAAGGCAGGTCTGGCTCTGTCTCTGTGGGGTCTCTGGGTGCTGGTGTGAGCACTCAAGGTTTTGTTTGAGCCCTCCAAGTGTCTTCTGGTGGGTACAGGGTTTGATTCTAAAGGCAATTTCGCTCTTTCTACCATCTTGAAGGGGCTTCTCCTTTGCCCTTGGATGTGGGGTATCTTTTTTTGGTGGGATCCAACTATGTCCCGTCAAAGGTTGTTAAGCAATGAGTCATAATTTTGGAGTTCTCATCTCATAGGAGAAGATGAGCGCAGGTCCTTCTACTCCGCCATCTTTTCTAAAAGTCTGTTTTATCTGATATTAGTATAACCACTCCATCTCTTTTGCATGGTATCTTTTGTTCCATCCTTGCTCTTTGATCCTGTTTGAGTCTTTGAATCCAAAGCATGTCGCCTTTATTGTTGGCCAATGGAAAGGTAGCGGGAAGGGGTGGTTAGGGAGTTTGGAACTGACATGTACACACTGCTGTATTTGACATGGGTAACCGACAGGGACTATGTGTAGCACACAGAACTCTGCCCAGTGTTACGTGGCAGCCTGGATGGGAGGGGAGTTTTCCGGGAGGATGGATACATATGTATGTATGGCTGAGTCCCTTTGCTGTTCACCTGAAACTATCACAACAGTGTTAATTGGCTATACCCCAATATAAAATAAAAGTTAAAAAAAATAGAGTGTATCTAGTGGAAATCATATAGTTGGATCATTTTTTAACCCTTTTTGCCATTATGCTTTTTGATTGAAGTGTTTAACCTATTTATATGTAATATTACTGATAAAGTTAACCACCACACTGTTGCACTCATCTCACACGCTAGCAAAGTAATGCTCAAAATTCTCCGAGCAAGGTTTCAACAGTACGTGAACTATGAACTTCCAGATGTTCAAACTGGATTTAGAAAAGGCAGAGGAACCAGAAATCAGATTGCCAACATCCGTTAAATCATCAAAAAAGCAAGAGAGTTCAGAAAAACATCTACTTCTGCTTTATTGACTATGCCAAAGCTTTTGACTGTGTGGATCACAACAAACTGTGGAAAATTCTTCAAGAGATGGGAATACCAGACCACCTGACCTGCCTCCTGAGAAATCAGTATGCAGGTCAAGAAGCAACAGTTAAAACTAGACATGGAACAACAGACTGGTTCCAAATCAGGAAAGGAGTACGTCAAGGCTGTATATAGTCACCCTGCTTATTTAGCTTATATGCAGAGTACATCATGTGAAATGCCAGGCTGGATGAAGCACAAGCTGGAACCAAGATGCCAGGAGAAATATCAGTAACTTTAGAGATGCAGACGACACCATCCTTACGGCAGAAAGTGAAGAAGAACTAAAGAGCCTCTTGATGAAAGTGAAAGAGGAGAGTGAGAAAGTTGGCTTAAAACTCAACATTCAGAAAACTAAGATCTTGGCATCTGGTCCTGTCACTTCATGGCAAATAGATGGAGAAACAATGGAAACAGTGACAGACTATATTTTGGGGGGCTCCAAAATCACTGCGACGGTGACTGCAGCCATGAAATTAAAAGACGCTTACTCCTTGGAAGGAAAGTTAGGACCAACCTAGAAAGCATATTCAAAAGCAGAGACATTACTTTGCCAACAAAGGTCTGTCTAGTCAAGGCTATGGTTTTTCCAGTAGTCATGTATGGATGTGAGAGTTGGACTATACAGAAAGCTGAGCATCAAAGAATTGATGCTTTTGAACTGTGGTGTTGGAGAAGACTCTTGAGAGCCCCTTGGACTGCAAGGAGATCCAACCAGTCCATCCTAAAGGAGGTCAGTCCTGGGTGTTCATTGGAAGTCTGATATTGAAGCTGAAACTCCAATACTTTGGCCACCTGATGTGAAGAGCTGATTCATTGGAAAAGACTCTCATGCTGGGAAAGATTGAAGGTGGGAGGAGAAGGGGATGACAGAGGATGAGATGGCTGGATGACATCAGCGACTCAATGGACATGAGTTTGAGTAAACTCCGGGAGTTGGTGATGGACAGGGAGGCCTGGCGTGCTGCTATCCATGGGGTCGCAAGGAGTCTGACACAGCTGAGCGACTTAACTGACTGACTGAGGATTTCTGTCTCTCATTTTGGTATGTGTTTTCCATGTCATGTCTTTTTTTTTGTTCCTCCATGCCACTTTCTTTTGTGTTAAATACACATTTTCTATACATTTTCACTCTATTGTCATTTCTTATTTTTTGTTATTTTCTTAGAAGTTGCTCTGAGTGTTACAGTTAACATACTAACTGAAAAAACCCTGGTCAAATTAATTCCAAGTTAATAGAAGTAATATACAAAACCTTTGCTTCTGTATACCTAATTCTCTCCTCAGTCCTTCATGCTGTTATTATATGGAAATTATATATTTCTGTATGATTATGTATGCCCATTGAGGTACATTTATAATTATTGTTTTATGCAGTTGTCTTTTAAATCAGGATAGAGAAAAAAGAATTTTAAAAAATGCATTTATAGTATCTTTTGTATTTACGTATGTAGTTCCTCTATTGGACTTCTTATTCATGTGAATGTATTACTGCCCAGTGTCTTTTCCGTTTGAAAGACTTCAGTATTTCTTGGTGGGGGGGTGAAGGTGGTGGGGGGGCACTGCCCACAGTGGGAGTGCTGTGCCCCACAGCGAAGAGCAGCCCCCACTCGGTGCAGCTGGAGAGAGCCTGCCCGCAGGGGTGAAGACCTGGCACAACCAGTAAGTAAGGAAGACGCTCCTGCAGGTGAGGTCTCCTCGAGCACCACTGGGCACATCAGGCACTGACAGTTCTCTGGCTGTGAAGAACGTGCAGCCCCATCCTGCCTCCTTCCATGGCTGCCAGGCCGCTGGTTTTCACCATGATGGGGAACTAGTGATTTTCCAGTTTAACACATTGCTAGGAATCTAGGAAGGGAAATAGGGCAAGATATAATCTCAAAAAACTCACTGTTCTCGGTTATTCTTGTAGAAATGCTTCCTGAATTACTGCAGACCTTTGACTGATATTCACAGTCCTGAAAAGATCACCTGAAAACATTTTGGGATATATGCTTTTGCTTCTTTGAGGGCTTCCCAGGTGGCATGAGTGGTGAAGAGCCTGCCTGCCAGTGCTGGAGTCATGAGAGATGCGGGTTCAGTCCCTGCGTCGGGAAGATCCCCTGGAGGAGGAAATGGCCATCCACTGCAGTATTCTCGCCAGGGAGACCCTATGGATAGAGGAGCCTGGCGGGCTATGGCCCATGGCGTAGCAGAGTCAGACACGACTGAAGCGACTTATGGTGCATCCATCCAGGTGGCTCAGTGGTAAGGAATCTGCCGGGAGATGCGGGCTCAGGAGATCCCTGGGTCAGGAAGATCATCTGGAGGAGAAAATGGCAATGCACTCCAGTATTCTTGCCAGGAATATCCCATGGAGAGGAGTCTGGTGGGCTACAGTCGATGGGGTCACAAAGAGTCGGACACGACTGAGCGACAGACATGTTCTCTTTATAACAGCAGTGTGTTCTTGGAACCTCTGTGTGCTTTTACAATTTAGAGAGTAATGTTCTGGTGGAATAAATCACAGTTTACCTGAAATGAGGAGGTCAGTTGCTTTGGACCTGTAACCATTTTCATGGCGAGATGAAACCTTCTACAGGTACTTAAACGCCTCTGAAATGGTCTCACTGTTTGATATGGCAGAGTCTGTGGTCGTGAGGTGTGGGTCTAAAGCAAATAGACACGTCTTCATGATGTTCACGTTTGGTAGGAGTGTGTTAAAGGTATTCTAGGCTTTATATATTACTTCTTACTGGCAACTCATAACAAGGCATATTTAACTTAATGTTCAGTTGACAGGAAAGGGCTCCTAGCAACGTTATCAGGAGATGGGCTCCATATAGCCTCTTCTTTATCTTACAGTACAGCAGAAGAGCATTTCCTGTATAGTTGAGAAGACTGAGATCATAAAGGTCATCACCCCAATTCTTGTAATAAACTGACAGTCTGCCTTCTAAATTGTATCTCAGGATTCAAAGTGCTTTACAAGCCATTTTTAGATAAGAGTAAAATGAGCTCTAAAACTTACTATCACTATGTGAAAATGGACTAATCTATTGGAAAAATGCCTCATTACCTAATAATAATAAACTAACAGTAAACCAGGACAAATAGTATAAATCACACAGAAAAGTGTGGCGGGCCTGTGGGACAGTTAGACTGAGGCAAGATGACTTCGGGGGACAGTGTGGAGGGGGCTTGCTCTGTCTGGGTCACCACCTTTTCTGAAGATGGCTGGGTTTCTGGACTGTTGGGAGCAGTTAGGAAGCTGTCTTGTCACGTCTGGGTGAGGTCTCAGGATGGCAACAGCAAGGTTTCTAAAGTTGTCAATTCCAGTAATCTCCCAGTTCACACCTCTCCCATCACCCCTGCACTCGCATCACCCCCGCCTGCCGCCCCGCTGCGTTCTCGTGTTTGTTCTCTGCATCTGTGTTTCTGTTCCTGCCGTGCTGGTAGGTTCTGTACCCCTTTGGGGGGCTTCCCTGGTGGCTCAGACAGTAAAGAATTAGCCTGCAATGCAGGAGAACTGGGTTCTGTCCTGAATCAGGAAGATCCCCCGGAGAAGGGAATGGCTACCTGCTCCAGTATTCTTGCCTGGAGAATCCCGTGGACAGAGGAGCCTGGTGAGCTATAGTTCATGGGGTCACAAAGAGTCCCACATATATATGTTAATATATGATATTTGGGGGTTTTTCTGACTTAGGTCACTCTGTATGATAGACTCTAGGTCCATCCAAATCTCCACAGATGACCCAATTTCACTTATTTTTCTGGTTAAGTAATATTCCAGTGAACATTGGGTTACATGTGTCTTTTTGGATTATGATTTTCTCAGGGTATATGCCCAGTAGTAGGATTGCTGGATCATATGATAGTTCTATTTTTAGTCTTTTAAGAAACCTTCATACTGTTTTCCACAGTGGCTGTATCAATTCACATTCTCCCCAACAGTCCAAGAGGATTCCTTTCTCTCCACACCTTCTCCAGCATTTGTTGTTTGTGGAGTTTTTTGGTGATGGCCATTCTGATTGGGGCGAGGTGTTAACTTCATTGTAGTTGCGATTTGCATTTCTCTAATAATGACTGATGTTAAGCATCTTTTTTCATGTGCCTCTTGGCCATCTGTATGTCTTCTTCAGTGAAATGTGTATTTAGGCCTTCTGCTCACTTTTTGATTGGGCTGTTTTGTTTTGTTTTTTATATTAAGCTGCATGAGTAGTTTGTATATTTTGGAAATTAATCCTTTGTCCACTGCTTTGTTTGAAAATATTTTCTCCCATACTGTGGGTTATTATTTCCTCATATGGCTATGGTTTCCTCTGCTGTGCAAAAACTTGAGTTTAGTTAGGTTCCATTGCTTATTTTTGTTTTTATTTTCATTACTCTAGGAGATGGGTCATAAAAGATTTTGCTGTATGTCAAAGTGTTTTTCCTGTGTTTTCTTCTATAAGTTTTATAGTGTCCAGTCTTCCCTTTAGGTCTTTAATCTATTTTGAGCTTACTTTTGTGTGTGGAGTTAGGTGGTGTTCTAGTTTCATTCTTTTTCATGTAGTTGTCAGTTTTCCCATCTCCCTGTATTGAAGAGGTAGTCTTTTCTTCATTGTATATTCTTGCCTCCTTTGTCGTAGATTAAGTGACCATTGGTGTGTGGGTTTGTCTCTGGGCTTTCTAACCTGTACTGTCATCTGCATTTCTGTTTTTGTGCCAGTACCATACTGTTGGTTACTGTAGCTTTGTGGTATAATCTGAAGCCAGGAAGCCTGGTTCCTCCAGCTTTGTTTTTCTTTTTTGTGTTTCCATACAGATTTTAAGATTTTTTTTGTTCTATGTCTGTGGAAACTGGTGTTGTTGATTTAATAGGTATTGCACTGAACCTGTAGATTGCTTTGGTAATATGGTCATTTTCAAAATGTCGATTCTTCCAGTCCAGGAGCGTGGCACATCTCTCCACCTGTTTGTGGCCTCTTTGGTTTCTCTCAGTGTTTTATAGTTTTCTGAGTACATGTCTTTTGCCTTGTTAGGTAGATTTATTCCTAGGTATTTTATTCATTTTGTTACAGTGGTAAATGGTAACTCCGTTGCTTGTCTGTAAACCTTGTGATAGCTCTTTCAGATCTTAGTGGGATCAGTAAGTCTTGGTTGTTCGTTTTTCCCTTTCATCACTTTAAAGACACCCTGCCTCTGCTTTCTGGCCTGCCGAGTTTCTACTACACAATCAGCTGATAACCTTATTGGGATTCCTTTATATATTATTTGTTGCTTTTCTCTTGTTGCTTATAATACTTTTCTTTGAATGTATTGTTTGTTAGCTTGATTAAAGTGTGTCCTGATGTGTTTCTCCTAGAGTTTATCCTGTATGGAGCTCTCTGCACTTTCTGAAAGTGAGTAGCTGTTTCCTTTCTGTTGTTAGGGAAATTTTCAACTATAATCTCTTGAAATATTTCCTTAAAGCCGTTTTTGTTTTGTTTTGTTATTTAAATCTTGTAAGACCCCTATAATTTGAATATTGATATGATTAATGTTGTCCCAGAGATCTCTGAGAGTGTCCTCAGTTCTTTTTACCTCTTTATTCTGCTCCTTGGTAGTTATTTCCACCATTCTATCTTCCAGCTCACTTATTTGCTCTTCTGCATCAGTTATGCTACTGTTGACTCCTTCTAGTGTATTTTTCGTTTCAGGTATTATGTTGTTCATCTCTCTTTGTTCTTTAGTTCTTCGAGGTCTGTGTTAAACATTTCTTGTATTTTCTCAATTCTTGCTTCCATTCTGTTTCTGAGATTTTATATCATTTTTACTATCATTAGTTTAAACTCTGTTTGAGGTAGGTTGCCTGTTTCCTCTTCATTATTTGGTCTTGTTGGTTTTTACCTTGCTCCTTTGTCTGTAACATACTTTTTGGTTGTCTCTCTTTTTTGATGGGTAGGGTTGTTTGCCATGACATTTCTAACACAAGTTTGCAGGCAGTGTGGTACAGCCAAGTCTCGGTACCTAGATGGGACCTCACTCTGATTAATATTCCAGGGGATTTGCGATTCTCTGTTAGTTCGGTGGTTTGGACTTGGCAGGCTCACCACAGGAGCTCAAGCTGACCCCCAGCCTGGGGATCAAGATCCTACAATCTGCGTGATGAGGCAAAAGAAAAGAAAGGACAGTACAATAACAAAAGAATAGAAAACAAAATAAAGTTATAAAAATTAAAAATAATTAGGAAAAGTAAAAACATAAGTGAAGCAAATACAGCAAGGTAAAATAGAAGAACAGCAGAAAAAAGAAAAAGGGGGCAGGGGAAAACCAGCCGCAAATAACATAGCAATAACAAAGTGTAAGAAGTAAAAGTAAAAAAATTATTAGAAATAAAAATATAAATGAAACAACAAGGTAAAACAGAACCACAACCCCAAAAAAGAGAGGCTAGAAAAGACCTTTGCTGTACGGGGGGTCTTACAAGTAGCTGAGAAAAGAAGAGAAATGAAAGGCAAGGAAAAAAGGACATGTATACTCATCTGAATGCAGAGTTCCAAAGAATAGTAAGGAGAGATAAGAAAGCCTTCTTACGTGAACAGTGCAAAGAAATAGAGGAAAGCAATAGAATGGGAAAGACTAGAGATCTCTTCAAGAAAATTAGAGATACTAAGGGAACATTTCATGCAAAGATGGGCACAATAAAGGACAGAAATGGTAGGGACCTAACAGAAGCAGAAGATACTAAGACGAGATGGCAAGAATACACAGAAGAATTGTACAAAAAAGGTCTTAATGACCTGGATAACCATGATGGTGTGGTCACTCATCTAGACCTAGACATCCTGGACTGTGAATTCAAGTGGGCTTTAGGAATCAATACTAACAAAAAACCTAGTGGAGGTGATGGAATTCCAGCTGAACTATTTCAAATCCTTAAAAAATGATGCAGTTAAAGTTTTGAACTCAATATGCCAGCAAATTTAGAAAACTCAGCAGTGGCCGCAGGACTGGAAAAACTCAGTTTTCATTCCAGTCCCAAAGAAGGGCAGTTGCAAAGAATATTCAAACTACCACACAGTCGCGTTCATTTCACATGCTAGCAAGGTAATGTTCAAAATCCTTCAAGCTAGGCTTCAATAATATGTGGATCATGAGCTTCCAGATGTTCAAGCTGGATTTAGAAAAGGCAGAGGAACCAGAGATCAAATTGCCAGCATCCATTGGTTCAGAAAAAGCAAGAGAGTTCCAGAAAAACAGTCTACTTCTGCTTCATTGACTACACAAAATCCTTTGACTGTGTGGATCACAACAAACTGGAAAATTCATAAAGCGATGGGTATACCAGACCACTTTATCTGCCTCCTGAGAAACCTGTTTGCAAGTCAAGAAGCAACAGTTAGAACTGGACATGGAACAATTCACTGGATTGGTTCAAAATTGGGAAAGGAGTACATCAAGGCTGTATGTTGTCACCGTGCTTATTTAACTTACATGCAGGGTACATCATGTGAAATACCAGACTGGATGAAGCATAAGCTGGAATCAAGATTGCTGGTAGAAATTTCAATAACCTCAGATATGCAAATGACACTACCCTAATGGCAGAAAGAGGAACTAAAGAGCCTTTTGGTGAAAGTGAAAGAGGAGAGTGAAAAAAAAATAGTCAGCTTAAGACCCAGTATTCAAAAACTGAAGATCGTGGTATCCAGTCCCATCACTTCATGACAAATAGATGGAGAAACAATGGAAACAGTGAGAGACTTTATTTTCTTGGGCTCCAAAATCACTGCAGATGGTGACTGCAGCCATGAAATTAAAAGATGCTTGCTCCTTGGAAGAAAGCTATGAAGAACCTAGACAGCATATTAAAAAGCAGAGACATTACTTTGCCAACAAAGGTCCGTCTAGTCAAAGCTATGGTTTTTCCAGTAGTCATGTATGGATGTGAGAGTTGGACCATAAAGAAGGCTGAGCACTGAAGAATTGTTGCTTTCGAATTGTGGTGCTGGGAAAGACTCTTGAGAGTCCCTTGGACTGCAAGAAGATCAAATCAGTCAATCCTAAAGGAAATCAGTACTGAATATTCATTGGACGGACTGATGCTGAAGCTGAAACTCTAATACTTTGGCCACCTGATGCGAAGAACTGCCTCATTTGAAAAGACCCTGATGCTGGGAAAGATTGAGGGCAGGAGGAGAAGAGAACAATAGAGGATGAGATGGTTGGATGGCATCACTGACTCAGTGGAGATCACTTTGAGCAAACTCTGGGAGATACTGAAGGATAGGGAAGCCTGGCGTGCTGCGGTCCATGTGGTGGCAAATAGTCGGACACGACTGAGCAACTGAACTGACTGTAGAAGGTGGAGGTTAGGCAGCTCGGGACTTTGGTGTAGGCAGGGTTTAGGATGTGTTTGAGGCCTAGACTCAGGACCCACAGGGCCAAAGGGGGCCTCGGAGGGTGAAACTTAAGTCCAGGACCTTAGCAGGCTCCCTGGGACCCAGGTGGGAAGAGGAAAGACTGACCAAGTTCCCCTGCTATCTTCTGCCCTCCCCGGGGTTTCCTCCTCACCACTGATGGCCTCAGTGCTGGTGGGCCCCTCTTGGGATGGAAACCACTCCCCAGCTGCCCCTGGGGCACAGGTCCCTGCCCTGGCCTCCACTTTTTCGCCCCTCTTCCTCCCCATCCACGTCCTACTTGGTGGCTCTGGGGTTTCCCCCACCCCCTTAGGTGTCTGTGGTCCACAACCAATGCCTGGTAGGCACCCAAGTTGTGCAGAGATGGGAACTCTGCATCCTCCTAATTCTTCCACTATCTTCTGTTAATTGTTCTCCTTGTTCATGTTTAAGAACTATGGATGCCATTTATTTACTCTTAAAACATTTCTCCTGACCCAGTGTGTTTTGAAACTGAGTAGAGAACATATTTGTTTTGGTTACTTGGCATCATCTCCTTTAACCCCCGTGGAGAGCTTTGTCCTGGGTAGTGGAGAACAGGGAAAAGGAGTTTAGGCTTTTGCCTTCCCAGTTAGGAACTTATAATCCGGTTGGTAGGAAAGCCAGACTTGGCACACAGTATCCTCTCATTTATGTTTGGCAGGCTAATGCCTTATATATATTTTTCCTTTCTTCCCTTCCCTAGGCCATGTTAGTTGCAATCTGGCAGATAAAAAGTCAGTGGTGAGAGTGCTGGTCAGCAGTAAATCCTGAGTAAATGCATCTCTGTTGGAGGCAGTGATGAAGATAAAGCACTTTTGGGCAGAGATTAAATGGACAAACATTTTAAAGCTAAAAGTCAATGATATTTTAAAATACCATTTTTTGTCTTTGCAATTTTTGATTTTACAAATATCTATATATGTGTTCTGATTGTAAATTTTTCTCGAGGCTCAAGCTTTCTTCTTTCTTTTTTTTTCCTATTTTAAGCCTTGACCTTTGTTAGTTGCTGTGAACCATAACTTGAGATTTGTTTATCAAACAAATTTCAGTTTAAAAAAGTAGTTACAAAGTATTTATTCATCTCTATGGTCGTTTGGGGCTTCCCAGGTGGTGCTAGTGGTAAAGAACCCTCCCGCCTGTACAAGAGACTTGGGTTTGATATCTGCATCGGAAAGACCCCCTGGAGGAGGGCATGGCAACCCACTCCAGGATTCTTGCCTGGAGAGTCCCATGGACAGAGGAGCCTGGAGGCTGTAACCTGTAGGGTTGCCAAGAGTCGGACACGACTGAAGCGACATAGCACACACGCATGGTGGTTGTAACACAGATTATTTGATAACCTTCCCTCCTGGAGGTGGAACTTAATTTCCCTCTACTTTCATGTGGATTGAACTTGGTGACTCATTTCTAAGTGAATGGAGTAGGAATAGAAAAAAGAGTAACTTTATAGTAGAAAACAGCAGGGAGTGGGATGTGATGAGAAAGCTCTTCACGTCTGCCTTCATCCTCCATCAGAGTCGTGAGAAAACATCAGACAGACCAAGTTGAGGAACATATTGTAAAATATTTGGCCGTGATCATGAAAAGAGAGAGAAGACTGAGGAACTGTCCCAGAGTGGAAGGGACAAGGGAGATACGGTAGCTGAATGCAGTGTGGGCTCCTTGGTTGGCAGAGAAAAGGGACATTGGCGGGGAAACTAGTGAAATCTGAATGAGGCCTGTAGTTTAGTTAATAGTGAATTAATGTGACTTCCTTAGTTGGTATATGTGTTGAATAGTTACGTAAGGTGCTAACACTAGAGGAAGCAGGGTGAAGAGATGGGAACTCTCTCCACTGGCTTTACAACTGTGCTGTAATTCTGCAATTATTTCAAAATAAAAAGCAGAAAAGCCCATTGATAATTTATTTGGACGCAGAAGTGAGGTTGCCGTCTCTGCCACTGTGTCACATTGACTGCCCAGTGCCTTGGGGAACCGGGTAAAGCCATAGAAGACCTTCTGTGAGTCTTAAGTATCAGGCAGGATGTGATTTTTAGCTTATTGACTTCTAGGAAATCTAAGACAGAAAGACCTTTGTTTGAAAGGACTGCAGACTTTTGACCCTCATAAAGAGCTTATCATTGGAGCAAGCTTATAATGTACTGTGTTATTACTGTAAGGAATTTGTAATGGTGCCGTTACAGCAGAACTGTTCCCTGGCTTAAAGGAATCTTTCAGCATTCACTCAACAATTTAACGCTAGCGCCCTCACTGACGTCATCACGTTTAACCCTGTAGTGTTCTGCTTCTGTTTCTGTTTGTGAACCTTTGCAGGGATTAAATCAGTACAAAATTATTTTCTTTGATATCTAGCATCATTATTTCAAAGATTTTTTTTAATTCTTTCAAAACAATTTTGATAAATACAGTAGGTACTACTTTTCCTTTCATATATGTTAGCATCTATGCATTTTTCTTCAACAGGAACACTCATTTAAAGATATGAGGCTTACTTTTATTTACAACAGTGTGGTTTATTTAAGGCAGAAAGATGAGTACATTCTTAGTTCTTTCTTACCACCCAAAAAACACTTCTGTTTGCTTTTTAGGTTTTTATAAGTTGTTTCTGTAATCATTTAGAATTCTGGTTGTTTTATTAGGATCAGGTGGGTATGAGATCCCAGATGATGCAAGCATACTTAAATTTTTCTTAGTGGTTAATTCATCAGAAAACCATCTCCATGCCCGTTGTGTGGCAGGCCCTGTTCTAGATGCTGGGTTGCAGCAGTGAGCACAGCAAAGCACTCGTGACACATTTGCTCCTCTGTGGGAACATCAGAGAGACAAGTACCTAGTGTCAGGTGGTGCTCAGCCCTCTGGAAAAACACAAGCATGAGAAGGGGACAGAGTGACGGAGGGGTGGGGGAGTGCTGGTCCAGCTGAAAGAGAAAGAAGCAAGCCTTGTTATGTATGGGTGGGTCATCGCCAGCAGAGGAGCAGAGGGAACGGGGTGTGCAAAGCCCTGGGGCGACGAATGTTGCATGGTTAGGTCTAGTGGCTGGAGCGCATGCATGAGACCAGATCCTGTAAGGCCTGCCCATGCTTAGGGCTCTGGGTTCCATGTGAGTGATCTGGGAAGGCCCTCTGGGTTGTGGGGAGAGGAGTGCAGCTTGTTGGTATTTCAGAAGGACTCCGCTGGTTTGTGGAGGAAGAAGAAACTGCAGGGGAGCAGGTTTGGGAGCAGGGAGATTGGTGAGCCAGGGAAGGGTAGCGGGGCCCAGGGAGGGAGCAGTGAGAGTGGGGAAAAGTGGTTAGACTGTGGGTGAATTTCAGAGGTGTCGCTAGTAGGGTTTGAGATGTGGGGAGAAAGGAAAGTTGCTTGAGTAGGTAGAGAGAGAGGGTTAAGGTGGTGGGAGAGACTGGAGGAGTTTGGGCTAGAAACACGGTGAGTCGTCTGCATCTAGACATTTTCTAAAGCCAGAGGACAAATAGCATCTCCCAGGGAGTTGGTGGAGATAGAAAAAGGGCTGTAAGGCTGAGCCCTGGGGTGCCAGGGGTTAGAAGTCGGAGATGGAAAGGATCCAGCAAGGGAGACTGGGCAGGGGAAGCCGGTGAAATAAGAGGAGAATCTTAGCCTTTGATCGATGTTTGCTTAGTTTGAACTTGCAGTGTTTGAACACCCACCATTGAGGTACTTGTTATAGTTGATAATAATATGGAAGGTTTTTATCAAAAGTGAACATTTTCTTCTTTAAAAAGAATTTCCTGATATAGGTAGGCAGGGTGGAAGGTGTGCTGGCATAATGTTGAGGAGGTTTTTTAATCAGCTGATGACTAGTGTATGGGAATATTTTCGTTGTTTAGTTGCTGAGTTGTGTTTTACTCTTTTGCACCCCTGTGGACTGTAGCCCTCCAGGCTCCTCTGTCCATGGGATTTCCCAGGCAAGAATACTGGAGTGGGTTGCTATTTCCTTCTCCAGGGGATCTTTCCAACCCAAGGATTGAACCCATTTCCTTCTCCAGGGGATCTTTCCAACCCAAGGGTTGAACCCATTTCCTTCTCCAGGGAATCTTTCCGACCCAAGGATTGAACCCGCGTCTCCTGCATTGACAGGTGGATGTTTACTGCCGAGCTCCCAGGGAAGCCTGTGAGAACTCCTGAAACTAACTAACCTCAGGGGCAACCTGAAGACCAGTGGACCACAGATGGCTGGTGGTCAGCACCCGAACAGAAGCCAGAACATGGTTTGCTTGCAGTAGTAGGCACTGAGGCTTGTGCACCTATGTTATAGAGGTTTATTTATCATGAAATCTAACACTTGTATTGATTTTGAATGACATGATTTTGCCTATTTTTAAAAAGATAAGCCACTCCATTGATCATGGAATCACTGCACAACCTTTACTAACTGATAGAGAAATGTAGCAGGGGCTCAGCCTCTCTGTTACAGTTTTTGGCTTAAAAACTCCTATTCAGTGGAAAGCCTGTTTATCACCAAGTGGTCTAAGTTGTTTTGTAATAGTTACGGTATATCCATAGTGTTTCCCAGTGGGCATTTAACTTAGAAGGCAGGAATCACTGTTAATTCCAGGAGAGAGCTTTAATTGAGCATTATTCAGTTAAGCCACTGTAACAGATAATTTGTTTTGGAGAGGGGTGAGGTTTAAAGGATATTTTATGCTTTAACCTCTGGTCTCCAAGTCTGTTTCCTCTTCTCTGAAACAGGGTTACTTAACTCATCCAGGGTTGTACAAAAGGTTAAGTGCTTGATTCCGAATTTGAATCCAGGCAGTCTAACTGCAGACCCTGCAGTTCTAACTCTGATGAAATGACATTTTCTTTTTCTTCATAATGCACTGCACTCTGCCTTTTTACTGTAAATATTGCCAGTATTCATTTTTGAAAAGAACCAATAAAGTTCAGTTGTAAGGAATCTGAAAAGAGGGGAAGATTTTTGTGGTTCTTACATTTCTTTATTTGGTAGAATATTTTTAGTATGCTCATGTAATACTAAGGTAATGTTTAATGGATAGTAGTTAAACCTAATAGTACTCTATCAGTTTTCTTTGAGACTCCTGCCAAGCCAGTGTAAATGACTTGTTTAAAGCAGTGATGTAATGGGTTTAAAGTGGTGGACCTAAACCTAAAGACAAACAAAGGGGAGTTTGATTTCTAATCCCTAGATTTATTCTTAGGAAATTTTCATTGTAAAAGCAGCAGAGCAAACATTCCTAGATTGGTTTCTTGAGAAATTTTTAAGCTAGTCCTAAAAATTTCTCAAAAGTCTCTTTGAAGATCAGGGATCTTCTTAAACAAGTTCTTTGAATTCTCCAGGCTTGAAGAAGGTGTTTATTAACTGTAAGTTGAATTTTAGATAGCTTAAGACAGCAGTATTTCACATTTGTAGTTGATTTTATATGGTATTGTGTGGTCATGCCTATAGAAAGAAAAAAGCTGACAGATTCTTGGTTAGAAATCTTCATTCTCTGCTATAGTTTTGTAGGAGAAATCCATTAGATTAGCATCCTGACTTACAATATGTGTAGTAGGTTGAATAATCGCCACCCAAAGGCATCAAGTCCCCATCCCTCGAATTGGTACATATTACCTTATTTGGAAAATGGGTCTTTGCAGATGTATTTAAGCTAAGGATTTTGAGATAAGGAGATTCCAGTTGGGTCCTAAATTCCATCCTAAGTGTTTTTGTAGAAGAGAAACAGATAACACAGACACACAGAGAAGACAGGCAGAGATTGGAACAGTGTGGCCCGGAGCCCGGAATGCTCTCAGACAGCAGAAGCTGGGAGAAGGCAGGGCGGCGCCTTCTCCGTGGGGTGCTAGATCTCCCCTGCTAGATTTCAGACTTCTGGCCTCCAGAGCTGTTCCTGTTATGTTAAGCCACCCAGTCTGTGGCCATTTGTTATAGCCTGCCAGGAGATGAATACAGAATGCCTCCCCAGGAGAGGGCAGGACAAAGGTTCCACAGGCCCGGGGTGTGGTTATTCAGCCAGGGAGGAGCACTGTCCTGCTCTGCAGTGGGTGTGGGGACCCCTTTCTCACAGGTGTGTTGCGGCAAGTACCAGCAAGCACCCAGTAATGGCCGCTCTCATTGCTTGGTCTTTGTAAATCAGAGACCCGCAACCTGAGCATCGTCTGGTTCTCAGGTCCTGCTCACTTCCATAGGAAGCCTGAGCCCCCAGGCAGACTTTAGCGTGTATCATAGTCGCCTCAGGGGCTTTTTTGGAAACAATTGCTGAGCCCCATCCCCTGGCTGGACTCAGCAGACCTAGGGTGGGGCCTGAAAATTCACGTTTCTAGGAAGTTTCCGGGGGATTCTGATGCTGGTCCAGAGACTGCACTCTGGCCGCTGTTGGTGTAAAGTTTGATTGTGCGTAGAAGGAGGTTTTGGTTTGTTTCATCGTGTTGTAAAATAAAGTTTTGACTTTAGAATAGTTGTGGATTTACAGAAAAATTACAAAGAAAATGCCATACTTTATTCCGATGTCCGTGGTTTTTCACTAGTGTCTTTTTTCTGTCGTCACCTCTTCTTATGTTCTTCTGCTCTGTAACAGTTTCTTAAACCTTCTTTGTTTTCGATGACCTTTACAGTTTCAAGTCAGGCATTTTGAAAGTGTCCCTCTACTAAGATTTATCTGTTTATCTCATGATTAGGCTGGAGTTGGGGTTTTTTAAAGGAGGACCGAAGAGGTGAAGTGTCATTCTTATCACGAATCATCACATGATTTATCACCGTTGAAGCTGACCTTGATTACCTGGCTGAGGGAATGTTAGGTTTCTCCTCTGTAAAAATTCTTCTCTCTCATTTCCATTCTGTGCTATTTGGAAGGAAGTCACTATGTACGGCCCCACCCTTAGTGAGGGGTTATGCTCCCCAGGTCTTAAGCTTGGAGTATCTGCGTATATCACAAAGGAGATGTGTATGTCACTAAGTCAGGCATGACTCAGCGACTAAACAACAGCAGTCTGCATGTATTACTTAGAATGCTGCATGGATTTGTCTCTTCTCTCCCATTTATTTGCTCAATTTTTCTTTTTTTATATCACCTATGGACTCATGGATATTTATGTTTGGAGTTATATACTCCTTGATTTGGTTGCTAGAATTGTTTCAGGTTTGGCCATTGGGGGCTTCTTTCAATTAGATTCCCTGCCCATCTCCCGAATACTCCCTGGCGCTAGAAGATGCTGCAGGCTCATCTTAAAAATCTTCTGCCCTGGCCTTAGAATCAGCCGTTTCTTCAGGAAGGCCAGCCAGGCTCCTTCTCTTGAAGAAGAATGTTAGAAACTGAGATCTGGGTGCTGGGAGTGCTCGCTGCTGTTGGGGCATCATTTGCTCCTCAGTGCCCCCTTCATAGTGACATCTGTGTGTGTATACTGAGCTGTGTACATAAACATGTCCGTAAATATTGCTGTATGTACTCACCTATATGAAACTAAATATGAGTTGATACTGATATGTCCACATGAGCCACTCTAGCCTCCTCCTTTTGCTTAACTATAGCCTTTCCACTACAGCAGTGAGAAACCTGGCTCTCACCATCCACTGTCCCTTGGCTTAACTGCTCAGTTCCTTTGCCTTTCCTCTCAAATGACTTTTTTATTTTTTGGGTGGGCTGCACTGCATGGCATGTGGGACTATGCATTCCCTGACTGGAGGTCAAACCTGGACCCCCTGCAGTGGAAGTGCAGAATCTTAACTGCTGGACCACCGGGGAAGTAAGTCCTTCAGAGGCTTCAGATGGGTTCGGATGCTGTAAAGTTCCATGGGTTTTGACAAATGTGCGCATAGTGTTACACGTCCATATTGCAGTTTCCTATTACATAGAATAGTTTCACTGTCCTCAGAAGTCCAACTGGATGGACATGAGTTTGAGCAGACTCCAGGAGCTGATGATGATGGATAAGGAAGCCTGGCTACAGTCCATGCGGTTGCAGAGAGGCGGACAAGACTGAGTGAGCTGTGCCGAGCTGACTGCCCCTCAGAGATCCCTGTGCTTCACTGTCTGTGCTCCTCCCTCCCTCCCTTACCCTCTGAGCCCTTGGCAGTCACTCACCTTTTTGCCAACTGTATAGTTTTACTTTCCCCAGAATGTTGTATAGTTGGAATCATAACGCTATGTAGCTTTTTCTGACTGGCTTCTTCTCTTAGGAAGAAATGATTAAGATTCATCCATGTCGTTTGCGGCTTGGTAGCTTATTTCTCTTTATTACTGACAGATATTTCATTGTACTGTACCTTATTTTCATTACTGTACCATAGTTGGTCTGTTCATCTATTGAAGGACAATTTGATTGTTTTTAGTTTGGGTGATTATCAACAAAGTGGCTGTAAAACTTCTGTGTGCGTGACTTCGTATAGATACAAGTTCTTAAATCAGTTGGGTAAATTCTGGCAGTGTGATTGCTGGATGATATGGTAAGACTGTAAGAAGTTGCCAAACTGTCTTCCACAGTGACTGGCCCATTTTGCATCCCACCAGCAACGAGACAGGTTTTTGTGTTGTTCTCATCCTCCCCAGCAGTTGGTATTGTCAGTGATTTGGATTTTAGCCATTCTAATAGGTGTCTCCTAATGTCTCATGGTTGTTTTCAGAGATTTTTAGTACCCTGTTTAGGGTCAGTCCTGGCTGGTGTGCTTTTTCTTGGTTCTGTATTTCTATTTGTAATTTGGGCGAGGTTCAGGTGGGGAGGGGCAAGCAAGGTGGCCACGTTGGGGATAGTCACGTGATAGAGTCTGGGAATGTAGTTATCAACTCTCTTTTGATGTTATTCCCCAGCAGAGATGAATTTTATGCCTTATATCCATCCCTTCCCCTCAAAGGCAAATTAAATGCCAGTGATACAACTGAAGGCACATCTTGCAGAGACTGGAATTTTTTTTATATGACATTTTTACCATCTGATAGAAACAGTGCAGACTGATAAAAGGATTGTCCTGCTTTTAAGCAGGCGGAGGAGCAAAGATGAGTAAGACTGGACCCAACTTTCAAGGAGCCTGTGGTCCCACAGGGGAGAGAGCATGTAAACTCACTTCTCAGTGGGAAGTGCTGCCAGAGCTAGAAACAGGGTGTTCTAGGAACCCAGACAGACTGGGGTGAAGGAGTGGGATGGGAGGGAGAAGTCCATGTAGCTGTTGGAGGACAGTTACCCAGAGCCTTGTTGGATGGTCCCAACATCACAAGGGTGAGGTAGCAGTAAGTCTCATGAATATGGGATAGTCTGATCTGCTGTGAAAGAAAGCTGAGCTCCGAAGAATTGATGCTTTTGAACTGTGGTGTTGGAGAAGACTCTTGAGAGCCCCTTGGACTGCAGGGAGATCAGACCAGTCAATCTTAAAGGAAATCAGTCCTGAATATTCATTGGAAGGACTGATGCTGAAGTTGAAGCTCCAATACTTTGGCCACCTGATGCAAAGAACTGACTCATTGGAAAAGACCCTGATGCTGGGAAAGATTGAAGGTGGGAGGAGAAGGGGACGACAGAGGATGAGATGGTTGGATGGCATCACCGACTGGATGGATGTGAGTTTGAGCAAGCTCTGGGAGTTGATGATGGACAGGAAAGCCTGGTGTGCTGCAGTCCATGGGGTCGCAAAGAGTTGGACATGACTGAGCAACTGAACTGAACTGATCTGCTGTGAAAACTGCATGTGGCTTAGTATAATGGGTTGGTAGGAAATTAGACAGGAATGATGGATGAGCCAAAGTGGTTAGATATTATTTTAGGGGATAAGGGTATCCAACAAGCACCTTGTTCTTTGCCTACTACCTTGATGTTTCAACAAAAGTCTTGTTCCTGATTAGGTAACAAGTAAACTAACAGACCTTTGTAGGAACAGCTGAACTTCGTGTAACTGATAAAGTAATTACAAAGAAGAGATTAAAGACTTCCACAGTTTGTTCAGAGGGAGTTGAATATACCCAGCTTACTTTGCCTGATTCCTCCAAGGGAACTTATGCAAATCAGAATCATCTCATGTTGTGACAGAGGAAGGACTCTAAAGTTTCCCCATGATCCTGACAGTTACAAAACTATGTGGGACAAATCAAGGCGGAATAAAATGTGTTTTAATGTCGCTGTGTTGTAGTCTTACTGAAGCTGTTTAGTGAGCTACTTCTGCTCTAAGACAGGAAGACCATAAACTCTGCCCCTTAACCTTAACTTCCTGTGGCCAAGTGTGTGAAAAATCTGACCAATTTTAAGGTACTGTATAATCTCAAACTAGGTAATGGATAATTACTATCAAATCTCATACCAAGGTTAATAGAGCTTTTGAGCTTTATTTTTTCCTTTCCATACTTCTTACTTAAAGCATTTGGAAAGTTTTACCACGGTAACTGAGTAGGTGCTAAGATAGAAAGTCGAAGACAGAGACTTTGAGAAACTTGATTAGTATTTTAATGGCACTGACTCCAGAGTGACCCTAAAAAGGCTAAGTTACAGAGCTGGAGGCACTCTTTATACGTTGTGCATTGACCTTGCTGTTTGAATCGCCGTTTAGTGTGGTCAGTCCCCTTCCAGTAGACTTCAACACAGGGCTATCCCATCCCCTTCCAGTAAACTGACATGTGTGAGCAGATACCTCTGCAGGTGCAGATTCTGCCTTGACTGTTGTGTATCCTGTCCTGGAAGTTTAACATACTGCCTTGTCTCCTCCTTTGTTGACTTCATCCGAGTTCAGTTCAGTTTAGTCGCTCAGTCGTGTCCGACTCTTTGCGACCCCATGAACCACAGCACACCAGGCCTCCCTGTCCATCACCAACTCCCGGAGTCCACCCAAACCCATGTCCATCGAGTCGGTGATGCCATCCAGCCATCTCATCCTCTTCTCCTCCTGCCCCCAATCCTTCCCAGCATCAGGGTCTTTTCCAATGAGTCAACTATTCACATGAGGTGGCCAAAGTGTTGGAGTTTCAGCTTCAACATCAGTCCTTCCAAGGAACACCCAGGACTGATCTCCTTTAGGATGGACTGGTTGGATCTCCTTGCAGTCCAAGGGACTCTCAAGAGTCTTCTCCAACACCACAGTTCAAAAGCATCAATTCTTCTGCACTCAGCTTTCTTTATAGTCCAACTCTCACATCCATACATGATCACTGCAAACACCATAGCCTTGACTAGACAGACCTTTGTCGACCAAGTAATGTCTCTGCTTTTTAATATGCTATCTATGTTGGTCATAACTCTCCTTCCAAGGAGTAAGCATCTTTTAATTTCATGGCTGCAATCACCATCTGCAGTGATTTTGGAGTCCAGAAAAACAAAGTCAGCCATGGTTTCCACTGTTTCCCCATTTATCTGCCATGAAGTGATGGGACTGGATGCCGTGATCTTCGTTTTCTGAATGTTGAGCCTCAAGCCAACTTTTTCACTCTCCTCTTTCACTTTCATCAAGAGGCTCCTTAGTTTTTCACTTTCTGGCTTAAGGGTGGTGTCATCTTCATATCTGAGGTTATTGATACTTCTCCGAGCAATCTTGATTCCAGCTTGTGTTTCCTCCAGCGCAGCGTTTCTCATGATGTACTCTGCATATAAGTTAAATAAGCAGGGTGACAATATACAGCCTTGACTTCATGCAGACATATCTCATTATTGCTGCATAGCAGCCGACTTTGTAATTTTTATTTAGCAGCTTTTTTTTATATGGAACTTTGAATTTTATAACAATTTCCAGTCTCTCGAGTATCAGTGATCAAAGTTTTTACTTGACCCCTTTCCCTTAAAATAGAAAAAGCTTCATGGAATACAGGTGTACTTCTCTTTGTTATTTTTCTATAAACCTGTGTAAATTGAAATTTTATTAGACTAGGTAACATTTTAAATACGCTGAGTGTTGTGTCCCTTCGATCTGAAATAGTCTTTTCTTGAGTTTTAGACCTTGATGCTTTTGGAAATCATAGATTGGTGAAATGTTCATCAGTTTGGACTTGCTTATTGTTTCCTCCCAATTAGATTAAAGTTATGCCTTCGGGGCAGGAATATGATGAAATATTGCTGTGTTCTTATATTTTTAAGTGCGTGGTTTTGATTTGTTCTGTTCCTGGTGGTATTGACATTGATCATGAGATCAAGGTGTTCTCCACTGTAAAGTTACTTGCTCTTTTTGTAATCAAAAAAATGTTATTGAAACATAGTTGCTTTACAATATTGTGTTAGTTTCAGGTGCACATCAAAATGATCCAGTTATATAGTGAGTTTTTTCATATTCTTTTTTGTTATAGGTTATTGCAAGACATTGAATATAGTTACCTGTGCTATACAGTAAATCCTTGTTTATCTATTTTATATACAGTAGTGTGTATCTATTAATTCCAAACTCGTAATTTATCTATCCTCACCCTTTTCCCTTTTAGTAACCTTCAGTTTTTTTCTATGCATATGAATCTGTTTGTTTTGTAAATAAGTTCATTTGTATTGTTTTTTAGATTTCACACATAAGTGTTATCATATGGTATTTATCTTTTCATGTCTGACTTGCTTCATTCAGTATTTTCTGGCTCCATCAATGTTTCTACAAGTGGCGTTGTGTAATTTATTATGGCTGGGTAATAGTTTGTGTGTATATTTGTGTGTTTATCTTTATTTATCTATACATCCTTATCCATTCATCTGTCAGTGGACACATAGGTTGCTCCCGTGTCTGGGTTACTATAAATAGAGCCACTATGAAAACTGAGGTGCGTGACTCTCTTTGTTTTGTGTAATTAGTGTCATTATGGAGAGGTACTTTAAGGCTCTGTAAATATCCTATTCCTCATCAAACTCATACCCACTAGTTTTAATAGCCATCAATGATTTTTAGCTGAATAAATTATTACAAATGATTGCTAAATGGTGCTTTTCTAGTTGCAGTCATTGTTTCTACCTTTGTTAGTTGAAATTAGATAAAGCTTGTTCTTTCCATCTATTTATTCGTGTATGTGTTTATATGAGGAAGGATCTTCTAGTGGGTGATAGTCTTTTACTGTTATATTTTTCTGTGTTTAAATAATCCCTGATTTGTCCAGTGGCCACCTTTTGTTGTTGGCTTCTGAGTCTTTTTGACTTGTATCTGTCTTTATTTTGAGTAGTTTCTTGCTGTCTTCCAGGCTCTTATTTTTTTCCTTGCTATTTCTCTGCAATCTGCCATATCTCAGACCCTGGATCATTTTAATGGGAAACATTTAGAAGCCAAGAAAGTGGAAAAGGGAAAGTGTTAGTTGCTCAGTCGTGTCTGAGTCTCTGCAACCCCATGGACATTAACCTGCCAGGCTCCTCTGTCCATGGAATTCTCCAGGCAAGAATATTGGAGTGGATAGCCATTCCCTTCTCCAGGGGCTCTTGCTGACCCAGAGCCCGAACCCAGGTCTCCTGCGCTTTACCAGCTGAGTCACCAGGAAAGAGACCTAGGCCCTAACTGTGCACGTTGATGTTGGGGTATCGCCACTGATGCCTGAACCGATAGCAGGCCTGTTCGGTGAACTGAACCACAAAGTGTGTGTGCGTGTCCATGAGTTTACGTTGGTACCCAGCATCCCATTTCAACACTAAAGGGTTCATTCTGATTTTCTCCCTTTCCATATTTGTGTCTTTCTTTGAGGGATCTAGCTCCCACTGCCCTCAGATATATGCACTCACTGGGTAAATTCTGTTGCATGTAGTTAACGGGGTGCCCTTGTATAGATGCCCCTCTTGCACTGTTCAGGCTCTTATTCCTCCCTTGGTGCCACCTGCCTCCCCTTAGGGACCTTGCTTTGTCTGGTGTTGTCGGTGGCTTTACTTCAGGAAAAGGGTGCAGAATGAGCAGGAAGCCTAAATCCGTCTTCTTTTCCTTTTCATAGCATCCAGTCACTTCATGGCAAATAGATGGGGAAACAGTGGAAACAGTTTCTGACTTCGTTTTTCTGGGCTCCAGAATCACTGTAGATGGTGATTGCAGCCATGAAATTAAAAGATGCTTACTCCTTGGAAGGAAAGTTAAGACCAACCTAGACAGCATATTAAAAAGCAGAGACATTACTTTGTTGACAAAGGTTCGTCTAGTCAAGGATATGGTTTTTCCAGTGGTCATGTATGGATGTGAGAGTTGGACGGTGAAGAAAGCTGAGCGCCGAAGAATTGATGCTTTTGAACTGTGGTGTTGGAGAAGACTCTTGAGAGTCCCTTGGACTGCAAGGAGATCCATCCTAAAGGAGATCAGTCCTGGTGTTCATTGGAAGGACTGATGTTGAAGCAGAAACTCCAGTACTTTGGCCACTTGATGCCAAGAGCTGACTCATTTGAAAAGACCCTGATGCTGGGAAAGACTGAGGGCCAGAGAAGAAGGAGACGACAGAGGATGAGATAGCTGGATGGCATCACCGACTCAATAGACATGAGTTTGGGTGGACTCCAGGAGTTGGTGATGGACAGGGAGGCCTGGCGTGCTGTGGTTCATGGGGTCACAAAGAGTTGGACACGACTGAGCGACTGAACTGAACTAACTGACTATATATATTTTGTTAAAGTACAGTTGCAGCTGCACAGCAAGGTGATTCATTTATACGTATACACATATATTATTTTTGAGATTTTTTCTATTATAGGTTATTACAAGATATCAACTATAGTTCCCTGTGCTATGTACGGTAAATCTGTGTTGCTTGTTGCATATTATTTTTAATTAGAAATAAGATATATATTATACATACTCTTTATATATATGTACACAAAAGCTTTTCTGCTGTGATTGGTAAAGGCTTGAGAAAGAACATCCAAAAAAAGGTGGAAAAATTGGAAAACATTAAAAAATGAAGTGGGAGCACTGAATATGAAATAGAGTGAAACAAACTGGATGAAAGAAAAAGATCTTCATATAGTCCAGTTGTTTTTAAACATGGCTGCTCATTAGAAACATATCTGGAGCTTTGGAGGACAAAAGCAAAAACTGGGCATTTGTATTTTTCAAAAAATTCCAAGATAATTCTGATACGCATCTGGATTTTTAAAAAGTGACTACAGGTTTTTCTATTAAATGGTAGTTTTGGTGATACAGAATTCTATTATTTTTCTTTTGACCAATCATGATGCAATGATAATTGAATAATAGTTACATAATCACAATAGAAAAGATGTTTTATCAGTTTTCACAATCAATAGCCAAACAAAAAATAAAAGAAAATTATAATTATAAGCCTTAATGGAAACACGATTAATCTAACGATATAAAATGGCTGTGAGCAGTCTGGGAGGGTCAAGCAGAGTGATGTGGTCAGTGGAGGTGCATGCATGCCGCACGTGTTTCCATCTGCCCAGCTGGTCTGTATCTTTTGTTTGGTGCGTTTAAGCCATTGACATTTAAGGTAATAATTGGTATGTATGATCCTGTTACCTGTTTCTCAGTTGTTTTGAATTTATTTTCTGTAGATCTTTTCTTTCTGTTGTGCTTCCTGCCTGGAGAAGTTCCTTTAGCATTTGTGTAAAGCTGGTTTGGTGGTGCTGAGTGCTTTTAACTTCCGCTTGTCTGGAAAGCTTTGATTTCTCTATCAAACCTGAAGGAGAGTCTCGCTGGGTAGAGTATTCTTGGTTGCAGGTTCTTCTCTTTCATCACTTTAAATATATCATGCCATTCCCTTCTGGCTTGTAGAGTTTTCTGTTGAGAAATGAGCTGATAGCCTATAGAAATTCCCTTGTATATTGTTTGTCGTTTTTCCCTTGTTGCTTTTAATATCTTATCTTTTCTTTAAAGTTTGTCACTTTGATCACTGTGTGTCTTAGTGTGTTTCTCTTTGGATTTATCCTGCCTGGGGCTCTCTACTTCCTGGACTTGGTTGACTATTTCCTTTCCCATGTTTGGGAAGCTGTCATCCCTTATCTCTTCAAATATTTTCTCGGGTCCTCTCTCTCTCTTTTCTCCTTCTTTGACCCCTATAATGTGAATGTTGGTGTGTTTAAGCCTCTTAGGCTGTCTTCATTTTTTTCATTCTTTTTCCAACCTTCTGTTCTGTGGCAGTGATTTCCACCAATCTCTCCTCCAGGTCACTTACCCGTTCTTCTGCTTCAGTCATTCTGCTCTTGAGGCCATCTCCGTTTGTTCTTTAGTTCTTACAAGTCTTTGATAAATGTGTTTTGCATCTTTCCCATTGTTTGCCCGAGACCCTGGATTATCTTCACTATCATTACTCTAAATTCATTTTCTGGAATGTTGACTGTCTCTGCTTCATTTGGTTGTTTTCCTGGTGTTTTATCTTGTCCCTTCATCTGGGACATAGCTGTCTGCTTTTTCATCCTGATAAACTTTCTCTAATGTGGTTTTTATTCTAGCTGTGGGATTGTGGTTCTTCTTGCGTCATCTGTCTGTCCTCTGATGGAAGAGGCTGTGAGGCTTGTATAAGCTTCCCGATGAGAGGGACTGGCACTGGGAAAAACTGGGTCTTGCTCTGGTGGGCAGGGCCTTGCTCAGTAAAGCTTTAATCCAGTTACCTGCTGATTGGTGGGGCTGGCTTGAGCAGCCCAGCCCTGGGATCTGTGGCGTTGATGGCAGGCTAATGGCGACCTCAGAGAGGGCTTACGCTACAGGGGGCCCTCCAGGGTTGCTGCTGCCAGCGCCCCTGTCCCTGTGGGCAGCCCTGCTGATCCACGCCTCCACAGGAGACGCTCCAACACTAGCAAGTAGGTCTGGTCCACCTCCTGTGGGATCACCTCTCCTTTCCTCTGGGCCTTGGTGCCTGCAGTATTTTGTTTGTGCTCTCCAAGACTGGAGTCTCTGTTTCCCCAGTCCTGTGGAAGTCCTGTAGTCAAATCCTACTGGCCTGAAGGTCAGGTTCCCTGGGGATTCCTAGTGCCTTTATTGGATCCCCAGATGGGGAAGCCTCACATGAGTTCAGAACCTTTGTAACAGTGGGGTTAGGAAACCTCTTTAGTGTGACTGTTCTGCAGTTTGTGGGTCACTTGCATGGCAGGTACGGGATGTGGTTTTCTCGTGATTGTGCCCCTCCTGCCGTCTCGTGGTGGCTTCTTTGTCTTTGGACGTGCGGTATCTCTTTTGGTGGGCTCTCGCGTCCTCCTGTCCGTGGTTGTTCGACAGCTAGTTGTGATTTTGGTGCTCTCGCAGGAGATGAGCACACGTCCTTCCTTCTACTCCATCATCTTGAACCAAAACCCTTAAATCCATCTTAATACAGGCTTTCGTAGTGTTAGTTACCTGAGTGTAGGTCTGTGTCACACAGCAGTGTCACCCTCCTCTTACGATCCTGTTGGTAAACTTACCAAAAGAGTATTTGTTTTGATAGTATGTTCTCTTGAAGATCTGCTTTCTGTCAGTGTGACTTTGAATCAGATTTTCAACTTTGGTTTTTTCCTGGTAAATTGGATCTTAACCATTTATGTATTCCTCTCAGAGGCCTGGAGAAGGCAATGGCACCCCACTCCAGTACTCTCGCCTGGAATATCCCATGGACGGAGGAGCCTGTTAGGCTGTACTACACAGGGTCTCGAAGAGTCAGACACGACTGAGTGACTTCACTCTCACTTTTCACTTTCAGGCACTGGAGAAGGAAATGGCAACCCACTCAGTATTCTTGCCTGGAGAATCCCAGGGACGGGGGAGCCTGGTGGGCTGCCGTCTATGGGGTCGCAGAGTCGGACACAATTTAAGTGACTTAGCAGCAGCAGCAGCTTAGAGGCCTAACATATTAGGCACCTTATGTATTTGATAAATTAGCATTTATATGTAATATGATAAAGTTACCTTGAGATTTAAAAAAAATGATCTGTTAAAATAGAAAAAAATTTCTATAAAGTATTATTAGACTATATAGCTATTAGCTAGCCAGCAAAATGAATTGTGTTGTAAAAATCTGAATGAATAATTTCTAAAATACCATTATTACTTGGCAAAGTCGAGAAGTACTCGGTGATACTAATTTTTCCCATTCTGAAGTTTTGTATGGGTGTAACTTTTTCCTCTTCTCTTAGCCAGTTTTTTGTTTCTTTGTTTCAAGAAATGAGGTGTAGAAGAAAGCCTTTCTCATTTTAGGTAGTGAGTTTTCTTTTTTTGGCTGACTATGCTACATTAGTTTCACTGAGTTAGACAAGGCTGTGGTCCATGTGATCAGATCGGCTAGTTTTCTGTTTTTACGGTTTCAGTGTGTCTGCCCTCTGACGCCCTCTTGCAACACCTACCGTCTTATTTGAGTTTCACTTACCTTGGACGTAGGGTATCTCTTCATGTCTGCTCCAGCAAAGCACAGCTGCTGCTCCTTACCTTGGACAAGGGTATCTCCTCACAGCCTCCCCTCCTGACCTTGAACATGGAGTAGCTCCTCTCGGCTGCTCCTGCGCCCGCGTAGCCACCGCTCCTTGGACATGGGACCTCTCCTCTTGGCCGCCGCCTCTGACCTCAGGTGTGGGGTGTAAGACTATTTTTTTGAGCTCCAAAATCACTACAGATGGTGATTGCAGCCATGAAATTAAAAGACGCTTATTCCTTGGAAGGAAAGTTATGACCAACCTGGATAGCATATTGAAAAGCAGAAACCTTGCTTTGCCAGCAAAGATCTGTCTAGTCAAGGCTATGGTTTTTCCAGTAGTCGTGTATGGATGTGAGTGTTGGACGGTGAAGAAAGCTGAGCGCCGAAGAATTGATGCTTTTGAACTGCAGTGTTGGAGAAGACTCTTGAGAGTCCCTTGGACTGCAAGGAGATCCAACCAGTCCATCCTAAAGGAGATCAGTCCTGGTTTTCATTGGAAGGACAGATGTTGAAGCTGAAACTCCAGTACTTTGGCCACCTGATGTGAAGAGCCGACTCATGGGATAAGCCCCTAATTGCTGGGAGGGATTGGGGGCAGGAGGAGAAGGGGATGACAGAGGATGAGATGGCTGGATAGCATCACCAACTCGATGAACATGGGTTTGGGTAAACTCCAGGAGTTGGTGATGGACAGAATAGGCCTGGCGTGCTGCGGTTCATGGGGTCACACGACTGAGTGACTGAACTGAACTGAACTGAAGTAAACTAGGAAAGTCAGAAAAGAGAGGAGCATTACACAACATCAATAAACTCATTATAGAAAAGAAGAACAGAGTAAAAGAGATGATCTAGCCTGTGAGAAAACAAATGTATTTTTTAAAAAAAATAGTTTCATTTATTTATTTTTGGCTGTTCTGGATCTTAGCTGCTGTACTGGCATAAATGTATTTATATTTTCATTTTTTTGCACACAGAAGTACCTTAATGGCAGTTCAAAAGCATCAGTTCTTTGGTGCTCAGCTTTCTTCACTGTCCAACTCTCACATCCATACATGACTCCTGGAAAAACCGTAGCCTTGACTAGATGGACCTTTGTTGGCAAAGTAATGTCTCTCTCTGCTTTTTAATATTCTGTCTAGGTTGATGTTAACTTTCTTTCCAAGGAGTAAGCGTCTTTTAATTTCATGACTGCAATCACCATCTACAGTGATTTTGGAGTCCAGAAAAATAAAGTCAGCCACTGTTTCCCCACCTATTTCCCATGAAGTGATGGCACTGGATGCCATGATGTTAGTTTTCTGAATGTTGAGCTTTAAGCCAACTTTTTCACTCTCCTCTTTCAGTTTCATCAAGAGGCTTTTTAGTTCCTCTTCACTTTCTGCCATAAGGGTGGTGTCATCTGCATATCTGAGGTTATTGATATTTCTCCCAGCAGTCTTGATTCCAGCTTGTGCTGCTTCCAGCCCAGCATGATGTACTCTGCATATAAGTTAAATAAACAGGGTAACAATATACAGCTTTGAGGTACTCCTTTTCCTATTTGGAACCAGTCTGTTGTTCCATGTCCAGTTCTAACTGTTGCTTCCTGACCTGCATACAGGCTTCTCAAGGGGCAGGTCAGGTGGTCTGGTATTCCCATCTCTTTCAGAATTTTCCAGAGTTTTTTGTGGTTCACACAGTCAAAGGCTTTGGCATAGTCAATAAAGCAGAAATACTTATATAACACCATATTCTTTCAGTGAATAATAATTTGTTATGTGTTTGTTTATTTTCTAAAGTGTTACTTATGTGAAATGAATGTACATAAATCTGCTCTGAACCACTTCCACAGGAAACAGATCTCAATTGTGAACTTAGCGCTTAGCATTCTACGGTCTTCAGAGCCCCGTGAACCCATAAGCCAGCTGCTTCTCCCTGTCTCCGAGGCTTAGTTACTTCTCTAATGGGTTGTTGTTCAGTCACTAAGGGGTGTCCAACTCTTTGTGACCCCATGGACTGCAGTCTCCCCTGCACTTCGCTATCGTCAGAGTTTGTCAGTGGATCATTATGAGTCTTTAAAAACAAACCGCTTAGGAATTGGTTCTCCTGCTGCTTTGTCTAACCTCACACCTGGCACAAGAGCCTGATCTGCCCATATGGCCTCAGTCTGTTTCCTAGACCCTACCTGTTTGCTCAGCCTGCCCCAGCTGGGAGAGAAATTAAACTTCTCCTTTAGCCATACACTGTGTAACAGTCATCAAAAACCAAAGACCCTTAAATCCTGTCAGTTTAAGGATGGAGAGTTTCCCTACCTGTGTGCACTTGAAGTGTTAGGTTGGTGCAAACATAACTGCAGTTGGGGACTGTGGATTTTCAGCCATTGTAACTAGGCTCAAGCACATCTTTACTAACCTGCATAGAAAGCATTGAGATCAGTACACTTTAGCCAACGAGAAGTAAGTTTATTCTGTAGTGTAAAAATCGGTGCTTTGGGATTCTGCCAGCTCTTGGAAGTCACTTTCTGCTTCCTGCTGGTTGTGGAAGTGTTTCCCTGCACAAAGTTGTCGAGATGCCTGAACGAAGTGGTAGTCGGTCGGTGAGAGGTCAGGTGAATGTGGTGGATGAGGGAAAACTTTGTAACCGAATCCATTCAGCTTCTGAAGCGTTGACTGTGCGGCCCACGTTTGGACGTTGCTGTGGAGAAGAACTCGGCCCCTCCGTCGACCGGAGCCTGCTGCGGCCACTGCCGTTCTCAGCGCCCTCGTCAGCTTGCTGAGCGTCCTGCTCAGGTGAAGGGGCTTCTCCAGGGTTCAGGGGGCTGGGGCGGTCGCACTGCAGCAGACCGCCAGACAGTGACCGCGACCGGCTCTTGGTGCTAGCTTGGCTTTCAAAAGTGCTTTGAGCTTCTTCTCATTCCAGACGTTGAACTGGTCATCGCCGGTTGTCACATAAAATCTACTTTTCATCGCATGTCACAACCCAGTTGAGAAATGGTTCATTGTTGTCTCATAGAATAAGAGAAGACAGCCCTTCAAAATGACCATTTTAAAGTATTTGGTCAGTTCACAAGGCCTATCGAGCTTTTTCACCTTTCCTATTTACTGCTAATGCCGAATCACTGTAGAATTGTTAACACTGAGTTCTTCGGCAACTTCTCGTGTAGTTGTAAGAGGAGCAGCGTCAGTGATTGCTCTTAGTCGTTGTCAGCTTCTGATGGCAGGCCACTACAAGCCTCATCTTCAAGGCTCTCACCTCCTTTGCAAGAGTTCTTGAACCTCCACTGCTTTACAACCCATTCTGAATTCAAATAAGAAAATTGATTGAATTTGGGTTTTGCCTGACATCATTTCCCTAGTCTAAAATAAATAGAAAATAAACAGTAAGTCATTAGCAAAAAAAATGCAAAGCAAAGAAATGTGCATTAAAATGATGTATAACATAACCACATTTATTTAAGAAACTCAGCCATTAAAAATAATTCATTTGAATCAGTTCTACTCAGGTGGATGAAACTGGAGCCTGTTATACAGAGTCAGGTAAGCCAGAAGGAAAAACAAAAATACAGTGTACTAACGCACATATATGGAATTTAGAAAGATGGTAACGAGAACCCTGTATGCGAGACAGCAAAAGAAACGCAGATGTATAGAACAGTCTTTTGGACTCTCTGGGAGAGGGCAAGTGTGGGATGATATGGGAGAATGGCATTGAAACATGTTAATCATCATATGTGAAATCAATCGCCAGCCCAGGTTTGATGCTCAGGGCTGGTGCACCGGGATGACCCGGAGAGAGGGAATCGGGAGGGAGGTGGGAGGGGGGTTCTGGAGGGGGAACATATGTATACCCATGGCAGATTCATGTCAATGTATGGCAAAACCAACACAATAATGTAAAAAAGATAAATAAATAAAAAAATAAACAAAAGCATTAAAAAAATGCATTTCAGTATCAAATGGCAAATTTCAGAAATCCAAAACTGCGGTTACTTTTTCACCAACCTGATAGAAATCAGTACCATACCAAGAGCATGGGAGATAGAGCAAATTGTTAAACCGTCTTCAAAATTAACCCTTTCCACTTTGAGCAGTGCAAGTGTGTATGGGTTTGTGTGTCCCAGTGTCAGAATGGCTAGTACAAATAGTCATCAATTGAAATGTCAAATCTGTAAGAGTTTTATAATACCATTTAAGTCTGAGTATGTGTCTTTCAGCAAGTGGCTCTAAAGATCTGGTAGAGCTGTATATTTTCTTTGATTATCAGAAAGTTTTATAGAATATATACAGATTAATGACTACTTTTTTTATGTTAAGAGGGCTACAAAGACTTAAGCTTTTTCCTAACTGATGAGTATACTGGTTCTAGTAGTACATGATAAGTTTTTTCCCCCTCTATGAATCATCAGTGTGTATGGTGGTAATTTAGTAACTAGGCGGCACTGTAAATTATTGGGTATAATAAATTGATGTCATGCCATGCGCAGCAGGCAAAAAGGATGAATTAGAGACAGAAATAGTAATAAGTTTTTGTCCAGGAAACCTCAAAGAATATAATGAGTCATTGCCATGTTGATTACTTTAAAAAAAAAAGTGGAAAATAGATCCAAAAGATGAAATACTGAAACTTTAGGTTTAATAAAAGCAGTTACAGATCAAAAGCATCTTGCCTCACACTTCTAAAAACATCTTTGAACAGCTGAAGAACCTTTTAGAAATACTGTCATTCATGATTTCTTTCTTGGTGAATGGACTATTACAGAAAAACACTATGGCCATTTTTAACCTCTCTTTTTGATTTTTTTTTTTTTCATTTTGAAATAACTTTAAAGAGCATAATTTCGACAATAGTGCAAAGAACTCCTATACCCCTTCATCCAGATTTCCTGGTTGTTAATGTTTGCCACATTTGCCTTATTATTTTTCTCTCTGTATAGAGACCCATTTTTTTTTCTGACCCATTTGAGAATAAGTTGCAAACATTATACACTTTTTTCCCTACATGTATTTTCTAAGAATAAGGACATAATAGGAGCAGTGATATCAATGCGACCCCACAACAGGCAGGACTAACTATGATTGCTTGCTAAGTCTCCACCATGAAATGACTATTTTCCCCTTTGTAATTAATAGATACTTATTTTATAGGGAGATATTTTGAGCCCATGAGCTATCCTATGCCTGCTCTCCTGCCATCTGCTAATTTTAGCATCCATTCATGATTCTTACTGAATTAATCACTGATGTTTGTCAAACGATGATATTCTTTACCAGATGCTAGTTTATATGTCTGGCAACTTTATAATGGAGCTTTTTGGTAATTGTTTACTTTCTTAGAAATAGCTTGAGTGACTAAATATGCTAAGTGTTTGTGTTGAAATTAAAGAGTGTCTCCCTTGTCCTCTGTCACCTTGTACTCTGGCTGTTAGCCTTGACCTGTGCAGTGAGTGGCCCAAGGGGAGAAGGTGTGTGGCCTGTGGGAATTTTGGGCAGGCCCCACCGAGTGCTCTCTGGGGCCTGGGCTGTCTGATATAGTCTTCATTCCCCTTTCAGAGGCTTGTGGCTTCTGGAACTTAGCATATTCCATTTTAATGCTTGGTTTTAGGTCTAAACAGTTCTTAATAAAAATTTATATGTAGTGGTCTTACTGCATTTTGGAGAAGGAAATGGCAACCCACTCCAGTGTTCTTGCCTGGAGAATCCCATGGACAGAGGAGCCTGGTGGACTACAGTCCATGGGGTCATAAAGAGTCGGACACGACTGAGCGGCTAGCACTGTTTCATTTACTTAGAGATAGCTATTACTAAATCTTACTATAAATTGTATGCTAACTGATGGTATTAATGTTTTCTTCTAGAAACAAGTGACTTTTTTATAGAAGGTCAAAATGGATTTGAGAAGAAAAAAGAAATCTGGGTCTATGTATAAGCCCAAAGATACTGACATTTCCCCCTAAATTATAGCTGGTTCAGGCTGGTAGGGAAAAAACCTTCTCAAACATACAAACAGTTTATCTCACCAATATTTGGGGTTTTTTCCTTTGTATGTTTTCTATTAAATAGATCCCTTTTAATTATTGGTTCTCATTTTATGATTTTATCCTTCAGACTTAACTACCTTTCCAAAATTTCTAAATATGCAAACTACTATTTATAAGTCAGCCTTTTTAAAGTTAAAAAAAGAAAAGAACCCGCCACCCGAAGTCGGGGTTACCTCATCCTAGCAGTGAGTGCTGCCGGCAGCCCCACCAGCCTTGGTCCCCCCGCCCTTCTTTCCTGGGCCCCAGGTCCTCTTCCAGGCCTGCCCCTCCACACCCTCCCTGGCAGGCTGGCTAGGACGAGAGCTTGTCTCAGCAGCCTCTGAAGCTGCTAAACAGAGCCGGGCATGCGGTCAGACCCGTCACGTTGGCTCAGAGTGAAAGCTCTGGTGCAGTCAGAGAGTTGAGGGCTGTCTCTAGCTCTGGCGATGGCCTTGGCTCAGGTGCTACTGACTTGAGATCACCTCTCACCTCTCCAGTCCCTTCTCTGCGTGAAGGCAGCTTCCACTGCTCTTCCGTCTCAGTTCAGGAATGGTGGAAGGTGACCGTCTTCCTTCCCTTCCCTTCCATCTGGCTAGCGTGGTCTCCCTGAGGAAGCGGGACCTCAGAAAGACGTGAGTGGCCCTTCGTGTTGCAGGGTCCCGAAGCTGCCACGGAGCGCCTGTCTGCGTTTCTTGCCTGCCACTGGCCCTTCTGACCGCGTGTCCCCTCTCCACCCCGTGGCTCACAGCTGCACTTCTCAGTGAAGACGTAGCTCCTGTGACTTGCTGCCTTCTGTTTGCTTGCCCAGCGTCCTGCTGGAAGGAGAGCCCACACTCTGCCCGTTAAATGCAGCAAACCAGCCCCAGGAAGACAGGAAGGAGTGAGATGGGGATTGCTGACCAACCTCCTACCCATTTTCTGGCATCTTTCTTACGAAATCTTTTCTGGCCTATCCATTTGTCCCACACCTTTGTGCCACAGGATTTGAGAGATGATCCTTCCTGCCAGAGCGCCTTCGTGTTGATACTCAGGGGCGGGGCACACCTCAGGTCGTGGGCAGCCGTTCTTGAGGTTCCCTTTCTCTGACACCAGCCTCATCAGATTCTTTTATAGAGTCAGCTTTGCCAGGGGCGTGCATCAGAGTCGCAGTTGATTCCACCATGTTCTCCTCGTGGAGAATCACTGCTGTATAAGAAGAGTTTATCTTCTGTCTGTCCTCAAACTACCCAAAGCGCCTCCCCACCCCCGGTCACCCACACACCTGTGAGCACACCCTGGGAGATCCTGTGAGGGAGAGCTCAGAATCAGGCAGCGGGAGATCATGTGGCAGAAAGTGCCCAGGCTCCTGGAGTCCCAGGGGGACAGGGGCGATTGGTACGTACGGTATGGGGTGGCTTCCAGCCCCCGAGGGGGCCTTGGAATTGGGCCTGGTGGAGATGACTGGAATGTGAGGAGACCTCAGGATTACATAGAGCAGCTTTTTGGGGTGGATCTGATTACTCCAGCAAGCAAGAAGCATGACCAGTTACGTATTTGAAAGGTCACCCCTACAGGTTTAGAGGAAGGTAAGGATTGGGGGCAGGGAAGACAGAGATTTCTGCAGCAGCCAGGTGAGAAATGATGAGGGTCAGCGATGCCCAGGACCCTTCCTAGCGGGCTGCGGAGGAGGGGCGTGTCAGCAACCCCTGGGCTGCACTGCCAGTTTGGTGGCTGACCGATTTAGGGGTGCAGGTCAGCAGCAGGTGACCAGGCATCCTGGTCAGTACCTGTTTGTATTGGCTTGGAGAGCAGTCTTTCAGTGGCCCCCTTATCTTGTTCATACTATTAATTTACCCTGAATTATAACCCTTAGAGGGACTTTCACTATTTACCAATTGCTTTATTTCCCAATTAACCTGAGACTTTGAGAACACGTAGGCTGTGAGGAGCTAAACAGGCTCTGGGCTCTCAGCCTCCTCTTCGCAGCACATGTACCATCCACATGGATCAGACCTTCATAATTTTCTTCACAGCTGGCAGTTAGTCAAAACTCCCCCCACCCCTTTCTTTTTTACCTTGAAACACATAAAAATGGAGATTTCAAAATCTAGAAGTAAATTGGCCCATTAAATGGTTGCAGATGGTGGTTGTGTTTTGTCTCGATCTGTATCATCACCTAGATGATGAGTACTTGAAAAATATTTACTTCATGCTTTAGAGTACTCGGTGACTGTACAGCTATGCCTGATATATAGTAGGTATTCAAAAAATATTTGTTGTGAAAAACAAGTATTTTCATTTGTTGTGAAATGAATTGTATAGATGAAGTCACTTTTTCTCATACCTCATTCAGACTGATGCTTCTGGGAGCTTTTGTGACTCATTCATATCCAGTTGCTCATGCACCTCCAATGCTGGTTAGAAATAGGGATAAAATGAACAGAAGTCTGCTCTTCGTGGTCTTTGAGGGTTCTATTTCAGGGAGTGTTATGTCATATTTTTGTGTCTTGAAACTGCCTTTGTGCACAAAACCAAAGCAAAATGAATATATACCACAAAGTATAAAGTATGCAGAATTTGATGCAGTGTGCTTTCTGCTTCTGGTGTTACTGTTTTCAGATTTTTAATTTCCCTTGAATCAAGTGTTTATTTTAAGCAGCTTACATAAAGTTTTTAATTTTGAAATTGCTTCTTTTTAGTGCTGTATAGATAACATCGAGAAGGTAGGAGGCGAGAGATGTGACCTCTGTGGATGTAATGGAGTGCCTTGTGTGAAGGTGAGGGCTACAGACAGGGAGGTGAGCTGTGTGGGGAGGGCGCCACGCTGGGCACAGTCTGAGCGTGCCTGGCTTGGCCCTGGTGAGCAGAGGCACTGTGACAGCGTGTGGCTCCAGATCAGGGGTCAGTGGACTTTTCCTCTCAAGGGCCAGACAGTAAGTACTCTAGGCTTTGTGGGCCATGAGGTCTCTGTCCCAGCAAAAGCAACCATAGACAATGGTTAGACAAACTAGCGTGAAAAGCAGGACCTTCCATGAACACGCTGGTCTCTGCTCCAGTTACAACAGGAGTGTTCAGACATCATTGACGTTACTCGCTGGCCTCCTTGTCGGCTCAACTAGTTTCCTAAAGCTCTTTGTCGTCTTCTGTTAAATGGGAATGATCCTCAGGACTGGCATGAGGTCACATGAACTATGTAAAATCCTGCTGAGAAAATAGTTACTACATAATTTTTGAGAGATGTCATCCTGCAGAGTTACATAGGACTTAGAAGAGGGCCGAACACCACTGAGAAATGCAGTGGAGATGGATGCTAATTTCTTTCTGGGTAGGTGTATATTCCAGGATGGAAGTGACTCTGTTCCTCACAGTCATTTAGGGACCTGAATGGGTCTGTATGTACTTTCGTTTCTCTGCATTGTGTGGTGGCCTCGTCCTTAGCCACGTGGTTATGGTGCTCTGGGTACATCCACAGGATGAGGCTAGGGCCTGGGGAGACAGAGTCAGGCTGGAGAAGATACCAGCCGGCAGGGGAGCATTTGGAAATCAGTTGCACAATGCCATTTAATTGACTTTTCTGTTAAAAAGCTAATATGAGATCTGAATGGGAAATAGATTTCATCAAGCACTTCCATTGGCAAGAATCATTGACTGTTAGGAACTGGTCATCAATACGTTGTAGTTCTGCTACAAGATTAAACCAGTCCATCCTAAACGAAATCACCTCTGAATATTCATTGGAAGGACGGATTCTAAAGCTGAAATTCCATTACTTTGGCCACCTGATGCGAAGAACTGACTCATTGGAAGAGACCCTGATGCTGGGAAAGATTAAGGGCAGGAGGAGAAGGGGATGATAGGATGAGATGGCTGGATGGCATCACTGACTCGATGGACATGGGTTTGAGGAAGCTCTGGGAGATGGTGATGGACAGGGAGGCCTGGCGTGCTGCAGTCCACGGGGTCACAAAGGGTCGGACACGACTGAGCGACTGAACTCCTGAACCAAACTTGGGTCCATGAGCAGCAAAGCCCGTCAGTCTACTGACGCCAGGTTGTGGTGAAGAAAAGTGCAGCATTTATTTGCAGGGTGCCGTGCAGGGCTTCCCTGGGGCTCAGTGGTAAAGAATCCGCCTGCAATGCTGGAGACCTGGGTTCAATCCCTGGGTCGGGAAGATCCCCTGGAGGAGGGCATGGCAGCCCACTCCAGTGTTCTTGCCTGGAGAATCCCTATGGACAGAGGAGCAGGCTAGAGTCCATGGGGTCGCAAGGAGTCGGACACGACTGAGCGACTCAACACAGACAAGCGCAGAGCATGGAGAGTAGGCAGCTCGTGCCCTGAAGACCTGAGCTTCCTGATGGCTTTCAGGGAAGGGCTTTCAAAGGCAGCATTTGGGGTGGGGGTTGCAGGGGGCAGGGATTTCTTCTGACAGGTTGGCGGTGAGGGAGCAGGGTGGTGTTTTGGGAATCTTAATCATGAACCTTCTGGTTCCAGGCAGTCTGTGGCCTGCGTTTGTCACCACCCTCCACCTTGGTGGGGGTCTTAGTTTCTACAGAACAACTCGAAGGTTTGCATTCGATTGTTGAGCTGTCAGGACTTTCCTTGCTTGACTGCTGTTCCTTTGTTTCTGCAGTCTCTCCCTTTCCTAATTAGTTACTAATTGAGTCTGCTTTCTGTTAACTCAGGGAAGGCCTTAGGAGACTAAAGACTTTTTTCTACAAACAAGAAGCAGGGGACTTGGAGGGGGCTTTTGTACCAGGGAGAGCTTGGCAGGGTCCTGCTGGGTTTCAGTATTATCCCATTTACTTTGATACGCCTTAGTCCCAAGGGGAACAAAAAAGAGACTTGAAAGGAAATAACTGTCTCAGATAGAAAGGTTAATGATAAGCTTGCAGGGAAACTCAGTTCTACAGGGGGCTCCGTTTGATTCATAGTTTAGCGTTTATGTCTTTATTTGTGGTATGTTTTTTTTTGTCTTAATTAACTTTATGTATAAAGTGCCATAATTTAGGGTGCCCTTAGATACTTCCCCTGAATTTTTCCTCTCATGGAAAAACATAGTGGCTATATGATATAATGTAAGGACTTAGGAATATTTTCAAGTTATAGTATGAAACTAGCAAATCAGTCCAGCTGGGAGTTTCCCTTGGGGTATCTCCTTTTAAATTTATTTTATGTGGCTTTTAACTTTACCCCTACTGTAACACTGAGACTTGGAATGCATTTGTGCTTCAGCTTCCATTTGGGGAGCATGGAAATGCTTTATTACTATTATCAGAGTTTAAAGAAAATATAATTAATGGGTTTGTCGACTGAAAAAAGATGCACAATGTGGGGGGTTGAGGGTTGTGAGTTAAGTTTTATTTGAGGCAAAAGGAGGACTGCAGCTCAGGAGTCAGCACCTCAGATAGCTCTGAGAAGCTGCTCTGAAGAGGCAGCGGGGAAAGATCAGTGTATATGTGGTTTTGGTGAAGGGGGAATACATGCAGTCAAGCACGCATCTTTCCTGAGGGTTTCTACTAGTCTTCTGGAGCTTTGCTAGGCACAAGGAACAGTCATCATGATGAAGGATTTTAGTGCTTTTCTGGTTATGGGGAGATACAAGAATCGGGCTCCTAAAATTAGCTCCTGAAACTGTCTGACTGTCTGAGGATCTGCTTTCTAGTTCCCCCTCCCCCAGCACAGAGCACCTCATGTCTGCCCTCCACCCTGGACGCTTCAGCAGGCATCGGAGGTCAGCAGTTGCAGCAGCGTGGCCTGACTGTTGTAGATGGCAGGTGCCAATTTGTAGTTGTCAGGTTCGCCGTCAAATTTACCAATAATTTGAGGGAAAACAGATTAATACCACCTTTTTTGGAGGAGGAAATGGCAACCCACTCCAGTATTCTTGCTTGGAGAATCCTGTGGACAGAGGACCTTGGTGGGCTGCAGTCCATGGGGTCGCAAAGAGTCGGGCATGACTGAGCACACACAGCACCACCTTCTTTGGGAAGAAATAAAGCAAAATCTGTGATTCTTAAGTATTTGCGTTTTACTTGCTTGCATGCATGCTGAGTTGCTTTAGTCCTGCTTGACTCTTGGAGCCCCTGTGGACTGACCCACCAGGCTCCTCTGTCCATGGGACTCTCCAGGCAAGAATGCTGGAGTGGATCGCCGTGCCCTCCTCCAGGGGATCTTCCTGAACCAGGCATCGAACCTGCATCTATCTGTTAAATCTCCTGCATTGGCAGGCAGACCCATTAACCACTAGCGCCACCTGGAAAGCCCTTACATTGATTGTACTTAAAGACTAAAATAATTAAAACTAAATATATATTGCTCCTTTGTATTCCAGGAATGTGCCTGTAGTTCATGGTGAGTTACTTCACAACTTTAAATCCCTTGAGGGAAAACCTAGTTTTATTCGTAAGCCATTGCCCCATCAGTACTGGCTGAATAAATGAAAGTTATTTCTCACATTTCACAAATGAAGACAGAAAGATTAGTCACTTAACAGTAAGTGGCTCCAGACAATATTTAAACATAACAAGGAAAAAGCAGCACTGGCTTAGAAATCATTGGAGGGACTGATGCTGAAGCTGAAGCTCCAATACTTTGGTCACCTGATGTGAAGAACTGACTCATTGAAAAGACCCTGATGCTGGGAAATATTGAGGGCAGAAGGAGAAGGGGACAACAGAGGATGAGATGGTTGGATGGCATCACTGACTCGATGGACATGAGTTTGAGTAAACTCTGGGAGTTGGCGATGGACAGGGAGGCCTGGCATGCTGCAGTCCATGGGGTCACAAAGAGTCGGACACGACTGAGCGACTGAACTGAACTTAGGTCAAGATAGACTGAACTGAACTTAGGTCAAGATAATATGTGACTTGAATTCGATTCTATATCTTTATGAAATTCTTTTCACTTGATACTCTTCCCCCACCAAAGTTCTTTTTAGTGAAAGAAGTTTGTGGTTCTAGCCTTTGGTTGATATATGACTTATTCCTTTACTTTTAACCTTTCAGCTTTCTTGTTTCTATGAAATTTTTGCTTCCCTCGTGGCTTATAATTTTAGTGACTCTTTTTCTTTGGGTAAAGTCCTGAAAGCTTGATTTTATATAGCAGTCACTATTGTTTCAAGAAAATAAGATGGTCAAAAGTAGAATTATTACTCAGGTGTGGTATACTTATAAAATAAATATATACATACTACCTAATTTACCAAGTATAATTTGGTTTTGTTACTGAAGCTGAATCTAGCCTCTGTGCCCAGCTCCAAATTAAATCTTGGAGAAAGAGTTCTGAGTGAAGTAGAAAAGAAGAGCGTTATTGCTTTGCTAGGGCAGGCCACAGCAGGTTTATGCCCCCAAAACTGTGTGTCCTCTGTTGGAGAGAGTGATGAGAAGTTTTACAGTAATGGGTTAAAGAGGGTGTAATCAGTTCGTAGATGTTCTTCTGATTGGTTGATGGTGAGGTAAAGTGGGAATCAGCATCATCAGCCTTCCGGTTCCCATCAGTCTGGTCATGCTTGTGGGTAGGATGAAAGTGAAAGTGAAGGTCACTCAGTCTCTTCGACTCTTTGTGATCCTGTGGACTGTACAGTCCATGGAATTCACCAGGCCAGAATACCGGCGTGGGTAGCCTTTCCCTTCTCCAGGGGATCTTCCCAACTCAGGTACTGAACCCATGTAGCCTGCATTGCAGGTGGATTCTTTACCAGCTGAGCCACAAGGGAAGCCCCAGAATGCTGGAGTGGGTGGCCTATTCCTTCTCCAGTGGATCTTCCTGACTCAGATTCTTCTTTCCCTGAGCTACCAGGGAACCCATGGGTAGCATACCATCATTAACTGTAAACTTCTCGCACTTGATGGGGACTTCAGTATCTGCAAAACAGCTCAAAGATATTGTTGTGTGTATCCCTTGGTGGGGAATCAGGGCCTTACCCCACAGCTGTACTGTTGTTTCTCTTGGCTCTTTCTACCTTGTCTCACGTCACCTCCCTTCCCTAATTAGCAACTGCTTGAATTTACCAGTCGCAACTCAGAGAATGAAGTTAGGCTGAATGAAGCCTAATTCCTGTAATCAGATTAATGAGGGACATAGGAACGCTTTTATACTCAGGAGCCCCACAGGGCCCTGCTCACAGTCATTGTCTTATACGTGAGTAAAGATGTGTGTGCATTAGAATGAATGTCTTTGAGTGTCAGTGGCATAGTTTCTGTTCAGTCACTAAAGTCATGTCTGACTCTTTGCGACCCCATGAACTGCAGCACACAGGCTTCCCTGTCCTTCACCATCTCCCAGAGTTTGCTCAGATTCACGTCCATTGAGTCGGTGATGCTATCTGACTATCTCCTCCTCTGCAGCCCTCTCTTTAGGGTAAGTGAGTCTCTTTTCTGCATTTTATAATGGTTGTGTATTAGTTTGTAATAATTTTAAAAGGTTTGAAAATAGTAATCGTGAGTGAGTTAAGTGTTTCTGCAGGATAGCATTCAAAGAATCACCTGGCTTACAGTGGAGGTTTTTGAAATGCCATGTAAGACCTCACTTCATTCATGAAATCCCCCCTTATTTCATTTAATAAGTCTTTAATAAGGAACACATTGTGGATCTATTCAGAACTTAGGGCCAACAGGTAGATGACAGATTTTTTTTGGCCTCCTTTTCAGAAATATACCCTTGAAGTAGATTTCTGCCTTTTTGAAGACCTCAGTGGTCATCCCCCTCGGCCCCCTCCATGGCTCTCACTCTCTCCCCTTTGCCTCAACCAGACATGCACACACACTGAGGGAGGCTGTGACTTCATTTAGAAAGAGTGGCAAGGTTAGAAAGTGGGGTGTGCAGGAGCTCAGAGACCGTTCATGTGTAGTGGTTCTATTCCCAGTAGGAGCAGAAAGTTCTTGGTGTGATTAAATACCACTGCATTTGGTGTTTAGAAGCAGTTATCCCATTTTCTTTCCATGCTGTGCTTAGTCACTCAGTCCTATCTGACTCTTGGTGACCCTGTGGACTGTAGCCCACCAGGCTCTTCTGTCCATGAGGATTTTCCAGGCAAGAACACTGGAGTGGGTTGCCATGCCCTCCAGGGGATCTTCCCAACCCAGGGGTCAAACCCAGGTCTCCCGCATTGCAAGCAGATTCTTTATCATCTGAGCCACCCAGGAAGCCCATTCTCTTTTTAATACTCGATTATTAGTTATATTAGGTTGGCCAAAAAGTTTGTTTGGGTTTTTCATGCAGTGTTATGGAAAACCGGAACTTTTTGGCCAACCCAGTATCTAAAGGTGCAGAATATTAGGTAGGAAACAAGGGACATAAGCGCAAGATTGATGGCTTGAGAGTTGTGTTGGCCACAGAATTCAGAGGAAAATCAATTTAGAAGTTATCATTTAAAATGCAGTCATTAAAATATATTATTTTGAAATGCTACCTAGCCTGCTTAACTGTATCTAAGCAGAAGTCCACCGTGTGAAATGTGTTGATATGTGAACAGGCTAAGAAACAGGAGGATAGACTCTTAATTAGTGGGGATGACTTTACCAGGAATGAACTTTGTCATCATTCTGTTTCCTTTCAATTTAGAGTACCCAAGGCCCATGTGTGAACAAATGTTCGTGACAAAATAAGTTACCCTTTCTTGTTTTTACAGCCAGTTTTCTGACTTAGAGATTCCTTAACTCCTGTTGCTAATAATGGCTTTGCTGTCCAAGACTCAGTCACTGCATCCAGAGGGCACTGGGGGAAAGTTGCTCAATACTTTGAGCCACTTCTGCTTTAAAGACAACTGGGCTGGCACTTGGATCCCACTTGGTCCTGGTGCTGGGCCAGGGCTGGCGGCTATAGCTGCCTGTGAGCAGCTTTAAGGAGGAAGGAAGTGGGTGGAGAGGGAGGTACGGGATCTGCGCCAAGTGCAAGTGTCCCTGAAGAGGCCCCCCCACCCCGTCCCGGCATGCCCGAGGTGCTGAGACTCGGCGCCCTGGTGCTCCCCGCTGAGACTCGTGCTCCCCGCTGAGACTCGGCGCCCCTGGCTGCTCCCCGCTGAGACTCGTGCTCCCCGCTGAGACTCGGCGCCCCTGGCTGCTCCCTGCTGAGGCTCAGTGCTCCCTGCTGAGACTCAGTGCCCCTCGTGCTCCCTGCTCAGACTCGTGCTCCCCGCTGAGACTCTGTGCCCCCAGTGCTCCCCGGTGAGACTTGGCGCCCCCGGCTGCTCCCCACTGAGATTTGGCGCCCCGGTGCTCCCCACTGAGACTCGGCGCCCCCGGTGCTCCCCGCTGAGACTTGGCGCCCTCGGTGCTCCCCGCTGAGACTCGGCGCCCGGGCCCGGGAGCTGAGAGGCATCGCAGGGTTCCGGCAGGGTGGGGCATCGCTGCCGGCCCCGCCCTCTCTTCCTTGGCGCTGGGACGTTTGTGTTGTGCACACATCAAACAGGGGCGTCTTCATTCTTCTCTTTGCTCTTATACTGTCTGACAGATTTTGGTCCCACTGTGTGTGTGCGTGGGTGTGTGGGTGTGTGGGTGTGTGGGTCAAGTCGGTTCAGCCCGACCCCTGGCGACCCCTCGGACTGCAGCCCGCCAGGCTCCTCTGCCCACGGACCTCCCCAGGCGAGAGTACCGGGGTGGGGTGCCGCGCCCTCCTCCAGGGGTCTTCGTGACCCAGGATGGAACCGGCTCTCCGCATTGCAGGCGGTCCCTTCACCGCTAGCGCCACCTGGCAAGCCCCGTCGGCGTACAAGCGCGCACACACACTTCTGCAGAAAGTTTGGGCGGTCGGTTCCTGCTGTGGAACCTCTGACGAGTTACGCTGTTAAAATCCCGTCCGGCGCGCTCCCCTGCCGGCCCTCCCTACACAGACGCACGTCTGGCTCCCGCTCATCGCTGGCCCCACCGCCCCAGGAGCGGGCCTCGCTGTAAGCCGGCCTGGAGGGACGGTGGCAGGACCTGTGGGCCGGCATGCAGGGGGCCAGCCCCGGGCCGCAGAGTAGGTGACCCGGGATGGACGCGCCGCCAGCTCGGGAGGCGCCGTCTTCTGCAGTCTGACCTGCTTCCCTCCGCAGCTGCTGCTGACCGGGCGTGGTCTGCAGCGTCCCCTCCGTCCAGTCTCCCCACCCTGTTCCTCGGCCTGCTGTGCCACCTGGCCTTTGTACGCTGCCTCTTCGGGCCCTGGAGCGGACCGCTGAGAGCAGGGCCCGCCCGGACCCGGGGGCCTGGGGCAGCTGCGCAGGCCCGCGCCCCTCCGGTGTGTGAGCTGTGCGGGCAGCAGGACACCCCTCGCCCCGGCCTTACCCGCGAGCCCGCCGAGTGCGGCACAGACCCTCCAGAGGCGCCGCTTGCTAGCATGGGTTGGAGGTGAGACGCCCCTGTTACAAAGTCCAGTGCCCCTGAAGAACCCTGTGGAGGAAAAGCCCTGCCTTCTCATGTGTAACTTGTAATAACAGAGCTCCAGTCAATGGTTGTATGAGGGAGGGAGGTTGGTTATCTTGGAAGTTATTTTATTAAAATATGATTGATTTCACAGTGTAGTCTTAGTTTTTGGTATAGAGCTGAGTGATTCAGTTATGTGTATGTGTATTTTATTTTTCATGGGGTCGCAGAGTTGGACACAACTGAGCAACGAACACACTCTGAAGGGCATCTTGGCTGATTGCAAAATTTGGCAGTTAGGATCATCCATGTGCAGAGTTGTCTTGTGGATACACAGTTTTCAGCTCAGTTTGATAAATACCAAGAAGTGCACTTGTTAGATCTTACAGTAAGAATACATTTAGTTTTATAAGAAATTGCCAAAATGTCTTCCAACGAAGTTTTTCTTATAATCTTCTGTGAAAGAAAACTTTAGAAGTTCAAGGCTCTGTGTCATAGTTGTGTATTGAGAATCCCTTCTCAGACTTAACACAGGTTGTTTCAACCCCACAGGGTTCATTAAACCTGAGCATCCCAAGCCCACTCTTGATCCACTAATTCAACTGCATATTCCTCAGCGCTGTGTACTTGGCTAAAATACTGACTTTAATGTGTGAAACAAATCTGTAATACACACCGTTGGGTCTAAAGTGGTAGCTGTGCTTTATGAGACTTGCAGGGCTCATAAATGCAGGGTAATTGAGCTGTGCTTTCCCCTACTGCCCCTCCCCCAGCTTGCTTGCTGCCATCACCTGGTGGCCTTATCTCGTGACACTGCGTCATTCATTAGTCCTTCATAATTTAAAGGCCACTTGGATCTTCAGGGGGTGGGCTTTGCTGAGATATTACTTGATAAATGTGGGAAGTTAGATGGTACAGGGCCTTACCTGGCAGTCCAGTGGTTAATAAGACTTTGCCTTCCAATATACAAGGTGCAGGTTCCATCCCTGTTCAGAGAGCTAAGACTCCACTGTGGCTTGTGTCCAAAAAAACGAAACATAGAGCAGAAGTGATACTATAACAAATTCAGCTTTAAAAGAAAATATTTAAATAAAATATTGATAAAATGGTGCAAAATATCTGTAGACAGAATGAGATTCCATAACAAATCAGGAATAGACTTTTAAAAAACCTAGAAGGAGATGAACTTATAGGCCATATTTGACCCACAGACTTACTTTGGCTTGTGTTTCTTTTTCTAGTTTGAACTGGTTGCTGAGATTTAAAAGGTAGAAGATTCTACACAAAACAGCCAGATTTCTAGCTTCTCTTTAAAAATCTGGCCTCACAGGGCTATATTCCTGTAGTCCTGCTCTCCTGACTCCCTCTTGTTTAATTTTATTTTTGTTCTGGTTTGTATTTTGGTGATCTAGACCAGAGCTTAACTCAGTTTATCACAAAGACTTTTGGTCAAGTGTGAGAGCTAGTGTGTCCCTTGTTGACTGCAGCTGGTTGCTGGTTCTGTGAGTGGTGGATCAGCAGAGGCCAGTGGGGGCTGGACCCAAGTACCTGTTGGGAGACTTTCAGAGGGAGCCCCTCACTGGTGTCCTGTTCAGGCTGTTCTGTGCTGGGCTCTGTTGGATATGAGAGGGAGGGAGAGAGAGAGAGAGTGTGTGTGTGTGTGTGTGTATACATGTGCTTGCATATCCTTTGTATGTGGCCGTGTGTGTACACATGTGCTCGTGTATCCTTTGTGGCCATGTGTGTACATATGTGCTCGCGTATCCTTTGTATGTGACCATGTGTATACACATGTGCTCACATATCCTTTGTATGTGGCCGTGTGTGTACACATGTGCTCGCATATCCTTTGTATGTGGCCGTGTGTGTGTGTACACATGTGCTCGCGTATCCTTTGTATGTGGCCATTTGTGTGTGTACACGTGTGCTTGCGTACCCTTTGTATGTGGCTGTGTGTGTACACGTGTGCTCACGTATCCTTTGTATGTGGCCATGTGTGTGTACACTTGTGTTCACGTATCCTTTGTATGTGGCCGTGTGTGTACACGTGTGCTCGCATACCCTTTGTATGTGGCTGTGTGTGTGTGTGTGTACAGATGTGCTCACGTATCCTTTGTATGTGGCCATGTGTGTGTATGTACACGTGTGCTCGCGTACCCTCTGTATGTGGCTGTGTGTGTGTGTGTACAGATGTGCTCGCATATCCTTTGTATGTGGTCGTGTGTGTGTGTGTGTACACATGTGCTTGTGTATCCTTTGTATGTGGCCCTGTGTGTGTGTGTACACATGTGCTCGCATATCCTTTGTATGTGGCTCTCTGTGTACACGTGTGCTCGCATATCCTTTGTATGTGGCTCTGTGTGTGTGTACACATGTGCTCACGTATCCTTTGTATGTGGCCGTGTGTGTGTGTACACGTGTGCTCGCGTATCCTTTGTATGTGGCCATGTGTGTACACGTGCTCACGTATCCTTTGTATGTGGCCATGTGTGTGTACACATGTGCTCGCATATCCTTTGTATGTGGCCGTGTGTGTGTGTACATGTGTCCTCGTGTATCCTTTCTATGTGGCTGTGTGTGTGTACACGTGTTCACATATCCTTTGTATGTGGCCGTGTGTGTGTACACGTGTGCTCGCATATCCTTTGTATGTGGCCATGTGTGTGTACACGTGTGTTCGCGTATCCTTTTTATGTGGATGTGTGTGTACACATGTGCTCACGTATCCTTTGTATGTGCCTGTGTATATACATGTGTGCTCGCGTATCCTTTGTATGTGGCCGTGTGTGTGTGTGTACACGTGTGCTCGTGTATCCTTTGTATGTGGCCGTGTGTGTGTGTGTGTACACACGTGCTCACGTACCCTTTCCTTGTATGTGGCCTTGTGAATTTTCCCTGCATGGTACAGTGTCTTTAATGTGAATGTTTAGTCAAGTATTTAGTGCTATGTTTGCATAAGATTTGGGTCATTTAAAGGTAGTTCTGCAAAATATTTTATTGTCTGATGTAGAAATCTTAAATTACTACCAACAGTTTTCATTTACTTTGCCAAGATTAATTCTCAATTATTTTGAAATGTGTCAGACTTTTTTAAAAGGTTGTTTTTAGATTTCAAAATTTAACACTAACCATTCAAGACATGTATATAGTTCTTTTTCTTTTTTTGTTTTTGCCATTAAAGACTCAGCTTAATTCCCATGGAAAACTTACTTTCTTGAATACAGTCTTTAAAACACTAAGCAACTAATCCTTGAACTTAATTGGATGAAAATTGGCAAAGCCTACACAAAACTAATTAGAAGAAACCTAATAGGGACATGTACATGTAGAGTAACCATATGTGTTGAGAGCTGGAAACAGACCCAGTTTATACCAGTGATCTTGACCTGATTATCAACAGATTTCCTCTTTCATCTCAGAAGATCCTGCTTCAGGCAGTAAATTTTCTGGAAACTACCTGCAGGTTTATGACATTGTTAATTTAAGTATTTAAAACTTGTGAATATAGTTAGTTTGAAACTACCACTAGTTATATTCTCCGGACATTTACACAATCCATATTTTCTTTAAATCAGTTCTCAGGACAAAAGGGTAAGAAAAATTCTGTGCAGTGAATTTAAACACTGAATATATCACAGTTAGAAACAGCTGTCCATCTGGAGCAGTGAGAGTCTGTTGATGTGGCTGAAATACGTACTTAATGATGACATTAATGTAAACAGTTAATGGGAAGAGTTTTGACTTCATGAGAATGTTGATGTTCATTGCAGAGGACAAGGACATTTCCTAATGAAGACCATTGAGGCATTTGTTAACTAAAGATTAGACGTGGGTAGTTGATAGTTATTCCCAGCTGGCTAGAAGTTCCTGGGAATAGAGTGACCTTGCTATTTATTAACCCCTTTCAGATTTACAATAGAATGACTCAGAGTCTTGAAACATCTCCCAGAAAAGAGATAGATTTTCTGGAATCCAAGGTTATGGATACTACTACTTTTTAGATCAAAGATTAAGGGCTGTTTTATGGACACTGGAAATTAATTTCAAACCTTCAGTGGTACTCCATCTTGAAAAGTCTTTAGAGTGTTTTCAACAAAGTATTCCTTGTGATTATTAAATAACCCACATGCATCGATTTGTGTTTTCTTCTGCAGTACTTTTCAGCTTTGCGTTTTATAATATTTTTTCCAAAGAATGTGCCAAGTAATAGATCATTGAAATACTTGTTAATAATAAATCCTTGCTTTAAACTTGGTACTATGCAAAATACATACTCTTTATTCCCCAAAACTTGCATATCTGTTACCTCTGGTGTTACTAAAATGAACTATTATGAATCTCATATTCTTAACTCTTTTTATTTATAGCATAACTGGAGGTTTGTTTTTATGAGATGGAAACAGTTCATTGGGATGTGTTGTTACCCTTTAATACAGTTTGATATGGTAAAGGTAGAATCCTATAACTTCCTGATTCAATGATATCAGGATGGATGGGTTGAAGAACATCAGTGCATGACTGTGGGACTGGTTTTGCAGTTAGCACTTAAGAGCTTAGAATTCCTCACTTTGAAGGGACCTCTATACAATCATTTTATAAATGAGAAAACTTGAGGCCCAGGAAATTCAAATGACTTGTCTGAGGTCTCATAACTTATTGGTAGCATAAAACCAGTAAGTGTCAGTATGCAGTCTTATTTTTTAACCTTTATTCTTTAAAGTTTTATATTCTAAACTTTCTTTCAGAGAAATGATAGTTTTATTTTTATTATTAGAAAATTGCCAAGTTTTCTTAATGATATGGTTATTCCTCTTAGAGACTGAAAACTTTGTTCCTGTTGAATCCAGAAAATTCCCTGGAGTTCAGAAATTAAAGCTTACCTGCATTTTACATGCTTAATGGGGCACACTGTAGTACGCAGTGGAATTAGCTATCGTGTGAGGGAAATAGGGACAACAGAGAGGTGATATGGACGGTCAGCGTAATGATCCAGTTATTTCTTATTCAAGTGCCTAAGAGCAAAATGGTTCCGTTTCCTCCCACCTACAGCATGGCCTTCTGAAATGCAAGTGGACACCTTCAAAGAAAAGCAAAAGGCAGGAGAAACCTAAATAACAGCAGAGAAACTAGGCAAGGTAAAAACAAAGAGAGCTTGAGGAGAGCTTTGCCAGAGATTCCAAAATCAAATGCAGATGCCTGAACTACTACAAAGGCAGAAATGAAACCTGCAGGTACTGAGGTGGGCTCGGGTGAACCGCGGACCAGGGAGTGAAGTGCTGAGGGGTAAACGCTGCCCCAACCAGGGGCTGCCCTGCAGCTCTGCGCAGGTGGTGGGAGAGGGCAGCGTCTAAGTACAGGCTGCATCCCCAGGACCTCCCTCCAGCCCCTGCCTCCTTTTCAGGTTCAAGTCACAGAGCCTGCTGGATCCTTCTTCCCTAACGTGGCCTTCATATCTCACTGACATTTTTACTTTGAATTTTGCTTTATTTTTCTGTTCTTAATTTGGAAGTTCATTTGTTGTATATATTTCTCTCTTCAAAAGTTTCCCTGAAATCTGAATTTTCCCTCCACCTCTCCTATTGTGCCGCATTGAGGGTGAGAAGAAAATGGTTTCTTACCTCTGCACGTATACTAAGCCTTTGTATAGAAGTTGAGGGAGATTGCTAAATGTGCTAAATGGCCACGAGGTGCCAAGGGAAGCCGATGCAGGCAGGATCTGAATGTTGCCATCAATACCCTTGTGTGGAGGTGCATGTCCTCACCTGTTAGATTTTGTCTACTTCTCTGTAAAGTGCTTGCACCTTCATTGCCCTTTTAGAAAGGGAGTATTTCACTGGCATTTATTTAGACTTTTCTTAAGATCCTAGCAGGTACGTTACTCCATCCTGTGTGCCAAGTGAGTGGCTTCTTTGTCTACAACATTTATCTTGCAGCAGTGTTAGTGAACTAAGTCAATCGCTTGGAGTGAATTGAGGAGGGGAGGCACTAGCTAGTCCAGGTATAGACTTGACCTTCTTTGGAATAAAACAAGTGCTTCCTCCGCTAAACATACACATGCACAAATGTGCATACACACTTCTGTCTTGCAACAGATTTCTTCTCAGCAAAAGAAAAAAAGAATATAATACAATATTTCTTTCAGCCAAACTTTAGCCAGAAGGTGCTTACATCAGCTTTACTATAGCTTAAAATTCTCAGTCTGCAACGGTTCCCAGGGATCAGAAGCCTGCTAGTCAATAATTTTCTCTTCTCTGTAGTTATTCCTTCAGCAGACTGAGACTCTGTGTTTCAGGTAAAGCTGGTCTATACTTTAGTCACTATGAAAGTAATGGCCATGGACCCTTCTAAGACATTCTGAGAAATGTCTCCCTGAAAGTGTTTGGAAGCATGGTGTCGTATTGAGTCTGTAAGAATTATCAGTTACGCGTGGAAGACCTGCTTTCATAGAGGACTCCTGACGGACCTCGCTCTCCTCATGCAGGGTTTTGATAGCCAGGAATAAAACACACAGTTGTATGCTGGTGTTTGGGGAGTAAAAAACAAATGACAGCTGTATCCTTTGGTGGTACGTATTCCCTTTCAAAACACGCTGCTGACTGTGTTTTAGAGTGCAGCCTGGTCAGTGGAACACAGGTATGTTGTGTTGTGTCTGCCCGCATCAGCTGTGTGCATCCAGTTTTTTGATACTTGCTGTGCTTCAAGACCGCTCTTAGTCATTGATTCATCCACACAGCTGAGTATCTTGCGGTGTGTCACGCACGAGCTGGACTCCGGAGACGCAGGCAGTGAACCGTCTGTGCCATGTTCCACGTGCGCTGGTGCCCTCAGCCTGCTGCAGAGCTTTGTCTAGTCTGTGCCAGCTGCTAGAACAAAAAGACCGTGACTGAATGGCTTAAGCAACAGCAGTTTCTCACCGTTGTGGAGGCCCGAAGCCCAGGGTCAGGTGTCGGCGTTGTGGGTGTGGTAGGACCCTCTAGTCGGTCTACACACGGCCGCCTTCCTGCTGTGTCCTCTCTGGCGCCCGGCCCCTGGCTCCCTGGGGCCCTGCTCTCACGGCCTGTCCAGGCTCAGCCGCCTCCCCGCGGCCCTCCCTCCTGGCACTTGAGTCTGGGACGACTCAGGCCTGCGGCCCACAGCACTGCTCCTGTGGGACCTCCTTGCACTTCTGTTCTGGCTCTCTCTTCTTCCTTCTGTGCTGTTCCCCTCCTTTCCTGGACCCTGTGTCATCTTTCCAGACTTATCCCCTTGTTCTGGGTGGGCACATCCCCTAATGGCTTCCTGGGAAAGAAGGGTGCAAGGTGAAATGTGAGTCCTTGAATACCTGAAACTGTTTCTTCCCTCTTACTTGATGGATAGTTTGGTTGGGAAGACAATTCTATATGAAGAAATAATTTTCACACTTCCCAAATTTGAAGGTATTATTTGTTTAGTGCCACTCCAGTTTCTGAATTATTTTTATACAGCCTTTCTTTCTCCTCTAATAGTTTTACCTGTAGTGTTCCCAAACTGTACTCTGTTCTGGGCACTTAGGACTCAATCCAGGCATCTGAGCCCTTTAATTTTAGACCCTTTTTTTTTTGTATTTTCTTCCCCATGTGCCTTCCCTTTCTAGAATGAATATGTTTCTCTCCTGTGTTCTGTTTTTGTTTTTCTATTTTCTGCTATATTCTTCAATTTTATCTTTGAACACTATTCTTTTTGTTTTGCTATTTTAATTTCAAGAGCTTATTTGTTTTCTGATTGTTCTTTTTTATAATATTCTATTTTTGTTGTACAGATACAATAGCTTCTCTTTGAATACTTCATATAGTTTTTGTTTTGGTTGTAGAGTTTTTCTTCTCATCGTTTCACTGTTTCCATTTCCACCAAGCTTTTTGTTCCTTTGTTTTGTCTCCATCTTTCCCATGGGAACCCTCTTTCAATTGTCTGATGGTCTTGGCTATTGATTGTCACTTGAGGCTGAAGCATTGAAAAACTAAGTGGAAGCTCTGTAGGCAAGATTTTTTTTAAACTAGTATCTTGCTGTCTCCCTGGTGGTTCAGATGAAGAAGAATCTGCCTCCAATGCAGGAGACCTGGGTTCAATCCCTGGGTTGGAAAAATCCCTTGGAGAAGGAAATGGATACCCACTCCAGTATTCTGGCCTGGAGAATTCCATGGACAGAGGAGCCTGGTGGGCTACAGTCCGTGGGGTCCCAGAGAGTCGGACACAGCTGAGCAACTTTCACTTCACTTTCCCCTGTTGTCAGCTCTGAACTCATCTCTACCCAGGTGTTCACATTTCATTTTTGGAGAGGTTGAACATCAGGCTTATGTGCTTATCAGTGAAGTAACCCCAGAGGCATAAAGAAGGATCACCTACAGACAGGGACATTCAGGAATAACTGCTGTAAATGGTTTATATGTTAAGAAACCGCCAGTACTTGCTACTTACCAGTGCTAGTTCCCCTTTTCACTTTCCTGCACTGGAGAAGGAAATGGCAGCCCACTCCGGTGTTCTTGCCTGGAGAGTCCCAGGGCCGGGGGGCCTGCTGGGCTGCCGTCTCGGGTCGCACGGGGTCGGACACGGCGGAGCGACTCAGCGGCGGCAGTGCTAGCTTAGCTGCAACGTCGACGGGGAGCCTGCGTGAATTCTGGCGGCAGACCCGTCATCCAAGTGCCGGAGTGACCGGGAGCGTGTTTCTGAAGAGGCGGGGCATCTCCTACCAGGGCCCTCCCTCCGCCCCCGCGGTGTGCTGTGCGAGGGGCTGAGGGGCTCGCCCTGCCCCGTATTCCCAGCCCCCCCACTCTCCCTGTGCTCAGCCCTGGAGCGCCCCTACCCGCCACCTTTTGCAACACTGGTATCTTTTCCCAGGGTTCCTGGATTAAACGAATTGGCTTACCCTTCAGAGCAGTCTGTTGGGTTTCAACTTCCTTCATGCTCCATTTCCTCAGAATTTGGGGACACTTCCTGTCTGCTGTGTCTGTGTTTGTGACCTCCTTCTCTTGGTCCATATGAGTTTATTCCTTTTGCGTTTCTTCATTCTCTTTTAAAAGCATTTGGGAAGGAGACTCATGTGGGTTCTACCACTCATATTTTAGCCATAAGCCTCTGGTTTATATTTTATTTAAGAAGACTGGTTTTGGTACTGTGCAGGATTGAAGAAAGAACAGAATTCTGCAAGGAAACCCATTGGGAGACCGAGACATCAGCCAGCAGGGCGGGAGCAGAGCAGAGTTGAGATGCCCTTGGCCACGGGGTTGGCAGCGCAGGGCGAGGAAGGAGCCCACCTGCTTCAGAGCATCCTCAGTGTTGGAAAGCGTTTACGGCCAGGCTGATGGCTCGCTGTGTATTCTTGAAGATGTAAAAGGGACCTTTCCAAAACAGTCATGGTTCTTCGCACTCATTTTCAAAACTTTGGAAGCTATAAGCAGACAAAATGGAAATAATTTGTAATTATAACAAATATTTAAACTCTGCCAAAATCGTTAGGAAACCTTCCATCATATAGCTTACAGTGGTGACTGTACTTTTCCCTGACCTCAGAGCATTGGGTTTTGCTGAGTTCTTTGCTGTGATGAGGATGTTGCTGACCTTTGAGTGACTCTTCTCACACGGTGGAGCCCTCAGGAGGAGGAAACAGGGTCAGGTGGCTCGCCTAGCTAATTTGATGCATATTGTAAAGGCTGACTTTGTTAAAACTGGAAGAATGACCTCAAGTTGTTGGGGCATATAGGGGTTAGGGTCAGAGGAAGGAAATGACGGCACTGAAGGTATTTGTTTCGTATCTTTAGCATCTGCAAAGAGTTTTCCCCAGTGTTTCTTCCTGGCTTTGAATCCTCAGAGGACACTCACTTGTCACCTTGGAGCCATGTACTTTCATGTACCCAGAAGTCAACCCAGCTAGAAAATGAATGGCAGAAATACTGTCCGTAGGAACTTCATTCAGGTTCTTTTGTTGTGACCTGTCTAAAGAGTGAAATCGAAAGAAAGGTGAATCCTCATGGCCCTTATGACCATCATCCAAACCTTGTCACTTTGCTTGTTCATCCTGTGGCCTGTCTATCTGGGGCTGGAGGATACTGATACTCAAGCATCAGTTACTGAAAGCCCTCTCAGCAAATCAGGTCATTTACTAAGTCGGATGTTTTAAGTAATCGGTGCTGTCTGTGCTAAGAGAAACGGTGAGTGGGCACTTGCACACATGTGGGTGAGCACCCGCATGCCTGCTGCTCAAGTGAGAAGGGTGGTGCTCTCTCCAACGTTAGAGACACGCTCTCTGCTTCCTCTTCTTTTCTTTCTTTTTTTTTTGCTTGACGACCTGTTCCACTTAACTGTAACATTTGGAAATTATTTCAGTGGATACTTCCGTGTGCACACGTACCTTGTATATTGATTGTAGATGATTTGGAGAGCAAAGTTGGAAGTGATGAGTTCCAGGCTGGTTTGCTCTTCCAAGGACAGGACGTAGGTGGTCAGCGTTCAGCAGACTTGCAGCTCCAGGGAAGTGAGCCGTGGGTGTGCACACAGCCCCTGCCCAGCTCTGGTAGCATTACATGTGCGCCTTTTTTCCCACAAAGCCATTCTTTGAAAGCATTTCTCTTCTTTTTGCTCTTACTGGATTCATTTATTGGTAGCCAAATGGCAAGCCACTCCAGTACCCTTGCCTGGAAAATCCCATGGATGGAGGAGCCTGGTAGGCTACAGTCCATGGGGTCATGAAGAGTCGGACACAACTGGGCGACTTCACTTTCACTTCCTATGGTAATTGTATAGAAGAAGAAACTGCGGTGTAAAAATATTAATCCTGTATTTTTTCTATTACTGTAACTTTAGTGGCTCAAGGGGAAAAAAAGTCAAAAATGCGACTGTCCAGAAGCAAATAAACTACTTGATCCAAATGCATATACCCTTATCATGTTTTTAATAACATGTTCAGAAAAACAAAGTTGAGCCACAAATGAAACAAAGTCTAGGTTATCAGATACCAGCTGCAGACGTTATTTTTACTAAAACATTTTTTGCAAATTTTTAAATTCTTCATTCTAGAAGGTTTTGTAGACGTCATCATTCTGTTGCTTGAATGTACTGGATAATTAAGTATATTCCCTGTCTAGCTTGAGGCAACAGACCCTGTTTTGGCTGAAGGACCTCAAACTTTTGCTTTCCCCAACCAGTGTCCTAAGACAAAGGGAGAGTGGATGGGATAACAAGCCCCCTTGCCTTGCCTGCCCTTCAGCTCTGCACTGGTGCTTGAGACCTGGTGGCTAGCAAGCAGTCCCTCTCCTGCCTGCATGGGACCACTCAGATGGTTAAGGGACTCTCAGAGTGTGGTCCTGGCAACCTTGCGGACCCTTGGTTTTACCTACAGCATGCCCTGCCAAGTTGCAGGCTTCTTTCTGCGTGTGGCTGGATGGTTTTCTTTCTGCTCAGCTCCCTGGAAGCAGCATTTGTCTATGCTCGGCTCATTCTGCTGGAGTTCTCCTTTTCACCCCACTGATAACAGTTTATTCCTGTTTAGATGGCAGCTCTTTGTGGGTGCCAGTCTTTAGGGAGGGGACCTTGGCTCTCAGTCCCCTTCACAGATTTGGTGGGGGCTAAAGGTGGCGTTCTCTTCCAGGTATGCTGAGTTGGTGTGCTGTGAGCTCAAGATTATACTTTTATTTTATGGGAAAACTGTTTTTCATAGTTCTGTTTGCCTACAGAATTGTATTGACCCACTTGGTTATTGATGAAGTCTTGTTTCTATAAGCAGTTTACGATTCTTCTACTCTCACTGACTGCTGTATTTCGAGCTTTACCTAGAATCTTATGTATGTTCTGACTCATTTAGAAAGATTTATAATACAGAGTGTGCAGATATATAAGCAAGTACAAGAGGGAGGACACTCAGCTACGTATTGCTAATAGAAGTCTTGTTTATTTCTTCACAGATGCAGCAGCTTTTTTATGAGAACTATGAGCAGAACAAGAAGGGGTACATTAGAGATCTCCATAACAGTAAAATTCACCGCGCCATCACCCTGCACCCTAACAAAAACCCACCCTACCAGTACAGGCTCCACAGCTACATGCTCAGCCGCAAGATCGCTGAGCTTCGCCACCGCACCATCCAGCTGCACCGCGAGATTGTCCTGATGAGCAGATACAGCAACACTGAGGTTCATAAAGAAGACCTCCAGCTGGGAATCCCTCCTTCCTTCATGAGGTTTCAGCCCCGCCAACGAGAGGAGATTCTGGAATGGGAATTTCTGACTGGGAAGTACTTGTATTCAGCTGCTGACAGCCAGCCCCCTCGAAGAGGGATGGACTCCGCGCAGCGAGAGGCCTTGGATGACATTGTCATGCAGGTCATGGAGATGATCAATGCCAACGCCAAGACCAGAGGGCGCATTATTGATTTTAAGGAGATACAGTACGGCTATCGCCGAGTGAACCCCATGTATGGGGCTGAGTACATTCTGGACTTGCTGCTTCTGTACAAAAAGCACAAAGGGAAGAAAATGACGGTCCCTGTGCGGAGGCATGCGTATTTACAGCAGACTTTCAGCAAGATCCAGTTTGTGGAGCACGAGGAGCTGGACGCGAAGGAATTGGCCAACAAAATCAATCAAGAATCCGGATCCTTGTCCTTTCTCTCAAATTCCCTGAAGAAGCTTGTTCCCTTTCAGCTTCCTGGGTCCAAGAATGAGCACAAAGAACCCAAAGAGAAAAAGATCAATATATTGATTCCTTTATCGGGACGTTTTGACATGTTTGTGAGATTTATGGGGAACTTTGAGAAGACGTGTCTTATTCCGAATCAGAACGTCAAGCTCGTTGTTCTGCTCTTCAATTCTGACTCCAACCCCGACAAGGCCAAGCAAGTTGAACTCATGAGAGATTACCGAATTAAGTACCCTAAAGCTGACATGCAGATTTTGCCCGTGTCTGGAGAATTTTCAAGAGCTCTGGCCCTAGAAGTGGGATCGTCCCAGTTTAATAATGAATCTTTGCTCTTCTTTTGTGATGTTGACCTTGTATTTACTGCAGAATTTCTCCAGCGATGTCGAGCAAATACAGTTCTGGGCCAACAAATATATTTTCCAATCATCTTTAGCCAGTACGATCCAAAGATTGTTTATAGTGGGAAGGTTCCCAATGACAACCATTTTGCCTTTACTCAAAAAACTGGCTTCTGGAGAAACTATGGGTTTGGCATCACTTGTATTTATAAGGGAGATCTCGTCCGAGTAGGCGGCTTTGATGTTTCTATCCAAGGCTGGGGGCTTGAGGATGTTGACCTTTTCAATAAGGTTGTCCAGGCAGGTTTGAAGACATTTAGGAGCCAAGAAGTAGGAGTAGTCCATGTCCACCATCCTGTCTTTTGTGATCCCAACCTTGATCCCAAACAGTACAAAATGTGCTTGGGGTCCAAAGCGTCAACATATGGGTCCACACAGCAGTTGGCTGAAATGTGGCTAGAGAAAAATGACCCAAATTATAGTAAAAGCAGCAATAATAATGGCTCAGTGAGGACAGCCTAATGTCCAGCTTTGCTGGAAAGGACATTTTTAATTAATCTAATTTATTTTTCAAAAATTTTTTTGTACGATCAGTTTTTGAAGTCCATACAAGGGGATATATTTTACACATGGTTTTCTTACAAAGGACTCCTTGAAGATTGAGCTTTTTGAACAAAAATGTGATCATGTTTGCCTTTTGAACACATTTTCTTGCTAAACATGTAGCAAACGTGCTTAATTATGACTTGAAATGTACCTTGAGGAGCAAAACTTTTTTTTAATATTTCTTTTTCAGACCTCTTTGCTATAGTCCTATGGCAGAAAACATGAACGTTACTGCAAAGTATTATTGTAACAAAACACTGTAACTCTGATAAATGTTTTGTTTTAACTGTTAACTTTGCACAGATTCTACCTTTTGTCTTTTTTACAACAGTTTTTTTAAGCCATTTCACGTTCCAGTTGTCAAATAAGGAAATGTGATAGCAGCTGTGATGTCATCCTCAAAAGCTTTCCAAAGGTGATTGTCTCCCCAAAACTTGTCTCGTTTTTCAAAACAAGGGGAGCAGGAACGCATAGTAAGATAGATGGCTGTTCTTATTGCAATTAGTGTGGCCCAGTGGACCTGGCATTAAATTTCAAGAAGGGTCTGGCACTTTCTCTTCTCCAGACCCTTCTTTTTAAAAGATAAAATATTAACATTTAGAATGGCAAAGAAGAATCATTGCCGTAAATCTAATGTATGCAAGGTTAAACAAAATTTTAAAAAAAAAACCTAGCCCTAATGAAAGCGTTGGGGAGAAATGTATCCGACTTTGTTCACTTCATCCTATCTGTGTTACGTTGACGTAGATGGATGTCTCATTTTTAATTACTGTTTTGTTCTATCCTTTGTATCTGAAATACCTTTAATTTATTTAATATCCATTGTTTAGAGTGCTACCATTTCCCAAGTACCCGTTAGTTATTAGTATTTATGTGTATAAGGAGTGTTTAGTATATTTTATTTGCAGTAAACTGATCTCCAAAGATTTCTTTTTGAAAACTCTCTCCTCAATTTTTACATTCCTTACTGTTTTACTAAATATTGAGTGTTCTTTGATAATCCTGGTGCTCATGTGTTTTGGGGACAAAAGTGAAATGAATCTGTCATTACACCAGAAAGTTTGTTTTAGATTCACAGAACAAATGTGCCTTAATAAATTCCTTTTTCATTTAGATTTCAAACAATAATAGTTTTGTCATTTTAATATATATCATTGGAGATCTGCTTATTTGTAAATAGCCTATTGCTCATTTGGAAAAATAAACCAGTGGACAATATTTTTCTATTGTACTTTTCAAAACCATTTTGTCTCATTACTCCTGTTTTAGCTGGAGAATCTTATTACATTTGGAGAGTAAAAATCTTAAACACTGATTCATAAGGTTTTTCAAGTTATTTGAGGGGAATATTTATGTGCACTGCACTTGGGAATGAAATGAAACTTTCAAGTACCTCTTTCCTCTTTTTTTTTTTTTTGCTGGAATGAATGTGTCATCTTATGTTTGTTCTTCTTAAAGAACTTGCTAAATCTGTGTTTTATAGAACAAAGGTCTTCAAACGAGATCCAAGCCCTCTCTGGCTTCTTGATACAAGTGTATCTTTCAGGGCCCCTTAGAATCTGTGTTTTAACAAGTGCCCAGTTGCTGGTACTGTGTGCATAAATGTGCTCAGGATTTTAGGGTGGATCTAGCTACAGTATAAATTGCCCACAGTTGCCATATAATCTAAGAATCAAACAAAGTAAGATCTTTGACGCCAAAGCAGCAAGCTTTGTGGATGTGAATTACACTCCCGGGACAGGTATTTACCATGTAATGACAGTGAAGATCCAGGGTAATGACATCGTGCTCACAGTAGGAATTGCTGTCCTTCAGCCTAATTGCCGTTTACTTTGTGGGAGTAGTTAGTTTTTCCTTGGAAAAAAGCACAGGCATTTTTATTCTTCAGTAAGGAAGAGCATAGTATGCACCCTGATGAAAAAGTCAGTTGCATCCTCTCCTCTTTATCATAATAGGGAACCGGAGGACAGAGTGTGAGCAGTTGCTCTGTTGAGCCTCAGTGTCCATCAGGGTGTCCCAGTGATCCTTTCACACCGGCCAGTTTCTTCCCTAATCTCATTCTTGCCCGCGTCTGCCCCTCTTCCTGACAGCAGTGTTGATGATGGAGGTACAGCCCTCCCTTCGTCAAGACCCTGTCTCTAGAGATGCCGCTGGCGCCCTTCACTCCCCTGGCATTGCCGTGCCTGAACTCGGTACCCCCTGGCCTGTGGGCTCATGCTCCAGCTGGACACTCCCTCTTCCTAAAGCTCCAAGTCAGCAGCTCTGCTTCCCCCTGCTGCCTAGAAAGAAGACTGGAGGACGCTCAGGGTGCCACCTCCAGCCGAACAGTCTCTACGTTTATGAGGACATCCATCTCTGTCCGCCTGTGCTTTCCCTCTGCCTGGAGCACTCTCCCTGCCTCACCACTGACTCATCTTCCAGGAGACCCTGAAACTCCCCCATGTCCACCCTGATGTCATTTCAGGCCCTTCCAGTGTGGATGTGACACAGGTGCACAGTCTCCCTGGACCGCGGTCCTGGGTCTCTCCTAGGCGATGACCGCAAACACCGGGCCCGCGTCTGCAGAAGCCTGCGGTGCCGCACGCTGCCCGGCCCTCCGTCAGCGCTCCGGTCCCCGCCGCGCGCGCCTCCCAGCAGATGTTGCCCACTGCACAGCCTGGCCCCACGCTCATGACCTACACATGAGTCTCTCTTCCCTTAGACTTGGATACCTTTCTGGTTAGAACTGTGTTTTGCTTGTTACTTTCGACTTTGTCTTGGCATATGTGACTTTATTTTAAATACAGAGAAGTATTCAAATGAAATGGCCCCTAAACCCCCAACCAGATAACTCCTGTTAAAAATTAAGGATACTGTGTGAAAGTGGTGAAGGGGCAGGAGGTGGGTGAGGTGGGGGTGAGGTGGGGATCGCGATGCTCAAAGAGGTGTACAGCCTCCCTCCTTCTTCCGGCCAGCCTCAGGCCCTCCTGCCAAGAAACACCAGGTTTGAGGGGGTCTGGTACGGAAGGCAGGTGGTGTAATAGGCTGATGTTGGTAGCATCGTAAAAGTTCACTTAAGCGGATAAGGGAGGGCATGTGTTTGCTTGGATCTGTGCCAGCCTTTGTTGCCACGAGCAGACTTACGGACTTGTGTTTGGAGGAAAGCGGGCTGGGTGGGCAACCCAGGTGTGGCTGCCCGTGTGGGAGGTCTGCCCGAGCGGAGGCTGGAGAGCCTGGTCTCAGATCAGACAGTGCAGCTCTTTCCTTCTGGAGGGCAGCATTGCTTCCCCAGCACCGTGCCTCTGAGCCAGCGTGAGAACGTGCCAACAGATCTGAGCATGCAGGACTTCGGCTGGAGACAGGCCACGTGGCTCACAGTGAGCCCGTGCGGCAGTCCTCTTGACATGAAGGAGGTGCCATCCCTCTCAGAGTCTGAGAGCAGACAGGCTGGGTGGTACTTCCCCTCCAGAGCACCTTCTGAGCCCAGACATAGGAGCCACGACCCTCAGGATCTGGTCTGTGTCCCACTACCGTAGACACCGTCAGCCCAGCAGTCGAGTTCCTGATAGCCGCAGGCAAGTCTGCCCTCACCTCCTTTCTGCCCAGCACTCCGATCACATCCTGTTTCACAAGGCCAACCTCATCCTGATGCAACTGGAGCAGAGCAAAACATGCAGCGCAGACAGCAGACGGGGCCTTGGCTAACACCGCCTAACACACACTTTGTCACGGAGTGTGACCAGGCTAAGTGACAAGTCATGTTTCACTTCAGTTCTGAGCACTTGAAAGGTCCCCTGGAGGCTCTGGTGTTGTCTGCAGCCACCCCCATGCATTACTCAGTGAGTCCATGGGGCACCAGTGAGGTACGGTCTCCACACTACCTCCCAAAGATAGTGGTCAGGTTAAGAGAACGTGGGTTTACAGAAGCTTTTCTCGCCTTGCAAGTCCTGTCCTCCAGGAAGATGACACTTTGGGGACTGCCTACCCACTGGACAGCTTGCCGTTGGCTGAGGGGCTCCACCCGGTCCAGACTTCCAAGATCTCGCCTTATGCTTCCTTGTCATGGGAGGAAGCAGGTGCCAGCCCTTCCTGGGGGGTTTCAGCTGCATTGCTGCATGTGAACTGCTGTTAGCTGCAAAGGAGCTTATTGCCACAGTGACTGGGGGGCCAGCAAGCGGTCTGTCTCGTGAAGTGGCTCCACACAGCTGCCTCGATGGGTCCCACTGTTCTTCCCCAGTCCTCAAAGAATGTCCCTGTTCCACCTGAAGGAAAAGGCCAGCTCGCACCAAATATGCTTAGTCTTGTTATAAACACAATGAAAATGTAAATGTTACAATGCAGAGGATCTAATTACAGCAACTCATTTTGTGTGACTTTCAGTAGGAAAAGTGTTGCTGTGTTTCAGGGTTTTGTTTGTTTTTTTTACAGAGCTGTGTGTAGAGGAGGTTGTTGTTTAACCTGTAAGTCGTATCCAACTCTTTTGTGACGCAATGGACTCTAGCCCACCAGGCTCCTCTGTCCATGGAATTTCCCAGGCAAGAATACTGGAGTGCATTGCCATTTCCTTGTCCTTGGGATCTTTCCAACCCGAGGATTGAACCTGTGTCTCCTACATTGGCAGGCAGATGCTTATTTAACTTATATGCAGAGTACATCATGTGAAATGCCGGAGAGGATGAAGCTCAGCTGGAATCAAGATTGGTGGGAGAAATATCAATAACCTCAGGAATGGAGATGACACCACTCTAATGGCAAAAAGCGAAGAGGGACTAAAGAGCCTCTTGATAAAGGTAAAAGAGGAAAAAGCCAGTTTAAAACTCAGCATTCAAAAAACTAAGATCATAGCATCCAGTCCTGGGCTTCTCTTGTGGCTCAGCTAGTAAAGAATCCTCCTGCAATGCGGGAGACCTGGGTTTGATCCCTGGGTTGGGAAGATTCCCTGAAGAAGGGAAAGGCTACCCACTCCAGTATCGTAGCCTAGAGAATTCCATGGACTGTGTAGTCCATGGAGTCGCAAAGAGTTGGACATGACTGATTGACCTTCACTTTCACTTTTATCCAGTCTCATCACTTCATGGCAAATAGATGGGGAAACAGTGACAGACTTTATTTTCTTGGGCTCCAAAATCACTGCAAATGGTGACTGCAGCCATGAAATTAAAAGATGCTTGCTCCTTGGAAGAAAAGCTATAACCAACCTAGACAGCATATTAAAAAGCAGAGACATCACTTTGCTGACAAAGGTCCATCTAGTCAAAGCTATGGTTTTTCCAGTAGTCATGTATGGATGTGAGTTGGACCATAAAGAAAGCTGAGCACCAAAGAATTGATGCTTTTGAACTGTGGTGCTGGGGAAGGCTCTTGAGAGTCCCTTGGAAAGCAAGATCAAACCAGTCAATCCTCAAGGAAATCAACCCTGAATATTCACGGGAAGGACTGAAGCTGAAGCTGAAGCTCCAATATTTTGACCACCTACTGCAAAGAGCCGACTCACTGGAAAAGACCTTGATGCTGGGAGAGATTGAAGGCAGGAAGAGAAGGGGGCAACAGAGGATGAAATGATTGGGTGGCATCACCAACTCGATGGGCATGAGTTTGAGCAAGCTCTGGGAGATGGTGAAGGACAGGACAGCCTGGTGTGCTGCAGTCCCTGAGGTTGCAAAGAGTCTAACACAAATGAGCAACTGAACAAAGATAACCACGTGGAGGAGGAGATGGGAGCAAAATGTCACTGAAAACCACAGGGCCAACCAGATTCGAGTTTGGCTTGTCATCAGTGCAGTTAAGCCACTAAGTGCCTGTTGTCGGTTTTTTTTTTAACGCATCCAATTTACCATTCACTATATTCCAGTTATGAAAGGGTCTTCTTTTCTTACCTACTGTAAGCCAAAACAAAGTATTTTCTTTTCCTTTAAGAATATTCTAGCTACATTTCCTTCAAGATGGTAACAGCTATCCTTTGATTTCTAATAAAAAAAACATAATAAATTGATTAAATCATTTAATAGTGCAAATTAGGCCAGATCTGGAATCTGCTTAGACAAAGCTGATGCATCTATAATGAACTTCTCTCTGTTAAGTAGCCCATCACAGTTCAGTCGGTGACACCTCTGAGGTGCCACTTCCTTTTTCCTTTTGCTGATTTGCCTCAACCCATCACCCCGTGTTAAGCTCCAGCCCTGCACACGCCTAGCTCAGTGCTGTAGACACATTCCCATTGCAGAAAAAAAAAAGCATTTCTAGCCAAACCTCAAAATGACTTTCAAATTTATTAATTCTGAATTAAGTTCAGGTCTTTCTTTAGGAAAACATTTCCTGTTACATAACTAAAGGGGAAATCTCATTCATGTGCTCAAAATGCCCTCTGCAAACTAGAAATGTAAAACTGAAGTTGCACATTCAAATGATCATGTTGTGAACGAGGGATTTTGGAGTTTTAGATGAAGACTGTCTCCTCCACTGTAAATGACAATGTCTTCACACTGCAAATATAAGATTTATTGGGAAGTAGAGAAGGAAAAGGAATGGCCTATAATACCTTCCTTTTGCACCATCCTCTTCCATTTTGGTAAATTTCTCTAGGGTTTTTCTTTATAGTTTAATGTATGCATACATACTATTTGGTGTCTTGCTCTCCCTCTCCCACTTAAAATACATTGTCTCTACAATTGACTCTAAAGCACTAACGTCTCATATTAGAGCTGAGAATTTCCCTGCTGTTGGCCACCTCGAGTGTCCTGGTCCATCTTGGATAACACTATAGTGTTATAGCCTTTTACAGTGTCATAGCCTTTTGCACAAAGCCCTTTTCATACTTTGGATCATCATTGGTTTCCAGTAGTAGGTCATCCACTTCTAGGGACCTTAGTATTTGGCCGCTTCTGACATTAAGTCATTTGGTATTTCACTTGGTCAACGTTGACATTTTGTGCCTACTAGTCCTTTAATAAAACCTTTTAAAAATAAACCTGAATAACTAAATGGCCTTCAAGAAATACTGTGGGAATATTGCACCCTGTGTCTTGGTTACATCATCCCATGAAAACAGAAATTCAACAAACCTAATTTTGTTGCTGCAAAACTTGAGTCACTGCAAAGTGAGAAAAAAGGCAGAAAGATTTACTGATGACTCAAGGGGTGAGGAGAGGCAAGTTGCAGGTAGATGGCCTGTTTGGGAACGAGGTACATAGCTCCACTCCCAGGACACAGATATTTGTCCCAGGAGATCAAAGCACAAAGCAAGGTACAGTTCAAAAGTGGCAGCTCAAGGTAAGAGGGGCTTCTCCCAGACTTTGAGTGGGGTGGGTGTCTGGGAAGGTGAGAACATGACCAGAGACACCATGCTCCATGCAACCAGAAGCAAGTGCATTTTCCAGAGAGAAAAGTGTACATTTGAACACAAATGGCAAATAATTTCAGTCTTACCACTGACCCCTTACCTATGTTGGAGGGAGATTTTGAGGGTCTATATAAATTATATATTTTAGATAATAAAAAATATTGTCTTCCCAGGTGGTTCAGTGGTAAAGAATCTGCCTGCCGATGCAGGAGACACAGGACGTGTGGGTTCAATCCCTGGTTGGGAGATCCCCTGGAGAAGGAAGTGGCAACCCACTCCAGTATTCTTGCCTGGAGAATCTAATGGTCAGAGGAGCCTAGTCTATAGTCCATGGAGTTGCAAAAGAATTGGACACAACTAAACAATGCATAAAATATATGTTAACTTAAAAACAATATTCACAACCTAAAAGTTGAGAGTTATGTTTTTTCCTATGGGAATGATTAGGACTTCAGGCCTGGAAGGTAGTATCTCAAGTGACTCTGAGAGAACAGCTCTGAGGAGGGCAGGGAAGGAGCCAGTTTATACAGAAGTTCTGCAACAAAGGGCAGATAGTCTGAACCACAAGAGATTATTGCTAAATTAAGGAAAACTAGATACCCAAGTGAAGGAGTTTGGTGCTTCTCTGTGTATTGTAAGATGCGAGAATCTGGGTTCCCTGAACTCACCCCTTGAATAAGTGTCTCAGCTCTCCTGGGCCAGTATCTGGTGTTTTTCACATCCTGAGCTCCCTTGGGGCTCGCCATCAGGAGTGGCTGCAGTCTGAATATGGCTATTCCTCTCCTTCCCAAGTGCCCTTAGAGCCCTTCAGCTCACACGGGACGGCTGGAATCGCCAATGACTGTGATATCTTTGTTTATTGACATGGCAGGAAATATTTCGTTTCTCAATAAGTTAGTACAATTTATTGTTACTTGGTTTCTGTGCTCCCTGGAGACTAAATAAAGCCCATGACTGAATTTCAAGGCCCAGGCCAGGGGCTTCCGTGAGCGATCCTTTGTTAGTAGGAGCAGCAGTGAAGGGAAGATAAGGGCACTTCATGATAGAAAAAGGCATCCTTAGGCCCCTGTTGGGCCTGGGTGAGCTGAAGGTCTCTGAGAGCCTCTTGGGATCAGAGGAAACCGCAGTTAGCACGTGCCTTCCCGACTTCTCCTTGGCTGGAGCTGAAGGTCCAAGTCAGTCACCAGGCAGTCCCTGGGTAATGAGCAGTTTGGGTTATGATTCACAGGCCTTCTTTAAAATTAGATTTGGGGAAAAGCCTTGCCTTCTCCCAAAAGGGTGTGCCTGCCAGCAAAAGCTCACCAGGTCCAGTTTCTCTGAGGCAGATTGTGAGCACAGTCCACCATGAGCCATGTCCCCAGGTGGATGTGATGCTTATGCTGTGCAGCTCAGCAAGACAGAAAGCCCTATTTCAGCCCCAGCCAGGGCCCCAGTTCAGGGAGTCATGGGGCAGCCTGGCCTCTGTGCCTTCCCAAGGCCTGGGTGTGTCCCCAGCAGGGAGAATGCTCCTTCTATTTCACCCCCTGGTGACTTCCTGTTAGATCAGTCCCTGCAGTGCCAGCCACCATCGTGCCTCGCAGCTGGGGGCCTAATGCCGCCCTTCCCTCAGAGTGGCTACTGCAGCCGTATGCTGCCCCCAGGTTGCTTTGGAGCTGAGTTCGTTACAGAGTTGCTTGGTTTCACCTAAATCCTCATCCCCTCGTCACCCACAGAAGTGCACGGTCCTCAGGGTTCCTCGTGCCCTAATTCCTTGCTTGACGTGTTTGCTTTCCTTGGCCTCTAAAGTAGTCAGCTCCAAGTCAGAAGGAAAATACAAACAAGATGGGGGAGGACCTGTGACACGTGGATCTTCGTAGGGTTGGTGCTAAAATACTGCAGATTGTCTGAATGCGAATTGTCCGTAAGGTGTAGCTTGGACAACTCTGAAGACAGTTGCTGTGCATATTGAATCCACTTTCAGATTGTGACACCAGAAACACCATCCCTACTTGGCACAGGAAACCTCTATGTTGCGTTCTGAATGATGAGCAGATATCCAGTCCTTCTGATCCAGGAGTGCTGCCAAGTGTGGTTCCTCTGAGTCCTCCACACGATGCATGCTGGCTGGAGTGCTTCCTCTGCAGACTCAGCTGAAAGGCCCTGCGTGAGATTTGCCCTGAAATACAGCTCCAAGGAATTCACTGCCCTAAAATCTCAGAGAAGGGGGCCTGGGCACAGAATGGGGAAGTGTGACTTTTCTCACTCATTTGTATTTCCCTATAACCCACTCGCTGTACCAATCTGTGGAGAGACAAACCCTGGAGAGGTTGGGGTGAAGGCCAGTGACTGAAAATACAGGAAACTGGGGAAGTTGTGAGGTGTTTGGTTCGTCGCTGTGAAGGGAGAAGGGGCCCTGGTGCTGGGCAAACCTGGGTCAGTGTCAGGGATGAGCTGGCGAGCACCCACTCGGCCACTCGTGACAATGACTTGCCCACAGCCCTTCCCATCTCCATGTTCAGTGAAATCATGCTGGTGGTCTGAAATTGGCCAAGGTGGGAGGAATATTTACCACTCAGGAAATGGCAAGTACTTCAAGTCAGGCTTTTTTATTTGAATTGGAATTACCAAATAAGCTCTGGTTTGCACTGGTTTGGGTCAACTCCACAGACAACGGACCAGGCCCTGTGCCAGATCACCTGCTGCTGTGTGATCTCAGGTGAGTTGCCCGCGGGAGAAACTGGCTTCCTCCTCTGAAGGGGGCACAGTTATGATTACCTGCAAGACTGAGGAGAGAATTCACAGGACCTGGGGCACCTCCAGTTAATGTATCACCGCCCCACCTAGAAATCTCAGTTGCTCAAGACTCCTTCCAGATGCACTTCCAGTGAGTCATTAACTTCCAGACGCACTTCCGGTGAGTCATCAAAGCCCTCCAGCCCCTCCTGGATGCAGTCACTGGACGGCCTCTCCTCCTACCCCAGTGCCTTCGTGGGAGCTGGTGTGCAGAGCACCTCCTGACCATTTCCTGCTCCTCCAGGCCAGCCTCCTCTGGGTCTATGCACCCTTCCTCATAAAGGAGCAAACTTTATCTGGTCTCTTCTGCTTAGACAGGACACTGGTTCAAGCCCAGAAGTCATGGCCTGACCTCCCTAAAGCCCTGATTGATCCTGCCTCCTCCCACCTTTCCAGACTCTGAGTTCTAACCCCTGCCCCCATCACCATACCTCCCCACTAAGGGACAAGACACTTCTCGTAAAGCTCTGTGCTTTGGGCCAGATAGCATCCTGGGCCTGGAATGCCTGCTTCCTCTCTTCTTGAGGAAATAGGAAGATTCTGTGGCAATATCAGTCCAGCCTTCCTGGGCACTTCTACGGAGTTTTGTCAAGCCTCCCCAGGCCCCTTTCCACTAATCCTGGTAGATTTCAGCTCCATACTGGAGATTTCTTGCTTTCCCCTATGGGTCCCTGGCTGCTACATCAGACTGGCCCTAACCGAGGCTCACTCGCCTTCATCACCCACCACAGGTCTGGCAGGTCACGGTGTGCAGCCAATATTAGTCTCTCTTTACTTCTATTCTAGGCTCTTGGTGGGGTTGCTGCTGCTGCTGCTAAGTCGCTTCAGTCGTGTCCGACTCTGAGACCCCATAGACAGCAGCCCACCAGGCTCCCCCATCTCTGGGATTCTCCAGGCAAGAACACTGGAGTGGGTTGCCATTTCCTTCTCCTATGCATGAAAGTGGAAAGTGAAAGTGAAGTCGCTCAGTTGTGTCCGACTCTTAGTGGCCCCATGGACTTTAGCCCACCAGGCTCCTCTGTCCATGGGATTTTCCAGGCAAGAGTACTGGACTGGGCTTGGTGGGGTTATTTGCCACCAAATGACTATGTCTCAGATTTATCCTAAAATCAATGGCAAAATCCAAACAGACTTCAGTTAAGAAGAATAAAAGAAAAATCTCCACCAAATTGAGATGTTCAGCCAGGAATTCAACAGGAATTTCACAAAAACCAACACTCTTCAGAAGAAGATAACAGAATCCAGGGGTTATTTGCCAAGGGGGAAATAACAACTAAGATAAAATATTTTTGCACAAACAGCTTGGGCTATCCAATTTTTAGGTTAAAACAATCAAATAGTTTTCGGTGTAATAATGAGTCTTACTTCAGAGAAATGGAATGTTTCTCTTGTGAATCATGAAAGTAACATTTATAGAAGAGTTACTAAGTGCTGGGCACTTTATATAAGTTACTCCATTTACTTAACCTCTATGAGATCAGTATTCTTGACTTCAGTTTACAGAGGAGGAATGGAAGTTTAGAGAGCTTACGTGACAAGGTCACAGAGTTAATAAGTGGCAGACCCAGAATTCAAACTAGATCAGCCTTTTTCCAAAATTCATGTTGGGGCTGGGGTGTGGGTGTGGAGGGGACATGAATCAGTGTGTCTACTTGTCAGGGAGATTTCAGCACTCAATTGAAAGTGCTCAAAAATTATCAGGAAATGGGAACCCACTGAATGGGATGTTTCAGAACCATAGGAGAATGACAGAATTCATATATACTTTATCATTTAAAGTATCATTATCATTTTTCTAAGTACTTTATCATTTGTCTGCCTTTTTAAAAAGCTGAATACTTTTTAAGATTCCAACACACGCAATTCAATACAGATGCAATAAAACTTTCTTAAAAATACACAGTACTGAGAAAAGTTTTTGTTTTAGTAACAGTAGAGTAGGGAATAGCAACCCACTCCACTGTTCTTGCCTGTGAAATCCCATGAACAGAGGAGGTTGGTGGGTTACAGTCCAGGAGGTCACAAGAGAGTCAGACACAACTGAGTGACTAAACAATAGGAATAACTGGAGTATCGTGTATCAGATTAACCCTTGCATAGATAGCAGCAATAAACTATGGACAAATTAGAAAAAAAACAAAAACAAAAAAAAAGGAAAGTAGAAAAAGTTATTTGAAGCACTGGAGAGTGACAAAAATCAATCAGGCAAATGCTGAAGGAGATTTGACTCTTGAAAGAAGAAAACTACATATTGTTATAATCATGCATATTATTTATCCAGCTTTTTCCTGGAGGACACTCTCCAGGCCACAGAGCACTGGGGGATTAGAACTAAGAAAGCTCCATTATTATTGGCTTGAGGCATCAGAGGGTGGAGTTTGAACTGACAGTTCATCTGGAAGGGAAAAAAGAGAAAGCAAAGGAAGCAGGGAGACATGGGGAGGGGAACTTCGAAATCTGTCTATCAGCTCCCTTACTAAGTCAGTTACTCCTGAAATTATTGTTACATGGGAGTGACTGGACAGAACACAGTGAAAAGAATTAACTGAAAAAGCTAGTAAAAATTTCAGCTGCTTCCCATTACAGGAAAGTCAGAGTTTAGAATTCCACTAGGTTAGCGGAGCTTCCCAAACACCTTGAAACATCCATTGAAACTCCATTGGGCTGTATGTTAGGAGACAAGACTATATCTCAGATTTATCCTAAAACCAATGGCAAAATCCAAACAGACTTTCCCTAACAAGTGTGAGAAACAAATCTCCACAAAATTGAGATGTTCAGCCCGGAATTTAACAGACGGGAGCTTCACAAAAATCAACATTCTTCAAAGAAAGTGAAGTGAAGTGAAAGTCACTCAGTTGTATCTGACTCTTTGGGACCCCGTGGACTGTAGCCCACCAGGCTCCTCTGTCCACGGGATTCTCCAGGCCAGAACACTGGAGTGGGTAGCTGTTTCATTTTCCAGGGGATCTTTCCAATCCAGGGATCGAACCCAGGTCTCCAGCATTGCAGGTGGATTCTTTACCACCGGAGCCCCCAGGGAAGCCTAGCAGTTGTGGCAGGCAGGCCTCTGAGTGTGCAGGCTTTAGTGGTTGTGTGCATGGGCTTAGTTGCTCCACAACTTAGTTGCTCTTCAAAGGAAGATATCCAGAATTTCCTCCTCAGTTGAGCCTTCCTTAGTACCTTGGGCGGAGATTTACCCAGGGCTCCCCACTCTGATTCTGGACACTTTTGCATTGTGTGCCCTGTTAAATTCTGCTTACATAGGGTCTTCTTGTCAAGATCTGTGGTTGTGTGGCTGCCATAGTGATTAATAACTTTTGATTAGGGAACAAGCATACGGGGAAATGGGACCTATAATCAAGAGAAGATCCAACCAAGAGAAACATAATTTTCAGATAAGGTCTCTGAAATAGCTATTATAAAATAGCCAAGGACTTCCTTGGTGGCACAGTGGATAGGAGTCTGCCTGCCAATGCAGGGCACACAGGTTTGACCCCGGCCAGGAGGATTCCATGTGCTGCAGAGTCGCTAGGTCTGTGCCCCACGGCTACCGAGCCTGTGCTCTCTGTAGAACCCACAGGCCGCATGTACTGAAGCCCCCGTAGCCCTGTGCTTCGCAACAATAGAATCTGCAGCAGTGAGAAGCCCAACCCGCGCACCGCAAGGAAGCGTACCTTCACTCACCACACCTTGAGAGAGCCCGCATGCAGCAATGAAGACCTAATGCAATGAAACACATAAATACATTTTTAACTAAGAAAATAAAATAGGTTTTCCTTGGTGGTACAGAGGATAAGAATCCGCTTACCAATGCAGAGGACAGGAGTTCAAGCCCTGGCCTGGGAAGATTCCACATGCCACGGAACAACTAAGCCCGCATGCACAACTGCTAAAGCCTGCACGCTCTAGGGCCTGTGTGCCACAGCTGCTGAGCCCAGGCACCCAGAGCCCGCACCCTGCAACCAGAAGAACCACCGCAATGGGGAGCATGTGCACCCCAGCCAGAGGGCAGCCCCTGCTCGCCACCACCAGAGAGGGTCTGCACACAATAATGAAGACCCAGTGGAGCCACAATAAATAAATTAATTAATAAAAAACAGTCAAGAGGTGACTGACTATATGGGGAATCTCAATGAGAAATAAAAACTGGAAAAATGGATTTCATTGGATATTTGGGAAAATGCAATATCTGAAATGAAGAATGCACTAGATAAACTTGATGGTGTATTGAAAATTTTTTTAAATTAGCAAAACTCTACAAAGACTGATCAAGGGGGAACAAAAGACTAACACAAATTACCAATGCACCATTGAAAAAGAGGTTATCACTGCAGATCTTGAAGCTATTTAAAGAGTAACAAGAGATAACTTTATGTCAATTAATTCAGTAACAAAGATGAATGGGCACATTTAAAAACATGACTTAATAAAATTGACACAAGGTGAAATATATAATCTGAATAACCTTATATAATATAAAAAAATTAAAATTGTAAAGAAAGGCTTGGCCAGAGGAAAAAATCTCCAAGACCAAATGGCTTCACTGGTTAATTGTATCAATATTTAATTAAGAAATGATACCAATTTCACAGAAATTCTGTTATGAAATAGAGAATGAGGGAACACCTCTCAATTTCATTTTGAAGACCAATATAAAACCCCAATACAAAATCTGACAAAGACATCACAGGAAAAAAACTGATATCTCTTATCAACCTAGACACAAAGATCCTTTAGAAAATGTTTATTAGAACCAACTCTAACAACATGTGATGGCTGTACAGGGATGTAGGACAATTACAAAATTCAAAGATCACTCACTAGAATTATAGAACAAAGTAGAAAATCATATAATCAGCTCATGTATGCAGAAAAAGTACTTAATAAAATTCAACACTCATCCATGGTATCAACTCAGCAAACTAGGAATAGAGGGAGCTTCTTCAATCTGATAAAGGCTGTTTATGAAATAACCAGAGTGCTGACATTATGCTTAATGATGAAGTACTGAACACTTTACCCCATCCCTAGAAACAGGCGTCACTGCTTTATTCAGCCTTGTGCTGGAGCTTGGTGTGCAGAGCAGAGTGTCAGCCAAGGGTCCTAGCTCTAGCACTCTAGGCCGTGCGGGTCATGCTCGTTCCCTCCTGCTCTGCTGCAAAGCCTCTTCACAGGGCACTGTCTCAGTCATGCCCCCAGATAGTCAGGACACATTTGTCGCCTTCTGGGCCTCTTCTGCTTCCCATCTCTGACACTGCCAGGCACAAGGGCGAATCTGAGGTTTTGCTAATATCTCCAATCCTACTCAGGTCGGGGGCATCTATTCCTTCTGCTCTTATATTTCCAATAACCTGAGGCATCAAGAGAGGGAACAGCAACCCACTCCAGTATTCTTGCCTGGAGAATCCCATGGACTGGCAGGCTATAGTCCATGGGGTCGCAAGAGTCGGACATGACTTAGCAACTGGAGAGAGAGAGAGAGAGGCAGCAAGAGAGATGACCCAGAGAGAAGAAGCCTGCTTCAAGCTCTGTGTCCCTTGCTTCTCCTCCTCATCTAAGGGAACTTTATCTCATCTTATGGGTGTGAAATATGAGCTCTGACTTATCTGTATCTTTTTTAAATTCAAGTGTCAAGAACTTGACTGTTTATTATCTATGTTCTGCTACAACAATCATTCCTGAAGAAATGGAAATAGGAAATAGGCCAGGTGGGAGAATGAGAGGATAACATGGAAGTTGTGGGGTGGAGGAAATACTTGTTTTCAGAAGGTGATTCAGCCACACAGTTCTGTAATAAGGGACTCTGCTAAAGCCTGGGGCAGGCAAGGAAGCAAACCCATGAGACACAGTAGAGAGCTCAAAAACAGGTCTGTGCATCTGTGGATACCAAATGTTATAGATCTGTGGGGGAGGAGGATTGTTTTTTTCAGTGATGGTGCTGGCAGGGAGCTCAGGCGGGTGCTCTGTGATAACCTGGAGGGCTGGGTTGGGGGTCCCGGGAAGGAGGCTCAAAAAGGAGGGCATGTATGTGCACACAGCTGATTTGCATAATGGCACAGCAGAAACCAAGACGATGTTGTGAAGCAGTTATTCTCCAATTAAAAAATAAACAATGGCACGGGGACAACTGTGGAGAACCAGACCACTACCTTAGACCAATAAATAGGTGAATAGCAGACGGCTTAAAGACCCCAATGTGAAAGACAAGGCAATACAACATTTTGAAAGGAACATGGTAGAATATCTTCTTGATCTTGGGATTAAGAAGAGTTTCTTTAAAAAGAACCCAAAATGTACTAACTTAAAAGGCAAAGGGTAATGAATACATGCACATCAAAATATATAAAGGAAACCAAAAGACAAGCCATAGATCAGGAGAAAATACTTGCTACGGATACGGCTGACAAAGCACTTGTATTTAAAATACATAAAGCATTCCTATAAGCTAATAAGAACGACACAGACATCCCACAGGAAAGGCTCATCTGTCTTGGCAAAAGGCAGAAGATCTCAACAAGAATTCCACAATGAAGAAAATCCAAATGGCCAGTCAATGTGAAAGGATACTTAATTTTATTAGTCATCAGGAGCAGGAAAATTGCAACCACAATGAAATGCTCTCACATTATCACTTGACTAGTAGAAATGTTAAACTCTGATGGTCCCTAGTGTTGGTGATGCGTGGGTGCTCAGTCGTGTCCCACCCTTTGTGACCCCATGGACTGTAGCCTCTAGGCTCCTCTGTCTGTGGAATTTTCCAGGTAAGAATACTTGAGTGGGTTGCCGTTTCCTCCTCTGGGGGATGTTCCCAATCCTGAGATCAAACCCGCCTCCTGCACTGGCAGGTGGAGTCTTTACCACAACACCACTCAGGAAGCCCAGTGTTGGTGAGGATGTGGAGAAACAAGAACTCATCCACTGTTGACAGGAGTGTGCACTGGTGTAGACACACTGAAAACGTTCGGCATTCTCTCATCAAGTTGATGACGTATACTTTGTGTTGGAAACAATTCCACTCATAAGTGCTTACCTAGCAGAAATGCGTCACATGTGCACCAGGAATCATCTAAAAATGTGTTCATAGTAGCTTTGTTCACGGCGAAACATTGGAGACAACCCAAAGGTCTGCAAACACTATAAATGGGCATATAAATAGAGGTAAGCATATATTCATAGAAGAAATACTATATAGCAATGAAAAATAACAAGTTAGTGTTAAATGCAACAATAGATCAATCTACAAACTGAAAAGAGAAGCCAACAGAAAGAAATTGTAAGTTTTAATTTACACAAAATTTAAAAACCAGCCAACCTAAACAATGTTGTCTTTTTTTTGTGCTGCATGCTCAGTCGTGTCAGACTCTTGGCAATCCATGGACTCTAGCCTGTTAGGCTTCTCTGTCCGTGGAATTTTCCAGGCCCATTAGAATGGGTTGCCGTTTCCTTCTCCAGAGAATTTTCTTGATCCGGGGATTGAACTACATCTCCTGCGTTGGCAAGAGGATTCTTTACCACTGCACCACATGGGAAGCCCGCTTGAAAAATAGTAAAACTACCACTAAGAAAGCAGGGAAAGTATTATCATAAAGTCAAGATAGTGGTAGAGGTTTCTGGGGGTAAAGTAAATGTTCTGTTTCCCTATCTGGGTGGTCATTTTATAATTATTATTTAAACCGTAAACGTTAATGGCCTCTTTTATATTTAATGGTTTTCTCACAAGAGAAGTGAGTTCAAACAAACAAACAAAATGTCCCTATAAGTGAGTTAAAACATAAAAATGTCATCTATATTTAAAGATAATTAAAACTCATCTTTGTGATGACGACTGTAAAACACGGGGGCTTATTTACATCTTGATAAGAATAGAAAAGCCAGTTATAAAACTATATACACATTATGAACCCAGGTTAGAAGGGAACATATTCACAGAGAAAAGAGTGAAAAAACTTCAAAAGCATTAAAAGGGATTCTTTTCTCTTGTATACTTATAAGTAATTCCAAAGTTTTAATGAAGAGATGTTTATTTTCCAGCTTTAATTAGGAAATCAGTAATGTTACAAAATTCTTTTCAGAAAAGTCTGAAGTAAGATTTATCCAATTATTCCTGTCAGGATCCACTGTGGGAAATGGGAGGCTCTCAAGGCATTTCCAGGAAAGGCATTGCACAGAGCGGACTGGACTAGGCGCCTGCTGTGCTATTGGAAGGCTAGGGGAGCCAGGGGTGATTTGCGGGAGGGCCCCCCACATGGCCTTACCTCAGAGGTAAGGCTGCCCCCTCTGCCGTACACAACTCCTACACCCACGAAGCATCTCGAGAGGCTGCCCGATGTCTACATGCCAGGGCGGGGAGCAGCCGGAGGCTGGCCGCTCCCTCAGTCCCACCTTCCAAATCGCAGGAGAATGCCCCTCGGTGGCGAAACTAACTCACGTGCAGAAGCCACCCATACACAAGTCTGGTGAAGGGAGTTAGGAGTGCTGTGGCCTCAGCGTACCACCCATGGGGGCCACCCTGGAGGGAGTCAGCTTTTCCTTCAGCCTTTATACCCTTCTGTATTTGATGCTAGGGTTGCCGTACCAAAACGCGATATGCTGGGTGGTTGAAACGATGGAATACGTAGCTTCACAACTCTGGAGGCAAGATCAAGGCTTCGGAAGGGCTGGTTCCTCCTGAGGGCTGGGCAGGAAGGATGGGTTCCAGGCCTCTCTCCTTAGTCTGCAGGTGGCTCTCTCCTTGTGTCTTCATGCAGTCTTCCTGCTGTGTGTGTCTGTGTCCAAATTCCCCCTTTTATAAGGACATCAGTCCGCCAGGATTAGCGGCCTCTTCACCCCAGTGTGAGCTCATCCTGACTTACACTAGCGATGGCTCATTTCCAACTACGGTCACTGTCTGAAGCACTGGGGGTTAGGACTCCATCAGATGAATTTGGAGGGGGATACTATTCAACCCTGGAGGAGGAAATGGCAGCCCACTCCAGTATTCATGCCTGGAGAAGTCTATGGACAGAGGAGTCTGACAAACTACAGTCCACGGGGTCACAAAGAGTCAGACACAACTGAGCAACTTATCACTATTCAACCCATTCACCATCGTTCAGCTTTTCACACACCAAAAAACTTATGTAATTGGGGAGGGGGGCATGAGGTGGAAGCCGATCTGAGACTCTCTGCAGATAAATCGTAGAAACTTCGACAGTGTGCCGTGCTGGGGAAGGCCTTGTGGAGGCTGTGACTCAGAGCATATCTGAGGCCAAAGGTCAGAACCAAGTGTAGGGATGGGGAGCTTCTGAAAAAATATACTTCCAAGCGATCACTTTGTTGGCAGCAGGATCCAAGAACTAACGTAACACCCGTTGGTCCCTTGCACCACCAAGGGCTCTTCTTCTGTGGAGCAGAGGAGACCCTTATCCTGTCTCCCTCCCATTTAACTGTTCTATGGTGAAATCCCACAGCTACATGGCTGAACTCTCCCCTTGGAGGCAAAGGAAGGAGCAAATGCTGGGGACTCCAGGCTCGCACATCTCCGTATTATTCTGAATAGAGCTGGGTTTGAGCCTTGGAGGCTGCTGGGAAGACAGAGAGAGGCCCTGTGAGAAGTGAGCTCGCCTGGCCAAGACCCTGTCACAGAGCAGAACACAGCCACCCTCCCCAGCTGCTGCAGGATCTCCAAACCAGAGGGCCTCTCTGCTCCAGTGGCAGTGGAAACGGCCAGTGTGAAGCTGGCCTCGGGATTGCCTCCCTGCTGGGACCATCCCCTCGAATGATGAATGTGCATCTGTGGCCAGAGCTCTGAGTTGGAGCTGAGCCTTGGGACTCCCAGAGAGGGTTTCTCATTTCTCTCCGGTGGGTGTTGGCTGGGACAGCACAGAGGCCTGTGTCCCTGCTGGTCACACCCCAGCTTGGAATCTGTCCCTGGAGAAGCCCCAGAGAGGCCAGATGCAGGCTGGTTTCCTCCGGTGGAAGAAGATGCTCTTTCTGGGTTTGCAGATGGTCCCCTTGCAAGCCACCTCGGTCAGGAGCTCTGGGAGAGGGAGCTGTAGGGAGTGGAAGTTCCCCTTCCTTTGAGAGGTGCTGCTGGACAGGCTGGAAATAGCCCTGTGGTCAGTGGTTTCTATTCAGTACTTTGGAGATAGTTCACCACGTTCTGGAGATTATTCATCTTGTCCCCTCATGGCTTTGCTCCTCCCCCTCCTCTCCTACTCCCCCCTTAGCGGTAAGGACAGGTTGGCTTTGTAACTACTCTCTGCACACCACCACCTAACTTTCCACTTGCATCCTGCACAGGCCTGCTCTGAAAACTTTGATGGCTCCCTAGTGCCTGGAGAGGTGCTTCTCAAGCTGTGATGCGGGCCTCAGATATGCCTGTAGCCCCTGAAAAGTCAATGCCTGCTGAGTCCCATCATAGCCCCAGCGATCAGATCACCCACGGGGGTGCCCAAGCACCGGAGTCTTTAACTCACCACACAGGTGATTTTTTTTTTCACTTGTATAATTTTAAAAGATTATTGTAGTAAAATACATATATCATAAAATTTGTGATTTTAACCATTTTTAAGTATACAGTTCAATGGCACCAAGTACTATTATGGACTAAATGTGCCCCCCACGCAAGCCCATAGGGAGGTGATCAAGTTTAGATGAGATCACGAGGGCAGGGATCTAGTGATGGAATCTGTGCCCCTGTAACAAAAGGAAGAGATCCCCCTGTCTCTGCATGTGCATCCTCTGAGAAAATGACATAGGTGCACAGCAAGGAACAAGGTCCTCATTAGAATCTTCCGAGTCTGACACCACGAGCTTGAGCTTCTAGCCTCCAGAACTGCGAGAAAATAAACGTGTGTTGTTTAAGCCACCAAGTGTGTGGTATTTTGTTGGAGGAGTCTGAGCCAGCAAAGAGAGGCACATAAGCACTGTCGCGCCGTCGTCACCACCGTCCATCCACGGAGCTCTTCGTCTTCTCGAACTCCAGCTCTGCACCCATCAAACACTAACTCCCCGTCCCCCTTTCCCTGGAAAATACCATTCTGCCTTCTGTCTCTCTGTCACATGGGCTTCCCAGGTAGTTAAGAGGTAAAGAATCTACCTGTCAATGCAGGTGACACAGAGAGGCAAGTTTGACCCCTGGGGCGGGAAGATCCCCTGGAGAAGGGACTGGCATACCACTCCAGTATTCTTGCCTGGAGAATCCCATGGACAGAGGAGCCTTGCGGGCTGCAGTCTAGGAGGTCGAAGAGTCAGACACGACTGACTAAGCACACACACAGGTGTGTCATATAAGGGCAATCATATTTGCCCTTTTGTTTCTGGCTTATTTCAGTCAACAATGTCCTCACGGTTCATCCATGTTGTACATGTGTCAGAATCCTCTTCTTTTTTAAGGCTGAATGACATTCCATTGTATATGTTTAGGCCACATTTTGTTTATCTATTCATCTTTCAAAGGATACTTGAATTGCTTCTATATTTTGGATATTATGAATCATGCTACTGTGAACTTGGATGTAGAGATATCTCTTCTAGTCCTTGCCTGCAGCTCATTTGAGTTTATATTCAAAAAGGGAACTGCTGGATCATTTGGTAATTCTATTTTTAATTTTTAAGGAACTGCCATATTGTTTTCCACAGTGGCTGCGCCATTATACATTCCTACCAACAGAGCACAAGACTTCCAGTTCCTCCATATCCTCACCAACAATTGCTACTTTCTTTTTAAAAACTTAGTAGCCACAGGGTGACTGCAGCCTTGAAATTTAAAGATGCTTTCTTCTTGGAAGGAAAGCAATGACAAACCTACACAGTATATTAAAAAGCAGAGGTATCACTTTGCCAACAAAAGACCATCTACTCAAAGCTATGGTTTTTCCAGGAGTCATGTACAGATGTGAGAGTTGGACCATAAAGAAGGCTGAGCGCCGAAGAACTGATGCTTTCAAATTGTGGTGCTGGAGAGAACTCTTGAGAGTCCCTTGGGCTGCAAGGAGATTCAACCAGTCAATCCTAAAGGAAATCAACCTTGAGTATTCATTGGAAGGACTGAAGCTGAAGCTCCAACACTTTGATCACCTGATGTGAAAAGCTGACTCATTGGAAAAGACCCTGATGTTGGGAAAGATTGAAGGCAAAAGGAGAAGTGGGCGGCAGAGGATGAGATGGTTAAATAGCATCACTGATTCAATGAACATAAATTTGAACAAATTCCAGGAGACAGTGGACAACAGAGGAGCCTGGCCTGCTGCAGTCGGTGCATTTGCAGAGTCAGACACAGCTTAGCAATTGAGCGACAGCAATCCTAATGGGTGTGAGGGAATTAAAGCATTGTGGGTTTGATTTGTATTTCTCTAATGAATGATCATCTTTTCATGTGCTAATTGGCCATTCATATATCTTCTGCGAACGTCTATTCAAGTTCTTTGCTTGTTTTTAAATTGTGTTGGTTCTTTTGTTGTTGTTCTGTATCTGCAGGTGGTTTTGATAGAAGGCAAAGTGGATTGAGAAGGTGAGTTCTGCTGGGGTGTCAAGGACCCTCTGTGAGGGGGCCACGATCCGCCTCCCGTCTCATTTTCTGTTCTTTTTCCAAAAAGACTATTTTGTTCTAGCTGTATGTTCCCATCTTCTAGCCTTTGTTTATACCCTTCCAAAAACTTGGACGACTGTAGCAGACTTTTTCTTGTCTGCATAAGAACCACGCTCTACCATCTCCTATCAAAGCAGTTCTGGTGGCACTGTGGGTCATAGTGTTCCTCCCCCTCCTGACGTTGATAGCATATGGCCCAGGCGTGGCCCATCCTAATGCCCCCATCACCTTGGTACCAGGGATCGGCTCAGGTGGACGTGGGATCCCCGCCGATCCATGCGGCTGTTAGAGAACTGTCTCTTACTGGCTGACTTGCCCAGCTAAGATGATACAAGCTTGGGCTACTGCCTTCGTCCTTGATGGCATGGCCCATCTGCAGGCAGAAAGAAGAGGCCAACTCACAAATGTGAGATAAGTCAAGGCGAGGAAAGTGAAGAGAAGATAACACTATAAGAGTCCCTGGACCGTGCCTGATAGTGGAGCCCCTCACTGGACGTGGCAGGTATATAAGCCAACAGATTCTTTTTGCCTGAGCGGGCCTGCTTTCAGTTTCTGTCCCCAGTAATAGAAAGTTCTGGCAGTGCCCAGCACTTCCTTCCCAGCTCCTCTGTCCGGCCCCCGTGCATTCACCCACCCACTCTTCTGCCTTTTATGCCTGTGGTCTGAAGGGCTGTTCCCTCTGGGGATCACCAGCAACCAGGGAGTGGGAGCACAGCTTTCCCACCCCGCTGCCTGCCCTGTCCCTGAAGACTTTCTGGTATACACTTACTGTCTGTGTCTTGTGTAACAGGGTGAGTCTTTACGAGAAAAGTAGTTCTTGTGGTGACTGGTGTGGGCTTGTGAGCATCCAACGTGGCCACCTCGCCCTCGCACACCACAGGGCAGCCTTGGGAGGAGGCTCAGCCCGAGAGGAACACAGGGTCTGCAGGGACTTGAGAGGGAGGGTGTGAAAGGTGAGTAATCGCTGAAAACATGACCTCCTCGTTGTGGGTTTCGAGTGTGTGGCTTTTTCTTTTTGCAGCTCCTTAGAGGGTTTCCCGCCCCCGGCCCAGGAAGAGGAAGCTGCCCCCGGGTGCTGCAAACAGCTACGCCTCTCCCCCGGGCCTCTGGTCTTTGCCGGTCAGTCCTGGGAGCGAGGTTGGGGCTGGGGGGTTGTGGCAGAGCTGGATCTTGAAGGCACCAGCATGGAGGCTGTGCCTGGTGCTGGGCTTATACTGTGGGAATGTGTTCTGGGATGACTTGCTCGAAGATAGCATTTTTATTTGTTTAGAGATTTTTATCTGAAAAATAAAAAAGTGTTTCCTGAACCCAGTTATTGTGGAACAAGTTCTGTGCTACACACTATGTCTTGATCACATGTGCCTTCCACTGTTTTTGCTAGTGCTGTTTGGAAGGCTTGTTTTATGCTCACACCACACCCATCTGCCCCAGTTGTACTTTTAGAGTCCAGCTTCTGCTCATAGTCGGTGAGAAATGCTCAAAAGGCGTGAAGCTAATGATAATGACAGTTACTGAGGGCTTAGTATGTCAGACAGTGGTTGTTGTTGTCACTAAGCTGTGTGTGACTCTTTGGGACCCCGTGGACTGCAGCACGCCAGGCTGCCCTGTCCTTCACCATCTCCCAGAGTTTGCTCAAACTCATGTCCACTGTGTTGGTGATGCCATCCAACCATCTCATCCTCTGTTGCCCTCTTCTCCTCCTGCCGCCAATCTTTCCCAGCATCAGGGTCTTTTCCTATTAGTCAGCTCTTTGTATCAGGTGGCCAAAGAATTGGAGTTTCAGCTTTAGCATCAGTCCTTCCAATGAACACCCAGGACTGATCTCCTTAAGGAGTGACTGGTTTGATCTCCTTGCAGTCCAAGGGACTCTCAAGAGTCTTCCCCAGCACCACAGTTCAAAAGCATCAATTCTTTGGCTCTCAGCCTTGTTTATAGTCCAACTGTCACATCCATATGTGACTACTGGAAAAGCCATAGCTTTGACTATACGAACCTTTGTGGGTAAAGTGACGTCTCTGCTTTGTTATGGAATGTCTAGATTTGTCATAACTTTCTTCCAAGAAACAAGCATCTTTTAGTTTCCTGACTGTAGTCACCATTCGCAGTGACTTTGGAGCCAAAAAAAAAAAGTCTGACAGTGTTTCCACTTTTTCCCCATCATTTGCCGTGAAGTGATGGGACCAGATACCATGAACTTAGCTTTTTGAATGTGGAGTATTAAGGCGGTTTTTTCATGTTCTTTTTTCAACATCAAGCAGTTCTTTAGTTTCTCTTTGCTTTCTGCCATTAAAGTGGTATCATCTGCATATCTGAGGTTATTGATATTTCTCCCAGCAATCTTGATTCCAGCTTGTGATTCATACAACCTGGCATTCCATATGATGTATTCTACATATAAGTTAAATAAGCAGGGTGACAATATACAGCCTTCACATACTCTTTCTCAGTTTCGAACCAGTCTGTTGTTACATGTCTGGTTCTAACTATTGCTTCTTAACCCGCGTACAGGTTTCTCAAGAGGCAGGTAAGGTGGTCTGGTATTCTCATCTGTTTCAGAATTTTCCACAGTCTGTTGTGGTCCACACACTCAAAGGCTTTAGTGCAGTCAATGAAGCAGAAGTAGATTGTTTTTCTGGCATTCCTTTGCTTTTTTTATGATCCAGTGGATGTTGGCAATTTGATCTCTGGTTCCTCTGCCTTTTCTAAGCTGCTTCAGTCATGTCCGACTCTGTGTGACCCCATAGACTGTAGCCCTCCCAGGCTCCTCTGTCCATAGAATTCTCCAGGCAAGAATATTGGAATGGATTGCCATTCTCTCCTTCAGGGGATCTTCCCAACCCAGAGACTAAACTGGCATCTCTTACATCTGACCTGTATTGGCAAGTGGGTTCTCCACCACTAGGGCCACCTGGGAAGGTTAGATGGTAAATTTTGGGAATGCATAGCTTCACACACACACACACCTTGAGCTGGGCCTTGCCCCTCAGTGCTTCACCAGCCCTGAGGGTATTTCTGGTGAGTGTGACTGTGGACATAATGTTCTTCCTTGAGGCTTAATATGTTTTCCCAATGCCTCATAAAGAACACTTACCACTTTAAGGATTGGAGGGGGAGAGAGGGACACTTTAAGAATTTAAAAGAAGATAAAAATTGAGGTCATAGGGAGTTGATTGGGTTTCCCTGGTGGTCAGGAAGATGCCCTGGAAGAGGAAATGGCAACCCCCTCCAGTAATCTTGCCATGGATAGAGGAGCCTGGTTGGCTACAGTCCATGGGGACACGAACGTGTTGAACATGACTTAGCTACTAAATAGCAACAGGGAGTTAATGGCCCAGAGTCCTCCCCTAGGGCTTGGGTGCTGTCCAGGTGGACGGAGGTGAGGAGCACCTGTGCTCCAAGGGACTGGGAAGGCCCTCACTGACCCTTTGTCCTGCCCCTGCGAGGTTTGCCAAGATTTCCTGTAGAGCTAAATAAGCCCGGGTTCCTGTTGGAGGTGCCACCAAGAGAGTGGGGTCTTTTCATCCAGAAAACAGTGAGGCAATACCTGTGGTGATGGGACAGTCAGTGTTCAGCCCTAACAGTAGTCTCAACTTAACAATTAGTAAATAGATAAATTTACCTCCGGGTCCCCTGGAGAAGGGCGTGGCAATCCACTCCAGGATTCTTGCCTAGAGAATCTGATGGACAGAGGAGCCCGGCAGGCTACAGTCCACAGGGTCGCACAGTCAGACAAGACTGAAGCAACTTAGCACACACGTGCAAATAGATAAATAATAGACGCTACACATTTTAGAGCACCAACTCTGTTTCAGTCACTGAGGAAGGCTTTACATACATTATTTTTTGAATTTTCATGGTAACCCTGTGGGTTGAGGATTTCTATTTTAAATACTTTTCCCCGTAAAATATATCCTGCAAATAAAGAAGCATGTAATGTGTATTTGTACACTTATTTTTAATAAGAAATTAATTGCCTTAGGGCGACTGCTATAATAAATAGATCCTCAAATGTTTCACCACTAAAATACAAGGACTCTCCTTATTCACCAGAGTTGGGCAGCAGAGGCAGGGAGAGGAGGGTGGACAGCTGCTCTCCACATGGTCACTCAGCGATCCAGGTTGCCAAGGGCTGCTCTAGCTTTAGCTTGGGGTATCTGAGGTTGCCTTTCACACTGACACCAGCTAGCTGGAAAGGACCTCACATATCAGTTTTACAGGCCAAGCCTGAAGTTATAACTTAACTTCTGTTTAAATCTCGCTGTCTAGAACTCACCCTCAAGGCCAAACCTAAGCTCAGGAGAGACTGAGAAGTGCAATCTAGATTTGTTCTCAGGACAAAGAAGAAGTGAATTTGGGCTAGGATGACTCATGTAACTTCTTGTTCAAACCAGAGCCTTATCAACAGGGAAAAGAGTGATTAAATCATGCTCGGACAGCAGGTATAAATTTGGATGGGAACAGTCACCTGGTTTTTGTGAGCAAGAGTAGGCAAACACAAGCACACAGCAACATTTTCTTCTTTGTTAAAAATGAAAGCAAGGCTTGCCTACAGCCTGTTCTATGCCTTGGCTTTACTTCTCCCACTTAGCAGTAAATCTCAGTAATCTGGTCATAAGAGACCCTGCTGTAGGTGTTTTTTCACGCAGTGACACTTTGTGAAATAATCTGTTGAACCAGTCCCTACTGGTGGATGTGAGCTGTTTCAATTTTTTGCATTACAAGCAACAGTGCAGCCCGTCAATCATTTTACGTACATCTTAAATAGATAGCATTAGTAAAATGAAGTCTTAGGCTCTTAGGGTAACTAAACAGGACCCTAAGGGGCCTTCCCGGAACAGAAAACCCAGCCACAACATCCCCCACCTGACTTGCATCTGTAGAAAAACTTTATTCAGGGCATAAATTTAGTCTGAGAAGTGAGAAAATGAAGAAGAAATGAAAACAGTCAAGCAAGACAAAATAATAAGTTGAGCCATTAAGCAAAGTCTTTAGTATTCTGAGCCATGTCCTTTGAGCTGTTTTATAGATTCTGAACCCCTTCCAGGTGGAAGAATTTAACTGTGTGCTGCCCACAGTATGTAGAGCCCAGACGGCTTGGAACTAGAAGGTTCATGATGTTGACTCCCGATTACCTCAATACCAACCAGTCTGAAGAACTTCCATGAGCTGATCATACTCCCCACAACCCTCCTCCCTCACCCTCAACCCTCTTTAGAAACCTTTCCCTGAAAGCCTCTGGGGAGTTGAGGCCTTTTGAGCACTAGCTGCCTGGACAGCTTGCTTGGTACCTACAATAAACGCTGCACTTTGCTTCATCACAGCCCAGGGTCAGTAAATTGTCTTTATTGTATGCAGGGAAAAAGCATCCTGGTATGAGAGTATCTCAAGTTAATGTATTCAGTAGCTTTCTTTATTTTTGTACTCTATAGAAATAGGATCAAACATATTCTTTCAAAATTCTGTGATTCTTTCCCAATTTTTGCTCAAAATGGTGTTTTTAAGATTTATGTGATTACTAAGTGAGTAGCCCATATTTTAAAAGTAAGTAGTCTACTTTTGAGGGTTATTTGCACTGTTGCTAGTGTTCTCTGTTTTGCAGGATGAGGTGTGACTTCTCCCTGGCTCCTAGACACCTATGTATAAGCTTCCTCTACAACTTACACCTAACAGTAAATTTGCCCTGAATTAAGGCAGGTGCACACCCCTTCATTAGATGCTGTTAGATCCCTTGCTGGACTCTCCCAGAGTGGTTGTGCCAAATCAGACTCCCACACATGGAAGATTCCCATGGCTCCACATTCTTATCTTAGCTTTCTTGTGCATTTGAGGTTAAGCAACATTTCCTTTCTTTGTAATTTGAGATTCCTTGTTTACAAACACCTCTCTGTGTCTTTTGCTCATTTTTCCATTGGACTGCTTTTATTTTCCATGTCAGGTTGGAGTTCTTTCATACTTTGAATACTAACTCTTTGTTGCTTACAGTTGCTATGAACAATGTGGTGTGTGACTTGTCTTTACTCTCATGATGCCTTCTGATAACGGTTCTTAATGCAGATGGTCTAATGGATCAATTTTCTCCATATGGCGTATGTTTTTTTTTTGTTTCCTGCTTGAGAAGTCTTCCCAGCCTGGGTCTCAATCCCTACTTTACACGGGAGCCAACAGTGGTTCAGATGTTGGGTAATCTCGTGCCCAGGTTCCAACACAGTTTGCTCCTCCCGGGGATTTGCTCACCCAGGTTGTCTCCCAAGACCACAGTGAGTCCAAAGACACCTGGGCTCTGATGCTGCCCGGGACCCCCAGGTCCAGCCTACTAACCACCCTCAGTCACTGTCAGCAGCTCCTTCTTCAGGTCAAGAATTTTATTTTTCCCCCTAGTATTCTTTCCCGGAGCAGGACTGGCTGGAATGCTTGTGTGTGACGTGTCCTTAGGGCATGAGGGCTCCAGGACACTTCCATGAAGGCAGGGCCCCCTGGCGCCTCCCAAGGAAGATCTTTCTGGAGCTAGAGTCTCAGGGAAGGGCCTTCAGGGAAAACGGGGGATTCGTTAGGGAGGCTGTTTAATGTTACTGTCCCTTTGTTGGCAATGACAGTGGTGATAATGATGCTATCTTGTTGCTGTTTGTGTTCCACAGAGGCTGAGAGGAAGAACAAAGATGTGGATTCAACAAGGAAAGCTGGGAAGCAGTGTGAGGGCACATCCTCCTCTCTCCTGAGGGCTCCTGTCCCTGTGTCTTGAAGGGTAAACCCCATGACCTCAGTTAAAGGAAGGAAGAGAGGGTGAAAGGAAAGATGAAAAGAAGGAAAAGGAGAGGAAGTCACCCACTGTCTCATCGTCCCCACACACACCTCCTCCTGGGTCACAACCAGGCCCATGTCGGTTGGTGCACTTACTATTTTGTGTTCCTTTGTCACTTCTATGTTTGTCCTTGTGAAGCATACGTAATTTTTAATGGCCATCCAAGGCACCATTGCGCTGATAGATGTGCCCGGACATGGCCATCCTTCTGGTATTGGACAGACATGAGGCTATTTGCAGAGTCAACCTAGTTGATTTAGTCAAACCAGTAGTGGTTAGTTTTAATCATTATTTCTTTTTTCTACCTTTTAACTATTTCCTTAAGCTACATTCTCAGAAATGGGATTTCTGGGTAAAAATAGATGGATATTTTTATTGCTTTTAAAAGATAGTGGTAGGTCTCTTTGCAAAGATGCTGTGCTAATTTGTAAAACCCAAAATAAATTTCTTATAATTTTTCAAAGATAAGAGTGGGGCAAGGAAAAGTTCACCAGAATATCCCTCCAATGCCTTGAAGGCATTTCCTTTTAGAGTTTCAGGAGGGTTCTCATCAGTAGCTCTGTTTCTGTGAGATCAGGTTGGGGTAGACAGGAGGCTGTGTGGCTATCAGCACTGATAAGGGTCTCTGGGGACTGTTTAAATGCCTACTGTGTAGGGCTCTAGGCCGGGGACCTGGTGAGGGTGACGCTCTGTCTGCAGAGACTCCTCTTCCACCCTCACAAAGCTTGCGCTGAGGTGCAGAGTGACGCATCTGAGGGCACTGCCAACCAGATCAGGCGGCCGTGCTCACACGGTGGTCTCGCGGCGTTCTCTCAAGAAAGTCAAGGCCTGGGTGATTGTGGCCAGGCCCAACTCTGCCCCCAGAGGATATGAGTGCTCAGGCCAACGGCCCAGGCAGGGAGGCTGAGCCCTGAGGGAGCCAGTTGGAGGGTCCAGGCAGCGTTAAAGCCCAGGGAGCGGTAAGAGGGGCAGGGATGTCCCCACCCCCCCTGCCAAAGCCTTTCCCTCTGGCGGCTGGGCCTTCCCAGGGACAGAAGGACCTGCAGCTCAAGGGTGAGGGGCAAGTGTCCCCAGACTGGCTGGGCCACAGACCTGCACGCATGCTCCAGCGGAGGCATTTTTCACAGGACCTGGGAACCCAGGCCCACTGTGTAGGCTACCCCTGAGAGATGCCAGGGCCATGGAAGGGATCTGCCCAGGACGTGAGCATGGGCATGTTTGCTTGGACTGCAGGGTCAGAGGCTCTATGGGGGCAGGAACCCAAGGAGGCCGGAGTCTGAGCACTCAGCACAAACAGACCACCAAACCCCTTCCTGTGTGCGGCAGAGCCCAGCTCACCATACCCCACCCCTGCTGCTGCTGAGCTGGACTTCTTGGGCTTCCGGAGCTGGGGGAGTTCGGGACTCTTTCTCTGATGACAGCCTCAGCCATGAGGTTTCACAAGCTCCTTCGCTATGCCAGTGTCAACATCAACCACAACAGTAGAAGGAATGAAAATAGTGCTGTTACTCAGGACTTCTCATCTGCCAGCTACTTTTCTAAGGGTTTTATAGGGTCTAACTACGTGGGAGGTGTTGCTGCCATTATCCCCGTTTTACACATGTGGACACTAAAGCGCAAGAGAGGTCAAGAAACTTGCTCCAGGTCATACACCCAGTAAGTAGGGGAACTGGAATCATACTGAGGCTGCCTGACTCTGGAGTCACTGAGTTTCCTCACTCCCCTGACCAGCTCTTGTGTCTTACCAGACAACAAATGCTCACACACCTACGGTCCCATAGAAAGTGCCAGCAACGGCGTCTGCGGGCAGAGCTGCGGCTGGCTGCATCCAGCGCCTGGCTTTCCAGCCAGGAAACTTTAGCTGATTACCCAGTTTGTCTTACCCAATCACTTTGTCTGCAAAACAGGGGTATAATCCCCACTTCACTGCTCCAGGGGGAGGAAGGGCTGTGAGAATTAAATGAGATCACATCTCCGAATGTGTGCAGCACCTTGATAGACACCTAGGAAATGTGGGCTCCTGGGCCAAGTTCTCTTCCTCTTAATATGTTCTCCAAAGGTCCCCTAACTGTTCTGGGTGCACTGGCAGAGGCGGAAGAGCAGTTACAGAGCAGTGATGAGTCTATGCATACCGCCACACGAAGCTCTAAGAAGAAGCAAATGTATACAATGTAAGACTCCACCTCACAAGGCCACACTCTGCAGATGGCCTCCAAGAAGCTGTGAACCTGGGAGAAAATCACGCTTTCTCAACACTTTGCTGACAACTGGAAGGATCTGTGGTTTACCTGCCTAATGTCCTGCTCTCAGTGACGTCCTTCTATTGAGTGGCCCTTGGGGACTTGCTAATCTGTGAGCCCGGGGCACGTGCCCCCTTCAGTTATTAGATTCTCCTTCCAACTTCACCTCTGAATCCCTGAAAGGCCCATCTGGGAACTTATTCATCTTCTTGACCTCCTTGTTCTATGGGAAATTCTATTAGCCAAAGCAAGTGTGTGTGTGTGTGTGTGTGTGTGTGTGTGTGTGTGTGTGTGTGTG
>ML660247.1:3177699-3224910 GCA_007570785.1 Antilocapra americana
GTGTGTGTGTGTGTGTGTGTGTGTGTGTGTGTGTGTGTGTGTGTGTGCGTGCGTGTGCGTGCGTGCGTGTGCGTGTGTGTGCGTGCGTGCGCGCGCGTGCGTGCGTGTGTGCGCGCGCACGCTCAGTCATTAAGTCATGTCTGACTCTAAAGACGGAGATATTTACTAATACTATAAACACATAATGCTGATTTAGATTTCAGTTTTATCTTGTGACTCCATTTAAATAGATTGGGAGAAAGAATGAACATAGTAACTGCTGGCACAGTTCCTGCCATTAGTAACTGAGAAAATGAGTACTTTAGAAAGGCACTTGGATACTTACTTCCAAACCAGCCCTCTGTCAGTAAGGAAGAAAGGAGGGGTGGACACTGAGCATGCAGTAACTGCGCACAGTCTGCCTCTTTGCTGTCCAGCACTCATTCCACCCTTCCCCAGCCCCCCACAGGAAATGTCCCTGTCTCCCATGGCAGAGAGCCAAAGTTTCACATCTCTACAGGAGACCAGCTTCTCCATTAGGCTCACTGCAAAAGTGCTACGACCTTCAACCTACAAGACAAGTTCTCTGCTCCAGCATGGCAGCTTTCACATGCAGCAAATGTCCTGCCCGGTGAGGACACTCTGCTCCTTGGGTGGCCACCTGGCACCCTGCCTTGCTTCTGGGAGTGTCCACTGTACTCACTGCCTGCGGTGGACTTGGTTCTGCCCGCCACAGGGCTCATCCCTGTCCACTGCTCTCATGGCTACACATGAGGCAGGCTGTCAGAGGCATGCCATCCCTGGGGCCACACAGTTTCTGGGGGGAGGGCATTTGGGGTCCTGAGGGCCAGGGATTGCTGCTCAGTTCACTTCAGTCGTTCAGTCGTGTCCAACTCTTTGTGACCCCATGGACTGTAGCACGCCAGGCTTCCCTGTCCATCACCAACTCCCAGAGCTTACTCAAACTCATGTCCGTAGAGTTTCTGATGCCATCCAACCATCTCATCCTGTCATCCCCTTCTCCTCCCACCTTCAATCTTTCCCAGCATCAGGGTCTTTTCAAATGAGTCAGTTTGTCACATCAGGTGGCCAAAGTATTGGAGTTTCAGCTTCACTATCAGTCCTTCCAATGAATATTCAGGACTGATTTCCTTTAGGATGGACTGGTTGGATCTCCTTGCAGTCCAAGGGACTCTCAAGAGTCTTCTCCAACACCACAGTTAAAAAGCATCAATTCTTCAATGCTGAGCTTTCTTTATGGTCCAACTCTCACATTCATACACGACTAATGGAAAAACCATAGCTTTGACTAGACAGACCTTTGTTGGCAAAGTATGTCTCTGCTTTTTAATATGCTGCCTAGATTGGTCATAACTTTCCTTCCAAGGAGTAATCATCTTTTAATTTCATGGCTGCAATCACCATCCGCAGTGATTTTGGAGCCCCCAAAAATAAAGTATGTCACTGTTTCCTTTGTTTCCCCATCTATTTGCCATGAAGTGATGGGACTGGATGCCATGATCTTAGTTTTCCGAATGTTGAGTTTTAAGCCAACTTCTTCACTCTTCTCTTTCACCTTCATCAAAAGGCTGTTTAGTCCTTCTTTGCTTCCTGCCGTAAGGGTGGTGTCATCTGCATATCTGAGGTTATTGATACTTCTCCCAGCAATCTTGATTCCTGCTTGTGCTTCATCCAGCCCGGCATTTTGCATGATGTACTCTGCATAGAGATTAAATAAGCAGGGGACAACATACAACCTTGACGTACTCCTTTCCCAATTTGGAACCAGACTATTGTTCCGTGTCCAGTTCTAACTGTTGCTTCTTGACCTGCATACTGATTTCTCAAGAGGCAGGTAAAGTGGTCTGGTATTCCCATCTCTTGAAGAATTTTCCACAGTTTGTTGTGATACACACAGTCAAAGGCTTTAGCGTACTCAATAAAGCAGAAATAGATGTTTTTCTGGAACTCTCTTGCTTTTTTGATGATCCAGCAGATGTTGGCAATTTGATCTCTGGTTCCTCTGACTTTTCTAAATCCAGCTTAACATCTGGAAGCTCATGGTTCACCTACTTTTAAAGCCTGGCTTGGAGAATTTTGAGCATTACTTTGCTAGCATGTGAGATGAGTGCAAATGTGTGGTAGTTTGAACATTCTTTGGCATTGCCTTTCTTTGGGATTGGAATGAAAACTGATCTTTTCCAGTCCTGTGGCCACTGCTGAGTTTTCCAAATTTGCTGTCATATTGAATACAGAACTTTCACAGCATCATCTTAGTATTTGAAATAGCTCAACTGGAATTCCATCACCTCCACTTGCTTTGTTCATAATGATGCTTCCTAAGGCCCACTTGACTTCGCACTCCAGGATGTTTGGCTCTAGGTGGGTGATCATACCATCGTGGTTATCTGGGTCATGAAGATCTTTTTTGTACAGTTCTTCTGTGTATTCTTGCTACCTCTTCTTAATATCTTATGCTTCTGTTAGGTCCATACCATTTCTGTCCTTCATTGTGCCCGTCTTTGTATGAAATGTTCCCTTGGTATCTCTGATTTTCTTGAAGAGATCTCTAATCTTTCCTATTCCATTGTTTTCTTCTATTTCTTTACACTGATCACTGAGGAAGACTTTCTTATCCCTTCAAAAGGGATTGCTGTTACCCATTGAATTATTTCAGGTAATAATTTCTCTCAAAAACCTGGTTGGCCTTTGGTACTTTGTTGAGGGTGAAGGGAGGTCATTCTGTTAGAAAGGAACCATAGTCAAAGATCTACCCTAGCCTAAGTCTTATACAATAATTCCAATGATTTACCTACTTGGCATCTGTGTTTTGCTCTTACCCTAACTGAATTGTTACTACATTCAAAACAGTAGACTCACGGGAGATGCCCCTTCATATGCTCTTTTCTGGGGGTCTCTCTGTTAGACGAAATTCTTAAGAGAAGGTTCTAGAGAAAGACCTTGTGTCCCAATTTTATCTCCTGCTATGGCTGTTGTTTACAGGCAATAATTTCAGTCTAATATAAAGAAACTGTGTGTGTGTGTGTGTGTGTGTGTGTGTAAAATCCTGTAAGACTCTTCTGGAACTTTCACTCCATCGAGCCTGCAGGCCACTGAGAGAGGGAGCTTTTCTGATTGCCACATCCCCTCCTATCCCTGCCTGACATCTGGCTCTTTCTGATCTCAGTTCATTCCTCTATTATAGAACATTGCCTAAAGTAGCCAACAACACCCCTGTTCTGGACTTTTCCTAACATCTCCCCAAGTCGACAGCCTCACTGAGTGTATAGTCTGTGCCCCACTATTTGGCCAAATGTTTTGCTACGGCGTGACAAGGATCCCTAGCATTCTGTCCCAGACAGTAGGGTTCTTGCTGTCTGCCCCTTCCTCCTCCCTCAGCCCATTCCCGCAGTGCTCCACTGCCATCTGCCAGATTTTGGTTCAGTTAGGAGTGCACTTGGTTGCAAGAAAACCTGAATAGTGGGGAGGGACGTATTGGTCTCACACAACAGGAAGTCTGAGGCAGTCCCGGCTGGTCCATCATCCAGGGGTATCAGGGCGCTCGGGCTCGTCCTTGTTTCCTGTTCTGCTCCTTTTTGTATTTTTCTATCCGACTAAATTAGGAACAGTTCTTCATTTTTGCAACAGAAGCTGTGTCAAGATGGTTAAGCAAAAGAGGAGTTTATTAAAAGGAATTTTGGGGAAGGCTGAAGTAACAGGCTGGAGAGGAAAGCACTGCCCTTGGCCCATGGAGCACCAGACGTTACAGGGGGCCCGTTACCGGGAGCCTGACCTCACTGCCGTCGCACGGCTGCCACCAGCAGTGTCGTCCAGTGCCTGGAGCCTGGCCGCTCCCACCCTCTGAAGCCTCCCTGGGGACTGACGCCTGCGGCCGAATAGGACGGGGGCGGGTCACACACTTAGGCCCTCCCTGCGGAGGAGGCGGGGAAGGGATGTTGAGGTCTCGTGAGGGTCAGTCTGACTGGAGAGGCCTAGGTCACATGCCCCAGCCCCGGGTCCCCTGGGTGCAAAGGAGCCTGGAGGAGAGTTTTTCTATTCTACTCAGGGCACAGGTGCGAACGGCGCCCAAGCAGAGCCAGGGTGTCTCAAGGCGTGGGGCAGCGCGAACGCAGCAGGTATAACTCCGCCTCCTGCCTCCTCTTCCTCGTGTCTGCTTTGCTGCGCACCGCGGCCTCCCGCCCCACAGCCTCAAGGGACCTGCTCTGGTCAGTCTCGGTGGCCTCCCAGACATCCCCGGGCACGTCTTGGTGCTCACCTAACTTTTCAGCAGATGATACCTTGAGCTGCTTCCTCTTAAAGCACTTCTCTTGCTTTCCACAGCCCAAGTTTCTCCCAGATTTTCTCTTCCTCCTCTGACACTTCTCTGTCTCCTCGGCTTCTAAGTCTGAGGCTCCCTGCTCCACTTGGGCGATTTCATCCATATGTTGATGACCTCACATTCCTATCTCTAGTTCAGATCTCTCCTCGGAGCTCCTGAAGCCCTTAAATCACTTGTATTTGGCTGTTCCACAGCATCTCAAACGTCATAGGTCTCACACAGGACTCCTGATTTCCCATACTGATACATCTAACCTCAACCAGTTTACTCCTCCGAGCATCTGGTGGCCTCATTTTAAAGCCAGGAGTTCATGAGGCTCTTTTTTTCCTTCCAATCTCAAATCCAACCTAGCAGCAAGTGACACCAGGTTCTAGATCCAAGGTATATTTTGAATTCTCTCCACTTTTCTCTGTCTGACATCACTCTCTTTCAAGTAGTCATCAGTTTTTACTTGGATTGCTTTTTAAATTTCTTTTAATGCACTTTAAATCTCTTTTTTAAAATATTAATTTATCTTAATTGGAGAATAATTACAATATTGTGATGGTTTTTGCCATATAACATGAATTGGACATAGGTATACATGTGTCCCCCATCCTGAGCCCCCTCCCACCTCCCTCCCCACGCCATCCCTCTGGGTTGTTCCAGACCACCAACGCTGGGTGCGCTGCTTCATGCATTGAACTCACACTGGTCATCTCTTTCATGTTTGGTAATATACATGTGTCAGTGCTGTCCTTTCTAATCATCCCACCCTCACCTTGTCCAACTCAGTCCAAAAGTCTGCCGTTTACATCTGTGTCTCCTTTGCTGCCCTGCATGTAGGATCAGGTTACCATCTTTCTAAATTCCATATATATGCATTAATATACAGTATTTGTCTTTCTCATTCTGACTTATTTCACTCTGTATAATAGGCTCCAGCTTCATCCACTTCATTAGAACTGACTCAAATGCATTACACTTTATAGCTGAGTAATATTCCACTGTGTATATGTACCATGACTTCGTTATCTATTCATCTGCTGATGGACATCTAGGTTGCTTCCATGTCCTAGCTGTTGTAAATAGTGCTGCGAAGAACATTGGGGTACACGTGTCTCTTTCAATTCTGGTTTCCTCTGTGTGTATGCCCAGCAGTGGGATTGCTGGGTTGTGTAGCAGGTCTATTTCCAGTTTTGTAAGGAATCTCCATTTTGTTTTCCATAGCCACTGTACTAGTTTGCATTCCCACCAACAGTGTAAGAGTGTTCCCTTCTCTCCACACCCACTCCAACGTTTATTGTTTGTAGCCTTTTAGTCTGTTCTCCCTGCAGCAACAGAAGAGTAGTATTTCTCAAGCATAAATATGAGCACATGACTCCTCTGGGGAAATTTCTAGTAGCTTTTCATTTAACTAAGAATAAAATTCTACACCGAGGAAACCAGAATTGAAAGAGCCACGTGTACCCCAATGTTCATCGCTGCATTGTTTACAATAGCTAAGACATGGAAACAACCTAGATGCCCATCAACTGACGAATGGATAAGAAAGCTGTGGTACATATACACAATGGAATATTACTCAGCATTAAAAAAAAATTCATTTGAAGCAATTCTACTCAGATGGACGAAACTGGAGCCCATTATCCAGAGTGAAGTAAGCCAGAAGCAAAAACAACAATACAGTATATTAACGCATATATATGGAATTTAGAAAGACGGTAACGAGAACCCAGCATGCGAGACAGCAAAAGGAACACAGACGTATAGAATAGACTTGTGGACTCTGTGGATGAGGGAAAGGGTGGAATGATATGGGAGAATGGCATTGAAACATGTTAATTACCATATGTCTAATCAATCGCCAGCCCAGGATTGATGCTCAGGGCTGGTGCAACGAGATTTCCCGGGGGGAGGGAGGAGGGAGGGGGGTTCTGGAGGGGGAGCATATGTAAACCCATGGTGATATCATGTCATTGTATGGCAGAACCAATAATTAAAAAAAAATTAAAAATAAAAAAAATTTAAAAAAAAGAATAAAATTCATGCTCTCTATTATGGTGTATGTGGTCCACATCATTCTGTCCCTATCTCCCTGACTGTGCTCCAGTCTTTCAGGTGACTGAGCACGGTAACATTTTTCCTGCCCCAGGACATTTGCATATATTATTCCCTGTCTGTAATGTTTTCCCTTGAATTTTCCCCATGACTAGCTCATTCATCACCTAATGTTATTATTATCTCAGTCCGTTGTTTATTTCTTCACAACACTTTAACATTTGTAATCATTTTATTTGATTATTTCCTTATCTGCTCCTCAACTTGAATTCCATTCAGTTCAGTTCAGTTGCTCAGTCATGTCTGACTCTTTGTGACCCCATGAATCGCAGCATGCCAGGCCTCCCTGTCCATCACCAACTCCCGGAGTCCACCCAAACCCATGTCCATCAAGTCGGTGATGCCATCCAGCCATCTCATCCTCTGTTGTCCCCTTCTCCTCCTGCCCCCAATCCTTCCCAGCATTAGGGTCTTTTCCAATGAGTCAACTCTTCTCATGAGGTGGCCAAAATTTTGGAGTTTCAGCTTTAACGTCAGTCCTTCCAAGGAACACCCAGGACTGATCTCCTTTAGGATGCACTGGTTGGATCTTCTTGCAGTCCATGGGACTCTCAAGAGTCTTCTCCAACACTACAGTTCAAAAGCATCAATTCTTCACCACTCAGCTTTCTTCACTGTCCAACTCTCACATCCATACATGACTACTGGAAAAACGATAGCCTTGACTAGATGGACCTTTGTTGGCAAAGTAATGTCTCTGCTTTTCAATATGCTGTCTAGGTTGGTCATAAATTTCCTTCCAAGGAGTAAGCGTCTTTTAATTACATGGCTGCAATCACCATCTACAGTGATGTTGGAGCCCCCCAAAATAAAGTCTGCCACTGTTTCCCCATCTATTTGCCATGAAGTGATGGGACTGGATGCCATGATCTTAGTTTTATGAATGTTGCACCAGTTTTTTCCCTCTCTTCTTTCACTTTCAGCAAGAGGCTTTTTAGTTCCTCTTCACTTTCTGCCATAAGGATGGTGTCATCTGCATATCTGAGGTTATTGATATTTCTCCCAGAAATCTTGATTCCAGCTTGTGCTTCTTCCAGCCCAGCGTTTCTCATGATGTACTCTGCATATAAGTTGAATAAGCAGGTGATAATATACAACCTTGACGTACTCATTTTCCTATTTAGAACCAGTCTGTTGTTCCATGTCCAGTTCTAACTATTGCTTCCTGACCTGCATACAGGTTTCTCAAGAGACAAGTCAGATGGTCTGGTATTCCCATCTCTTGAAGAATTTTCCAGTTTATTGTGATCCACACAGTTAAAAGCTTTGGCATAAACAATAAAGCAGAAAGACATGTTTTTCTGGAACTCTCTTGCTTTTTCAGTGATCCAGCGGATGTTGGCAATTTGATCTCTAGCTTCTCTGCCTTTTCTAAAACCAGCTAGAACATCTGGAATTTCACAGTTCACATATTGCTGAAGGCTGGCTTGGAGAATTTTGAGCATTAATTTACTAGTGTGTGAGATGAGTGCAATTGTGTGGTAGTTTGAGCATTCTTTGGCATTGCCTTTCTTTAGGATTGGAATGAAAACAGACCTTTTCCAGTTCTGTGGCCATTGCTGAGTTTTCCAAATTTGCTGGCATATTGAGTGCAGCACTTTCACAGCATCATCCTTCAGGATTTGAAATAGCTCAACTGGAATTCCATCATCTCCACTAGCTTTGTTCATAGTGATGCTTTCTAAGGCCCACTTAACTTCACACTCCAGGATGTCTGGCTCTAAGTGAGTGATCACACCATCATGATTATCTGGGTCATGAAGATCTTTTTTGTACAGTTCTTCTGTGTTTTCTTGCCACCACTTCTTAATACCTTCTGCTTATGTTAGGTCCATACCATTTCTGTCCTTTATTGAGCCCATCTTTGCGTGAAATATTCCCTTGGAGTCTCTAATTTTCTTGAAGAGATCTCTAGTCTTTCCCATTCCGTCACTTTCCTCTATTTCTTTGCCCTGATTGCTAAGGGAGGCTTTCTTATCTCTCCTTGCTATTCTTTGGAACTCTGCATTCAAATGGGAATATCTTTCCTTTTCTCCTTTGCTTTTCACTTCTTTTCTTCTCACAGCTATTTGTAAGGCCTCCTCAGACAGCCATTTTGCTTTTTTGCATTTCTTTTCCAGGGGATGGTCTTCATCCCTGTCCCCTGTACAGTGTCATGAACCTCCTTCCATAGTTCATCACACACTCTATCTATCAGACCTAGTCCCTTAAATCTATTTCTCACTTCCACTGTATTATCATTAGGGATTTGATTTAGGTCATACCTGAATGGTCTAGTGGGTTTCCCTACTGTCTTCAATTTACGTCTGAATTTGGCAATAAGGAGTCCATGATCTGAGCCACAGTCAGCTCCCGGTCTTGTTTTTGCTGACTATATAGAGCTTCTCCATCTTTGGCTGCAAAAAATATAATCAGTCTGATTTTAGTGTTGACCATCTGGTGATGTCCATGTGTAGAGTCTTCTCTTGTGTTGTTTGAATAGGGTGTTTGCTATGACCAGTGCATTCTCTTGGCAAAACTCTATTAGCCTTTGCCCTGCTTCATTCTGTACTTCAAGGCCAAATTTACCTGTTACTCCAGGTGTTTCCTGACTTCCTACTTTTGCATTCCAGTCCCCTATAATGAAAAAGACATCTTTTTTGGGTGTTAGTTCTAAAAGGTCTTGTAGGTCTTCATAGAACCATTCAACTTTAGCTTTTTCAGTGTTACTGATTGGGGCATAGGCTTAGATTACCGTGATATTAAATGGTTTGCCTTGGAAACCAACAGAGATCATTCTGTCATTTTTGAGATTGCATCCAAGTACTGCATTTTGGACTCTTGTTGACTATGATGGCTACTCCATTTCTTCTAAGGGATTCCTGTCCACAGTAGTAGATATAATGGTCATCTGAGTTAAATTCACCCATTCCAGTCCATCTCAGTTCGCTGATTCCTAGAATGTTGACGTTCACTCTTGCCATCTCCTGTTTGACCACCTCCGATCTTGATTCATGGACCTAACATTCCAGGTTTCTATGCAATATTGCTCTTTAAAGCATTGGACCTTGTGTCTATTGCCAGTCACATCCGCAACTGGGTATTGCTTTTGCTTTGGCTCCATCCCTTCATTCTTTCTGGAGTTATTTCTCCCTTGATCTCCAGTAGCATATTGGGCACTTACCGACCTGGGGAGCTCATTGTTCAGAGTCTTATCTTTTTGCCTTTTCATACTGTTCATGGGGTTCTCAAGGCAAGAATACTGAAGTGGTTTGCCATTCCCTCTCCAGTGGACCACATTCTGTTAGACCTCTCCACCATGACCCGTCTGTCTTGGGTGGCCCCACATGGCATGGTTTAGTTTCATTGAGTTAGACAAGGCTGTGGTCCATGTGATCAGATTGGCTAGTTGTCTGTGATTATGGTTTCAGTGCGTCTGCCCTCTGATGCCCTCTTGCAACACCTACCGTCTTACTTGGGTTTCACTTACCTTGGATGAGGGGTATCTCCTCACGGCCCCGCCTCCTGACCTTGAACGTGGAGTAGCTCCTCTCACCCTCCTGCACCCGCGCAGCTTCCGCTCCTTGGAACTTTGTCTATAAGTTCCAATGAAAACTGCCCTTGTTAATAGGTCTTCTGTGTTGAGACGCCTCAGCAGTGGTACCTCTGGTCTTGCTGCAGGAAGACTGTTTGCTTCTTCACCTAGAAAACCAAGTCCATAAAGTAAGGGACTACCCTTACTTTACATTCACTAACTAGCAGAGACCCTGAGGGATAATCATTAAATAGAAAAGTGTTGTTTGAATGAATGAATGTTATATGTTTTTCTCTCAAACATACCCCAACGCCTGTTGCTTTAGAAATCTTTATTGCTTCATCTCACTTGAGCACCTGGGCGAATGTTGCCTGTAGAGTATGTTTCTGTAGAGGGGAAATAGCTTTGTAAACCCAGGACCTACTCAGTTCTCAAGCTGCATTTACAACTAATTGATCTGATCTTGAACTTTTTCATAACCAGCAATGTAAAGCAGGCAATCTGCACTCTGTCAGGTGTGCAAAGCCCCGTTGACCACCTGCCATGAATCCAGGCTCTGTGGCTGTTTGCATGCTTATAAAAGGCAGTTCCCAGTTCCCTGGAGGACACAGACCTCCTGGCTGGCATGTTGACATGTGTGATGAAAATTCTCCAAGGACTCAGTTAAAGTGTGTGGGGGAGCAGATTCCCCAGGCAGGTCAAGGTGTTTTGGCCTGTTGCCCTTTTCCACTGAGTACAAGCCTGAGCTCATGCACAGGATGGTTTTGTTCAAGCTTGTGAAGTTACAGAAATCATCCTGTGTGCCTGAAGTCTCTAGTTTATAGCATTAGAGTTTGTGAGAGTGGAAAGGGAGCCCTCTATTCCTTGTAACCACGTGTAGTATTTATTATGCGCCAGCTGTGTGCCAGCCCCGAACTAGGCCTTTATTCACATTGTCTTCAATCCTCATATAACTGTGCAAGATGAATGGGTCTGTGGGTTGTAGACAGGGCTTCCAAAACTCTAAGCAGCCCCGCAGCTCCAGAATGGAAGAGCTGGGACCATGGCCAGGCCTTGAGAGCACATTTTCCAACTCCTCTGAAGAGAAGCCAGAGTTGCAAAGGCAGCTTGGACTAAGATCCTCTGCAGGTAAAGTTACCTTGGGGGTTCCTGGGTCTGTTCCTTTTGTAGGAGCAGAGACTTGGCAGGCTAGGAATGTCCAGCCACAGGGTGGACAGGTCAGGGTGACCTGGACCGCATCCTGGCTGAGTGGCCTAGCCAGAACAGCTCTCAACCTCCATGAGCCTCCCCGAGGTGTTTGGGCAGGTCGCAGCAAGTGGGCTGCCAGCCTTAGCCTACCTTGGGAAGCACGAACTCCTTACAGGAGGAGGAAGCTTAGACGGCTCCTCAGCATTTAGTCCGAATTTACCATTAACTCTGTCTCCAGTGGATACTCCCCGCGTGTCTCTCAGCACGTTTACCACACCACTGGGCTGACTGGTGTTAGTGCTGCTGCTGTTGTTGACGTTTTTATTACTCTACTAGCTGTTTGCATACTGAGGTGGGAGATTGTGGCTCATTTGTTTTGTACCCACAATACCTGGAAAGCAGGAGTGTGGGACGGGTGGTTGGATGGATAGGTGGATGAGTGGGTGGATGGATAGGGATGGGTGATGGGTGAGTGGGTGGATAAGAGAGTTGAGGGAGGAGTTTCGCCTCCATTTGCCCAGTCATCTACCACATGGGCTGGCAGCAGCCCATTCCGCCTTGCCCTAACCTCCTTGTCTTCCCCCTTATCCCTGTTGGTCTCTCTTCCCATACTGACAGCACTTGACTTGGCTGGCTTTGGGCCCTGGCATCAGGCAGAGCATCCATCCCATTGGTTGGTGTGATGGGACCAGTATGTGGCACTGGTCACCGCAGTGAAGTGGGGACTGTGATGAGGAAAGAAGCAGGAGCACCAAAGGGGGCCCATGAGTGGAAGCTTAAGGACTGTAGACCTTCATACCTCTGAGCAGTGCTTCCAGCAGCACTTCCTTCCATGATGGAATTTTCCATGTCTGTGCTGTCCAGCATGGTGGGCACTAGCTCCATGTGGCTGTCAAACAGTTGTTTAGTTGCTAAGTCATGTCCAGCTCTTTGTGACCCCATGGGCTGCAGCATGCCAGGCCTCCCTGTGTTTCACTGTCTCCCAGAGTTTTCTCAGACTCATGTCCATTGAGTCAGTGATGCCATACAACCATCTCATCCTCTGTCTCCCCCTTCTCCTCCTGCCCTCAGTATTTCCCATCATCAGGGTCTTTTCCAATGAATCGGTGCTTCACATCAGGTTGGAAGTATGCTTCACAAAGTATTGGAACTTAAGCTTCAGCATCAGTCCTTCCAATGAATATTCAGGGTTGATTTCCTTCAGGATTGACTGGTTTGATCTCCTTGTGGTCCAAGGGACTCTCAAGAGTCTTCTCCAACATCACAGTTCGAAAATATCAATTCTTCGGCATTCACCTTCTTTATCAAACACTTAAAATGTTAAAATGTTAGTGCAACAGAGAAGCTGACTTTTAAAATATTTTATTTTTTATTTATTTTTGTTGAGGTATAATTGACATATAACACTGTTAATTTGGGGTGTACAAGGTAATGATTCAATATTTGTATATGTTGTTAAACGATCACCACAATAAGTATAGTTAACATCCTTTACCACAGACAGTTACAAATTTTGTTTTCCTATGATAGCTTCTAAATTCTCTTCTCTTAGTGACTTTCAAATATACAGCACAGTATTATGAACTATAGTCACCGTGTTATACATTACATCCCCAGGACTTATTTTATACCTGGGTGTTTATAATTTTTGACCACCTTCACCCTTTTTGCACACACCCAATCCCCTCCCCTCTTGCAAGCACCAATCTGTTCTCTATATCTATGAGCCTAATATTTTGTTTTTTAGATTCCACATATAAGTAAGTTCATATGATACTTGTTTTTGCCTGACTCATTTCACTTAGTATACTGCCCTGAAGTTCCTTCCATACTGTTGCAAATGACAAGATTTCCTTTTTTTTTCTGAATAATATCCACTGTATATATACACCATTTTTCTAAAAATACACTCCTCCATCAATGGACATTATAATGCTTAAGTGAATGGTGGATGCAGATAATTTTTCAATTTAATACACACACACATACACATACGTACTCACAAGTGGGATTGTTGGAACATTTGGTAGTTCTATTTTTAATTTTTTGAGGAGCCTCTGCAGTGTTTTCCACAGAGGCTGCATCAGCTCACATGCCCACTTACAGTTGTACAGGAGTCCCTTTTCTCCACCCCTATCATCAGTTGTTACCTCATTTTTGATGATAGCTATTCTCATAAGTGTGAGATGATATGTTATTGGGGTTCTGATTTGCATTTCCTTGATGATTGGTGATGTTAAGTACTAAATATTACTTAATTTTAATTAATTTAAAATTATCTTTCAACAGCCAGAGATGAGTAGTTGCTGACTTTCTGGAGCACGTGGCTCTGGAGGACTGGGCCAGCTCTTACTTGCTCTGACCAATAGGCAGAAGAGCTATGAGACAGTGAATGGGAAATAGCTTGAAGAAGGTCTGCGGGACCTTTGCCCTCTTCCCTTCCTCCACCCTGCTGCTTAAAGCAGGGATATTAAGGCTAAAGCTTCATCTCTAGTCCTGAGGACCAGAAACACCCAAGACTCAGTGGAGGGGAAAGCTGGAGGTGGCCTGGGCACCACGCTTAAGCATAACTGTCTCACCTGCTCACAGACTCTGGCAGGAGAGGTCTACCTCTCTGTCCTCTCCCATTTCAGGCGACTGGTGCTTGAGCAGTCCTGGCCAGGGCTCAGGGCACCCTCCACCCACTCTCCATCTCCTCCATTGGAGCCCTGGCTCTGCAAGCATCCTTCCTTAGCCCGCGGTCTATGGTCTAACCCTTGTCCTCCAGGCCTTTGAGGACCAAATCAAAACCACAGCTTTCTCTTTAGAAAGGCCTGGCTCTTGCAATATGACGCCTCAGCTCCTACCATACTTTTCTTCCCTGAGTCTTGGCAACCTGCGTTGGAAGCCAAAGGCCTGAGTGTTTGTGCTCTGTTCCCCAATGGGTGACCCCACCCTGAGGACCACCCATCTAAAATAACACCCTGCCTGAATGGACTAAGTGATGTGGTAGCAAAAAGTTAAAAAAAAAAAAAAAAACCAAACAGAAATACTTCAGTATACTGAAGTACTATCCTGCCACATAACTCTCCTTGAATTGAAAACAGCTGCTGCCCATATTCTGTTAATATGGTCAGAAACTTCTTGGCCAAAACACGTTTGGATCCCATGGGGGACAGGTGGGAAAGGCAGAGGGAGCCGTGGAGTGAGCCCAGCTCAGAGGCCGTTCTGGGCTGGCTTGATGCCTTCACTCCTTGCCTGTCAACCCTATCAAACAAAGAATAACATTTTCACTTGTCTCTTGTTGGGCCCTGGAAGCTGTGGGGGTTGCAAGGGAAAAGGAAACATATGAATTTCTTCATTGAGTGCAATGTATCGTGGCTATGAAAGCAGGGGTTCTACATCTAGATGCAGGAGGCCCCCAGAGGTCTTGGAGTACACAGTGATGTATTTTTTCCCCTAGAGTAGTGGGTGTGCAAGGCACTGGGGCTGCCAGATTGTGACACATATTGGTGAGGTAGGGCCCAGACCTAGACGGTCCCCGGAGTCTGTGTAAGTCCTCCATTCGGTGGGGCCCCTCCCTCCAACCTCAGGGCCCAGGCACCTCAGGGCTATGTCTGTTAGTGGCGTCTGTCTTGGGAACACCTGAGCCCTTAAAGTGCCTTCTTCAGGGAGCTTGTTCTTAAATTAGAGATCTAAATCTTGACATTTAGGAATGAATGGTGGAATTTTAGGCATCCCTACTGGGTGGGCAGCTCTATTTCTGTGTCTGGGCTCTTCCATTGCCCTTGAAGTTAATTAATCACCATCTGGGCTTAAGGCCCTGACCACAGGGGTGAGATCAAGAATATTAAAAAGATGCTGACAAGGCCTCTCTCAGGCAAACCAAGGGCTGTAGGACATACACAGACAGCTGACCTACCTGGAAACCCCTCTTGCAGCAAACAGCCTGAGCAGAGAACTGGGAGTCTTGGAATTCAGCCTCCATTCCATCTCAGGTGCCCAGGGGACCTGGCTGATCCTCAGCCCCTCACTGGTGTCAGAGGATCTTTCTGCTACACAGTGTAGGGGATCACCTCTATAGCACTGAACACCCTGAGAGCCAGATCTTGGGGTTTTCTTTTTCTTTTTTGTTTACTTTTTTACTGAAGGATGATTGCTTTAAAGAATTCTGCTGTTTTCTGTCAAACCTCAACATGACTCAGCCATAGGTGTACATATACCCTCTCCCTTTTGGACCTCCCTCCCATCTCCCTCCACATCCCATCCCTCTAGGCTGGTACAGAGTCCCTGATTGAGTTTCCAGAGACATGCAGCAAATTCCTGTTGGCAGTCTATTTTACACATGGTAATGTAAGTTTCCATGTTACTCTTTCCATGCATCTCACCCTCTCCTCCCCTCTCCCTATGTCCATAAGTCTGTTCTCTATGTCTGTTTCTCCACTGCTGCCCTGTAAATAACTTCTTCAGTATCATTCTTCTAGATTCTGTATATGTGTGTTAGAATATAATATTTTTCTTTCTCTTTCTGGCTCACTTCACTCTGTATAATAGGTTCTAGGTTCATCCATCTCATCAGAACTGACTCAAATGTGTTCCTTCTTATGGCTCAGTAATATTCCATTGTGTATATGTACCACAATTTCTTTATCCATTCATCTGCTGATGGACATAAGTTTCTTCCATGTTCTAGCTATTGTAAATAGTGCTGCAATGAACAGTGGGATGCATGTGTCTTTTTCAATCCAGTTTCCTCAGGGTATATGCCTAGGAATGGGATTGTTGGGTCATATGGTGGTTTTATTCCTGGTTTTTTAAGGAATCTCCATACCATCTTCCATAGTGGCTGTATCAATTTACATTCCCACCAACAGTGCAAGAGTGTTCCCTTTTCTCCCCACCCTCTCCAGCATTTGTTGTTGGTAGACTTTTTGATGATGGCTTTTCTGACCAGTGTGAGGTGGGAAAGGCAGAGGGAGCCATGGAGGGAGCCCAGCTCAGAGGTGGGAGCACCTCTGAGGTCTTTCAGGGCCAGCTCCTCAAAGCAGATGTCAGCTTGAGCCAGGCCCCATCCCACTGCCACACACACTCAACCTTATAATTTCTATTTCAATTTCTCATTATGGTTTTGATTTGAAATTCTCTAATAATGAGCCATGTTAAGTATCTTTTCATGTGTTTGCTAGCCATCTATTTGTCTTGAGAGAAATGCCTGTTTAGGTCCTTTGCTAGCATTGAGTTGTATGAGCTGCTTGTGTATTTTGGAAATTAATCCTTTGTCAGTTGTTTCATTTGCTATGATTTTCTCCCATTCTGAGGGTTGTCTTTTCACCTTGATTATAGTTTCCTTTGCCATGTGAAAGCTTTTAAGTTTAATCGGGCCCCACTTGTTCACTTTTGTCATTTCCATGAGTCTAGGAGGTGGGTTATAGAAGTGTTCTGCCTGTGTTTTCCTGTAAGAGTTTTACAGCTACTGGTCTTATATTTAGGTCTTTAATCCATTTTGAGTTTATCTTTGTGTGTGGTGTTAGAAAGTGTTCTAACTTTATTATTTTACATGTAGCTGTCCAGTTTTCTTAGCCTCATTTATTGAAGAGGCTGTCTTTGCCCTATTGTATATTCTTGCCTCTTTTGTCAAAAGTAAGGTACCTATAGGTGCTTGGGTTTATTTCTGGGCGTTTTATCTTGTTCCATTGGTCTATATTTTTGTTTTTGTGCCAGGACCATACTGTCTTGATGGCTGTAGCTTTGTAGTATAATCTGAAGTCAGGAAGATTGATTCCTCCAGCTCTGCTCTTCTTTCTCAAGACTAATTTGGCTATTTGGGGGTCTTTTGTGTTTCCACATGAATTGTGAAATTTTTTATTCTAGTTCTGTGAAAAATTCCATTGGTAATTTGATAGGGATTGCGTTGAATCTGTAGATTGCATTTGGTAGTAGTCATTTTCACAATATTGATTCTTCCAACCCAGGGATATGGAGTATTTCTCCATCTGTTTATGTCATCTTTGATTTCTTTCATCAGTGTCTTTTACTTTTCTGTGTATAGTTCTTTTGTCTCCTTAGGTAAGTTTATTCCTAGATATTTCTTTTTGTTGCAGTGGTGAATGGGATGGATTCCTTAATTTCTCTTCCTAATTTTTCATTGTTAGTATATAGAAATGCAGTTGCTGACTTCTGTGTATTGTGATTTCTGTGTATTGATTTTGTATCCTGAAACCTTACTAAATTCGCTGATTAGCTCTAGCAATTTTCTGATACTATCTTTAGAATTTTCTATGTACAGTATCATGTCATCTGCAGACAGTGAGAGCATTACTTCTTTCCCCATCTGGATTCCTTTGGTTTCTTTTTCTTCTCTGATTGCTGTAGCTAGGACTTCCAGAACTATGTTGAATAATAGTGGTGAAAGTGGACACCCTTGTCTTGTTCCTGATCTTAGGGGAAATGCTTTCCATTTTTCACCATTGAGAATAATGTTTGCTGAACATTATTTGCTTATCATATATGGCCTTTACTATGTTGAGGTAGGTTCCTTCTTTGCCCATTCTTTGAAGACTTTTAATCAAAAATGAGTGCTGAATTTTGTCAAAGGCTTTTTCTGCACCTATTGAGATTAGCATATGGTTTTTATCTTTCAGTTTGTTAATGTGGTGTATCACATTGACTGATTTGCATATATTGAAGAATCCTTGCATTCCTGGAATAAAACCAACTTGATCATGGTGTGAGTTTTTTGATGTGTTGCTGAATTCTGTTTGCTAAAATTCTGTTGAGAATTTTTGCATCTATGTTCATCAAAGATATTGGCCTGTAGTTTTCTTTTTTTGTGTTGTCTTTGTCTGGTTTTGGTATCAGGGTGATGGTGGCCTGGTAGAATGCGTTTGGAAGTATTCCTTCCTCTGCAGTGTTTTGAAAGAGTCTTAGAAGGATAGGCACTAGCTCTTCTCTAAATGTTTGATAGAATTCTCCTGTGAAGTCATCCAGTCCTGGGTTTTTGTTTTTTAGGAGATTTTTGATCACAGCTTCAATTTCAGTGCTTGTAGTTGGGTTGTTCATAATTTCTCTTTCTTCCTGGTTCACTCTTGGAAGATTGAACTTCTCTAAGAACCTGTCCATTTCTTCCAGGTTTTCCATTGTATTGCCATAGAGTCGTTTTCTGCATTGTATTTGCATTTGTATTTCTGCACTGTCTGTTGTAACCTCACCTTTTCATTTCTAATTTTGTTGATTTGATTCTTCTCTCTTTTTTTCTTGATGAGTCTGGATAAAAGTTTGTCAATTTTGTTTATCTTCTCAAAGAACCAGCTTTTAGTTTTATTAATCTTTACTATTGTTTCTTTCATTTCTTTTTCTTAATTTCTGCTCAGATCTTTATGATTTATTTCCTTCTACTAATATTGGGGGTTTTTTGTTCTTCTTTTTCCAGTTGTTTTAGGTGTAAAGTTAGGTTGTCTGTTTGATGTTTTTCTTGTTTCTCGAGGTAGGATTGTATTGCTGTAAACTCCCCTCTTAGGACTTCTTTTGCTGCATCCCACAGGTTTTTAGTTGTCATGTTTTAATTGTCATTTGTTTCTAGAAATTTTTGATTTCCCTTTTGATTTCTTCAGTAACCTGCTGGTTATTTAGAAATATGTTGTTTAATCTCCACGTGTTTGTGTTTCTTACTATTTTTTTCTTGTAATTGATATCTAGTCTCATGGCATTGTGGTTGGAGAAGATGCTTGCTATGATTTCAATTTTCTTAAATTTACTAAGGTTTGATTTGTGACCCAAGATGTGGTCTATCCTGGAGAATGTTCCATATGCACTTGAGAAGAAGGTGTATTCCTCTACATTTGGATGGAATGTCCTTAAGATATAAGTGATATCCATCTCATCTAATGTATCATTTAAGACTTGTGTTTCCTTATTGATTTTCTGTTTTGATGATCTGCCCATTGCTTTGAGTGGGGTATTAAAGTCTCCTACTATTATTGTGTTACTGTCAATTTTTCCTTTGATATCTGTTAGTGCTTCTTTTATGTATTGAGGTGCTCCTATGTTGGGTGCACAGATATTAACAATTGTTATGTCTTCCTTTTGGATTGATCCCCTGATTACTATGTAGTGTTCTTCCTTATCTTTGGTAATCTTGTTTATTTTAAGGTCTATTTTGTCTGACATGATGATTGCTACCCCAACTTTCTTTTGCTTCCCATTTGCATGGAATATATTTTTCCATCCTCTCACTTTCAGTCTATATGTGTCTTTAGGTCTGAAGTGGGTTTCTTGTAGACAGCATATATATGGGTCTCATTTTTTTATCCATTCAGCTAGTCTTCATTTTTTGGTTGGAGCATTTAATCCATTTACATTTAAAGTAATTATTTATATATATGTTCCTATTGCCATTTTCTTAACTGTTTGGGGTTGATTTTGTAGATCTGTTTTCTTCTCTTTTATTTTTTGACCATGTAAGTCTGTTTAACATATGTTGTAAAGCTGTTTTGGTGGTACTGAATTCTCTTAACTTTTACTTGTCTGAAAAGCTTTTTATTTCTCCATCAATTTTGAATGAGATACTTGCTGAGTACAGTAATCTTGGTTGTAAAATTTTCCCTTTCAGTACTTTAAATATATCCTGCTGTTCCCTTCTGGCCTGCAGAGTTTTTGCTGAAAGATCAGCTGTTAAGCATATGGGGTTTCCCTTGTATGTTACTTGTCACTTCTCCCTTGCTGCTTTTAATATTCTTCCTTTGCATTTAGTTTTTATTGGTTTGATTAGTATGTGTCTTGGCATGTTTCCCCTTGGGTTTATCCTGAATGGGACTCTTTGTGCCTCTTGGACTTGACTGGCTATTTCCTTTTCCATGTTGGGGAAATTTTCAACTATAATCTCCAAAATTTTTCTCATACTCCTTCTTCTCCTCTTCTTCTTCTGGAACCCCTATAATTTGAATGTTGGTACATTTGATATGGTCCCACAGGTCTCTGAGACTATCCTCAGTTCTTTTCATTCTTTTTACTTTATTTTGCTCTTCAGAAGTTAGTTCTACTGTTTTTCTTCCAGCTCACTGATCTGTTCTTCTGCTTCAGATATTCTGCTATTGATTCCTTCTAGAGTATTTTTAATTTCAGCAATTGTGTTGTTTGTCTCTGCATGTTTATTCTTTAATTCTTCTAGGTCTTTGTTAATTGATTCTTGCATTTTCTCCATTTTGCTTTCAAGGTTTTTGATCATCTTTACTATCATTATTCTGAATTCTTTTTCAGGTACTTTGTCTATTTCCTCTTCATTTATTTGGACTTCTGTGTTTCTAGCTTGTTCCTTCATTTGTGTAGTATTTCTCTGCCTTGTCATTATTTTTTTTTAAACTTATTGTATTTGAGGTCCCCTTTTCCCTTCTTTCTTCCTTTTGGTTTCTGCCCTCCTAAGGTTGGTTCAGTGGTTAGTGTAAACTTCTTATAGGGTGAGATTTGTGCTGAGTTTTTGTTTGCTTTTCCTCTGATAGGCAAGGCTGAGTGAGGTGGTACTCCTGTCTGCTGATGATTGGGTTTATATTTTTGTTTTGTTTGTTGTTTAGATGAGGTGTCCTGAACAGGGTGCTATTGGTGGTTGGGTGATGCCGGGTCTTATATTCCAGTGGTTTCCTTTGTGTGTTCTCACTGTTTGATACTCCCTAGGGTTAGTTCTCTGGTAGTCTAGGATTTTGGAGTCAGTGCTCCCACTCCAAAGGCTCAGAGCTTGATCTCTGGTCAGAATGAAGATTCCACAAGTGGCTTGTTACAGCAATAAATGAGATTAAAATAGATATCCAAAAATGAACCCCAGACAAATGGCAGTTACAAAATCAGGCAAATAATAATTAAAATACTGAAATATACACATATACATATACATCCATGAGCAAAGTCAAAACAAACCAACAAAAATAAAGTACAATAGATTGACTTGGCAAACAAAGGAAATAAAAAATTATATTTATCACTTAAGAACAAAACTAACTAAAGCACAAACTGGAAAGCAAAACTAAAGCAAGGTGCAATGAAAACAAAAGTAAAAAGTATGTTGAGACTAAAGGAAAGACAGAAGTGAAAGAAAGAGTAGATATGTAAAGTTAAATAGAGGTAGATGAAGAAGATTTATATACATTAAAGATTAACTGCAAGGGGAAAAGAGCAGTATGAAAAGCAACCAAAGGAATAAATATAGAAAAATAGTAGGTTTAAAAAAGTTAAAATTATAAAAAAGAGAAAAGAAAAAAATAGAAGAAGAAAGAAAACAGGAAAGAAAAACAAGGAAAGCTCCACAGAACTGCAAAAGCCCAATGTACATGCAGAGGTTTATGACAACCATAAAAAGTGTGACTGGATATGCACATATACATATACACTCATAAGCAAAATCAAAACAGTCCAACAAAAATAAAGTACAATAGATTGACCCGGTAAACAAAGGAAACCAAAAATTATATCTACCAGAACAAAACTAACTAAAGCACAAACTGGAAAACAAAACTAAAACAAGGTGCCAGTTGAGGAATAAACCAATGAAAACAAAACTAACAAATATGTTGAGAAGAAAGGAAAGAAAGAAAAGAAAGCATAGATATGCAAAGTTAAATAGAGGTAGATAGAGAAGATTTATATATATTAAAGATTAACTGCAAGGGAAAAAGAACAGTAGGAAAAGCAAACAAAGGAATAAATGTAGAAAAAATAAGAATAGGTTTAAAAAATTAAAAATTAAAATTAAAAAAAGAACAAAGAAAAACACTCTCTAGAACTGCAAAAAACCAACATAGAAGCAGAAATTTATAACAACAATTAAAAAATATGACCAAGGAAAAAACAGGAAGAAAAAACACCTCAAAAGCTTACTTAGATTTCATAGTGCCAATAAAATGAACAACTACAACAGAGGAGGGGGGAAAAAAGGAAAAAAATCCAAAAAAAAAAAAATCTATGCAACAAGTCATAACATAAGAATAATAAATGTTTTTCTTGAGTCTCTGCTGTCAGAGTCCTTTCCCTCACTGGGAGTCACAGTCCATCTCATCTCACTGGGATGCCCTCCAAAACTGTGCTGATCTCTGGACCTGCTGTGAGGGCAGCTCAGATTCTAACCTGGTCCTACTCCTGTGTGTTCTTGCCTCCAATGTCCACAGCTATCAGAACTAGTGTGTTTTCTTTTGTGGGAGCTCACAATGACCTTTTATATACTCCATAGACACAGCGTCTGCCTAGTTGATCGTGTGGGTTTAATCTGCAGCTTGTACAGCTGGTGGGAAGGTTTTGGGTCTTCTTCCTTAGCCACATTGCCCCTGGGTTTCAACTGTGGTCTTATTTCCACCTCTACATGTAGGTTGTCCACTGAGGTTTGCTTCTGAGGCTGCCCTGACAGAGTTGGGTTTGCCTCTGTGAGGCCAAGTGTGGAGGCGGTGCAGCTGCTTGGGTCGCAGGGGTTCTGGCAGCACCAGGTACTCAGGGGGTTGGCGGCTAGGGCAGCAGGAAATATAGTGCTCTAGAAGGTTATGGCAACCAGTATTGGCCAATATGCTCCAGTGTTCTTTCCTGGAAAACCCCCCTCCCTGACCGAGAAGCCTGGCTGGCCACAGTCGGCAGGTCACAAAGAGTCAGGCAGGATCGAAATGACCCTGCGTGCATAAACACAGATTTTTTTGGGGTGGCACAGCTGCTTGGCTTGTGGGGACCCGGGTGGTGCCAAGTGTACAGGGACGTGGACTGTCTCCCCTGCAGGAGTTACGGCTGATCAGTCTTTCTTCGAGCCTCTTGTAGCTGGCGATCAGAAGGCCTCTTTGGCTAGTCTTTCTCTGTAGTTCTGCCCATTCGGGCACTAAGAGGGCTCCCTTGCCTGGGGTCCTTCTCTGTTGTTCAGCGTGTCAGGCACATAGAGGGACCCCTTGGCTGGGGTCCTGCTCTGTAGTTCAATGTGTTTGGCATTTGATGGGCCAGCCATTATTCAGCTGCTGATGGATGCTGGCCATGTCGGGAGAGAGGCGATGGTGATGGCTCCACCTCCTACCTGTGACTCAGCAGTACTGCCTTGCTTCCATGGCTGCCTGGCTTTCCTCCACAGGTATTTCCCCCACCATCTCCTCCCTCACATCCCCTCGATCCGTCTCTCCACAGTCAACAGCAGCCCTGGCCCTGGGATTGCTCCATGATCCCTAAGCTCCAGCTCCCAGCCGCTGTGCCTTCCAGGGGACCAGCATCCCTGTCCGGGGTATGTATGGCTGTGGGAAGGACGGTCTGATTCTCATCCCATTTAGGCTGCCACAGATCAACTGTTTCACTCTCAGCCTTAAATGTTTCTCCTCTGACTCAGACAGTTGCCCCGATGTGGGGATCAGACCCCTGCTTCAGTTCCCCCGCCCGCCGAGGGCAGGTCCATACCTACTAACACTCCTGTTTTCCCCCCTTGTTCCTTCATCCTACAGAGCTTTTACGTGGTTCTATATGTTCTTTTCCGCTGGTCAGTTCCTCCTGTCTGCTCTCAGCTGGTGTTCTGCATGTACTCCTGTGTCTCAAAGTGCATTCCTGATGGAACTTTGGAGAGCGACGTACTCCATGCCCACCTGCTCCTGGGCCATCTTGGGGCAATTCAGATCCTGGGTTCTAAATCCTGTTCCCATGCCAATGTACCATGGCTCTTTGGGAGACTGACTGATATTAGGTCTGCAGTAGGGACAGCATAAGGTGGGCAGAGGCCATTTCGTGCCAGAAAGAAAGAAATGCTCAAAGATTTTTGTGGCAACTGGAGCATCAAAGAGCATAATGATTATAGTTGAGCACAAAGAACAATACGTCCATGACTCATTGTGATCACCAAAAAAAGAAAAGAAAAAGACAAAGAATCAAATGTAAGGAGAGAAATGAAGACAGAAATAGAAGGAGAAAGAGAAGCCCGTCTCTCACCATTGTAGGTGAGCATGACACCTTTTTAGAACTACTTGTTGGTCTCAGGGGGTGAGGCAAGCTCTTCTTCACAGAAGAAGGTCCATGTGAAAAGAAGGAGGGACGCAGGCATGGATCTTCAGCTCTTAGTGAGGGACCGATTCAGGCTGGAACCACTACAGAGGCTAAAAGCCCAGATTCCTGGGGACTGGGATATTCATGGGGCAGGAAGCAGCCCCCACAGATGTATTCACAGGGCAGAAAGCATCACCTTTAGGATAACTTGGCAAATACAAGAGTAAATACAGTCCTCTGGGGAGAGATCTAGCACTCTTTCTGCCCCAGCTTTCCAGGCCCCTCTCTTTTGGTCTTAGAGGTGGCAGCCAGTGAGTATGGTCATCCATGTGGCTGGGGACAGGGTCGGGGGACAATCCATCTCATTGGGACTGGATCCCTGAGAGATGCCTTCCTCTGCACAAAGATGCTTCTCTTCAGGGCACTGGGCTGGTCCCTGGGGGAATCTGACCCTGTCTTTGGGGAGTGGGGCGGATGGCCTTGGAGCAGTCTCTGAGCCACTCAGTCTCCTCACCCAGAATAATATCCCTGTAAACTCTGGACAGCTTAGAAATAAGCATAGTTTAGAAATCCGTCTCTGTTGTTCCCCAGCATTTCTTTGTCTTCAGTGAGGTCCGAGATAAACCAAACACTATTTAGTGACTGGGGGCTCTGTGGCCTTCAACACTGCCCGTGGAAGACTTTCTGATGGCCAGTGGGAGCAAGGGTCCCCCAAGTCCTGGTGCTGACAAAAACAAGTCGGATAAGCACATGTACAAAGAAACCATTCACACACACATACACACTGCCCCCGCCCACTCTGGGGGCTAAGCATTTGTGTGCTAAGTGTAGAACAGCAGGAAGGACCCAGGTTACTCAGCTACTGCCAGTGGGGAAGGAACAGGGTGTGGTGGCATGGTGCTGTTGGTGGTTGGGTGTGTGTGCGTTTGTGTGCCTGGCTTGGTCTGAGCTCCTATGTTACCTGTCAAATTAAAAACATAAAAAGCGAGATCTGGTGATCTGGTGTAGAAGGTGGGGAGACAAGAATGAAGATGCCAGGATGTCAGATGTCTGTCTGATCAGGTCCCATCACATCCCCCTACAGGAAGCCACGCAGCTGCCTTGATGCTGCTGTGCCCCCTTCCATGCCCATGAATGCAGATGTGATGACTTGATTTACACAGCACATTATCCCCCTGGACCACTTAACCTCCAGCTCTCCTCCACTGCAGCCTTGTTATCATCATCCCATCTCACAGAGGAGTAAAACAAGGTGCAGAGAGTTCTGGGGGCTTGCTTAAGGTATAATGGCTGGGAGTGTCTTCTCCTGAACCCACACTCATTCCACACTCCAGAGCCTTCGCCCAGCCCCTGGAACTTTGGCTGGCTTCCTGATCACATCACTTCTCGCTCTTGACCGTCTACGCCTCACCACTGGCCCAGAGTGAACCCAGGCCCTTCGAGTGCAGTGCAGCCCTTCCAGCTCTCTGTCCTCTCTCCGGAGAACATGCTGACTCACTCTGCCTGTGGCCCACCGAGACAGCTGCTCCCTACTCCCCAGATTCCCAGGCCTCGGTCTCTGTCCCCACAGTCACTTCCCACAGTCAGCACTCAGGAGATGCTGGCCTTAGGGGTTTAGAGGAATAAGAGGGACAGTGAGCTCTTCCTGGAAGTCTTTACCTCAATAAATTCGATTAAGGCATAATTCAAGCTGAAGGGCACACCTGACCATTGGATCACCTGTCAGGCCATGCCAGTCAGTAGTATTTTTGTGCAGATTTTGTGGCTCAAGGAGGCCGCAGGCCAGAGCTGGGAAGGAAAGAATTACACTCACAAAGGAGCGCAAGTTCAATGCTGAACTGGTGGGCCTGGCTATATCTCCAAGGCCCCTGGGAAATGACCTTGTCATTTTGATAAAACCACAAGCAGGTCCATCTCTGAGGACAAATTCTGTTGGGCCCTTTCAAGGCCAGATTCAGGAAACATCCAGTCTAGGAAGTCCCCTTTCAGCCTGGCCTCCCTGGACACTCCCTGTTCTCTGGGGGTCTCTGGCTCCTTGGTAGGAGGGCTCAGGGCAAGCCAGGCCTGAGTGGGCAGCCCCTCCTTGTCACCACCAAGGCTTCCCCCTGGGGTCCTCCCAGCATGGCTGCCCCCACCCACCTCACAGCCTGAACGACAGGGAATTAGAAACACACAGCTGAAGGGCTCTGACAGAAAGGGGAGGTATCAGAGGTGCCTGGGAGCTGTGTCCTGGTCAGACCCGGGCCCTGGGACTCTGGGGTCCTGCCAAGCTCTGGAACTGAATGCAGGACATTGGGGCTGGGGAGAAGGAGGGTCAGAGATCGGGGTGGGGGCTGGCAAGGAAAATGTCAGCGAGCACAGAGATTTTTCAAGAGCAAAGAAAACCATTTCGTGAATAAATGAGGAATTGCTCCTGGCCAACTAGGACTTCCCTGGTGCTGGGGACAGACAGGCTGGTGTGGGCTGGCCTGGCCCACTTCCATGCCTGGGAAGCCAAGGGCATCTCCATACACACCTCAAAGAGAAACCGCCTACCTCTCATTGCTAAGCCATCCACTCCTTTGAACAAGCCTCTAGGTTTGTATGTTTTCCTTACAGGAAGCAGCTGTGATGGCCTCTCCTGGTCAGAGCGGGGCTTGAGGAAGTAGCCCCAGTCGGCGTTTACAAGCCTCTCAGTGCAGCCCGTGCCACTCACTGACAGACCCCGTCCCCTCTGGTCTCTATCAACGAGGACTGGCTCTGTCTCACATCAAGGGCAGACACGGCAGGGTGGGGAGGGAGGGTCCAGGACGTAGGCCAGGCAGGGCCTTCAGAGCCAGCATTTGCACACTCTTACTGACCAGGGATACGACCAGCCCGATCATCCTCCTCCACGTGGAGCACGGAAGTGGTCTTTTTGTGGGAGCCCAGGGTCAGGGTTTGAGTCATGTGTCTCGTTTGGGGCATGATCTGGGCTATGTGGCAGTGAGTCCCTGGATGAATCCCCGCCCCACATAGGAAAAGAGCTCTCCTCACATCTGGTTTGTGTAGACAAGCATAGGGGATGTCTCTCTGCCAGGAAGGACGGTTGTTTATGAAGACGCTGAGGCCACGGGGGTGAGTGCCTCACCTGAGTTCAGACCAGGGTCCCAAAGCCCTGTGTGCCCTGAAGTCCAGGGTTGGTTCCCGCAGGAAAGGAGGCACCCAAGGGTGCGTTCTCATTCCTCCAACTCGACCTCTGCTCTTCCAGGGCCAAGCACCCCATTCCCATGATCAGTGCAGTATTACCTCTGAAAACATTTTATTTTTTTAAATTAAAGGTTTTTTAATTGACTGGAGAAGGAAATGGCAACCCATTCCAGTATTCTTGCCCAGGAAATCCCATGGACAGAGGAGCTGGTGGGATAGTAGGAGAATCCATGGGTTTGCAAGACTCAGACATGACTTAGCAACTAAACCAGCATTTTGAATTGGCACCAACAGCACACTGGTACAAAATTCAGAATAAGCAAAAAGGCTTGTGGTAAAAACCTTCTTCTCCACCCCTGCTTCCAGATACTCATCTCTTGATATAGCCATTTTCTTGAAAATCTTTCTAGAGAAAGTTTTACTTGGTTAGCAAATGCGTCTATAAAGATTCCCTTGGCCACTTTTAATGGGGATAGCAGCATACTGTATACAGAGGTTTGTGCCTTCCTTTTTTTCATTTAGCATATTATGGAGGTTATTCATTGCACTTATTTGAGCTTCCTCCTTCATTTTAATGGTTGCATTGCATTTCCTTGTAGGAGTCAGCATTGTTGTTTGCATAACTCCAGGGGTACCTCTCATGTGGTCGTTGATGTGAAAATCCTGAATAGTTACACTAAATTTATTTAACCAGTTAACCCTGTTAATGGACATTTAAGTTCTGTAGTCAGCTCTGGCTGCCATAAAAATGCTACAGGTGGTTTAAACAACACTATTTTTTCACAGGTATGAATGCTAAAAGCCCAAGAGCAAGGTGCCCTCAACTTTGGTTTCTTATGAGAGCTCTCTTTCTGGCTTCCAACAGCTGCCTTCTCACTGGGGCTTTTTCACATGGCAGAGAGAGGAAACAAGCTCTGTGTCTCTTTCTAGTCCTAAAAGGAATGATAAGGGTCTATGATGAGGGCTTTACCCCATTACCTCATGTAACCTTAACCACTTCCTTAAAGGCCCCATCTCTTATATACAGTCACAACGGGGGATAGGACTTTAACATATGAATTTTGGGGGGAACACAATTTAGTACATAACACTTGTTTCCATCTTTGGCTCTAGTTAAATAAAAAAACAAAGCCAAGGATTAGGTGACCATGGATTCAGCACGTTTTAACCAGCTCATGCTGGCCATGGAGACAAAGCAAGACCTGGTTGCTCGGCTCTTTGGTCTGACCCCTACTTGGCACACGTGCTGTGTTGGGGCTGACTGGCCCTTGCCCAGCTCTGCTGGGGTATGAAACAGTGAAATTTTGTGTGTCTACTTAACAGCTACAGATGTAGCGTGTCTTGGATGTGTTTCTTGTTATTTCTGAGGAGCAGTTGGTTTCTCCAGAAATTGCTCCAAGGTTTTCGTGCCTCAAATCTCATTTGTTGCAGCAGAAATGGAAACGACATTTTAATGATCATGGCACATGAAACCATAATCTTTACCTTATTAGCTGCTTCTTTTTTTAATGAGCTGCTTATGCAAGCATTCTTTCCCCCTGTGGATACACATCAACATTTTCCAAACCCTCTTTGAACCATTACACTATCTTGTCACCTTGCCAGTGGCCTTGCTGAAGGGTTAATAAACTTCAACATTAGCTCAAGAACAATTTGTGTTAAGAAATTTTGCTTCGACACAATTACCAAAAACCCTGCAGCATCATCAGTCACACATCATTTCACACATGTGCAATTTTACTGTAGAGTACTTTACCAGATATGTATGCAATGGATGGTGGTTTGACAGTTAGCATCCTTTCTATCTTCCTTTCATTGTTCCTTCAAAGACTGGAAAGTGAACAAATTTCCTGCCTCCCTTGCAGCTAGAGTTCTAGATGTGAACTGGGTTCTGCCCAGTGGTGTGCTGGTAAATATGTAACAACCAGCTCTCCAAAAATTTTTAAAAATTAAACCCTAATTTGTAATGCCTGCTGATTTCTCTGGTGTAAGAACTCCCACCATGGCCAATTTCCGTCAAGCTCGTTATATGACTTCACTGAATGTGGGGCTGGGGTGAGCTGGCTCTAGTACATGCCCAGCTCTGCCAGTTAGTTGCATGTTACTGTGATTTGAGTTCAAGTGCATCTTCCTGATGCGTTGGGATATTCCTGCAAGCAAGCACAGTTGTGGTGATTGTCTCTCCTGCAGTGGCATTCCAGTGTCCAGTCAGTTCCTTTGTGTAGCTGTGAGGCATGTGTAGAGGCAGCAACAGTGACCCCCTGACCGCCCCCTGCCTCATGGGGCTGAGGCAGCCAGTCCCCAGGCACTTTACTGGGCATCACTCCAACAGGCCTGGCCCATGTCTGTCCCTCCAGCCCTCTCAATAAAACTGAAAGCTTCTCATTTCCTGTCTAAACTCCTTTCTGCTTAAAATTGTTAGAGTGGTTTCTGTTTCCTGTAACTAAATCCTGGCTGATATAAATTAGAATCTGAAACCATTTTTTTCCCCTTAAAGCATATATACATTTTTCTCAGGCCTGTTCCCTAATCTGTCTGTGCTGAAGGACTTTAATGAGTTGTGCAGTCCTGGAGGACAAAAATGAGAATGTTGACCCTTATGAAACTTCGTAAATCTAGTGATTCTGGAGGGAAGTATATGAGTACACTGAGAAGGACAGGGCCCCCCTTCTAGAGTTTGCGAGCATCTGCCTTCTCACAGCACCTTCTCCAAGCCCTGCTGAGGCTGACTGCATTCCTGGGGCAGAGGCTAGGCTGTTGGATGCAGTGCTATTTAGGGAGAGGCTAGATTTTCTTTAGCTTTATATAACCAGACACAAGTCAAGAGAGTGAATCATTTAATTGTTACTCTAAATGTACTTTGAGGCTGACCTGACTTTGGGATCTCTCTCTCTTGATTTATCCTCAGGCAAGACTCATCTTTGGGGAGCAAACTACTCCTGAGGTGATATGGAAAAAGAAGGATATATGTACAGACAATCTCAACAGCCTAGTGAGGGGGCTTGATGTTATACCCTGTAGAGGCATTCTTTTGGCTAATTAAGAAATACCCTCTTTGTTCAAGGCAAACATCTCCTGAGAAAGGGAACTGGATAACTTTTGGGTACCTTAGTGTGCCTGAATTCCCAGGTTTTTTCTAGGTTGATAGTAGACCCTGGGCTGAGGACAGTTTCCTGGGAGCATGGCTGGGATAAACCTGTCAGTAGAAAGGTGGTACGGGTCGACCCATGGAACTTTTGAGAGAGACCTGTCCGGATGGTGTCCCATGGGTGGGGAGCTGGGCCCAAAACCAAAGTGGCTGAGAACTGGGGTCCAACAGACCTGGCTTTTAGGCTCTGTCTCCTCCAATTAGCCCTTGGACAAGTCACTCATCTCTCTGAGCCCCTCTTTCCTCATTTGTGAAGTAAGAATTATAATCTCTAACCTCATAAGATTCTCCTGAGGAATGACTAAAATAAAAACCACAAAGCATTAAGGGAACAGGAAGTATAGGCAGTGAACCAAGGGCAGGCTGTTGGGAGCCGTCTTCCTAGGTTTAGGCAATAAAGGGGAGACTTCTGTAGAGAAAGGAAGAACAGTAAAGTCTGCCCAGACAAACTGCAGATTGTTTTTAAATCACTGGGTATGATAAAATACTTTGGCCACCTGATGTGAACAGCCGACTCATTGGAAAGGACCTCGATGCTGTGAAAGATTGAAGGCAAAAGGAGAAGAGAGTGGCAGAAGATGAGATGGTTGGATGGCATCACTGACTCAATGGACATGAACTTGGGCAAACTCCAGGAGATAGTAAGGGACAGCAAGGCCTGGTGTGCTGCAGACCATGGAATTGCAAAGAGTTGGACATGACCTAGCAACTGAACAACAACAACGTGATAAGATACTTTGTTGGTCTAAATTCTAAACAGTTGCGAGGGTTATTATGAGTATATATTATGTGCTACAGATTAGCATAATTTTATTTCTTATCCTTTAATACAGTTTATAGTTTACATGAAAGTTAATTTGGAGGATTCTCGAGTATTCCCAGGTGGCGTTAGTGGTAAAGAATCTGCCTGCCAATGCAGGAGACTCAAGAAATGGGGGTTTGATCCCTGAGTTGGCAAGATCTCTCAGAGTAGAAATGGCACCCCACTCCAGTAGTCTTGCCTGGAAAATTGATGGGCAGAGGAACCTGGTGGGCTACAGTCCATGGGTCCGCAGAGTTGGACATGACTGAGTGACTAAGAACAACTCACAGGTATACGCTCAGCCCAGAAACGTGCCATCCAAAGTGAATTGTCAGAGATTAGAAGCCATTTGGGACATAACTCATGTCTCTAACCCTGGGCATGGTAAATTTCTTCATTTAAATTGCAGATTTGATGAATGAAGATAGTACAGTGACTAGAAAGATTAAGATCCAGAATTTGAGTCACTTCAATTTTGCCATTCTATGACCACTGAAGATTTTGTTTTTAAAATTTAAAACAGTTTAACAGCACCAACTGCAAGGTGAGTACAAATTTCAGTTCATATACAAAATATTTTACTACATATGAATAATATCTTTAAAATCAGATCATATACTTCTTAAAATTACTAAATGGAAACTATTAATAATAGGGAGCCACATGTCAGAAATTTGGAAGTTGCCACTCTGTCCTAACAAGTAAAAAGCTAAACAAAATGAAAAGTCAACAACTCTTTTTGGATTTGTAAAAGAGGGAGATCTGTAAAAGACGTAAAGCCAGTCACTGCCCCCAGGATTGTAGAGACAGAAGTGAACACGTGGAGCCACAGCTTCCCAGGGCAGAGACTCACGGCCGGAAACTGTCATGTCCAGTGCCAGGGTGGGAAATCTGAGTTACGCTAATGAACTGCTGGAAGCCCAGTGTAGACAAGTCTGAGACTGGAAACTTCAGCAGACCAGTCCCCACTGTACTAAGACTAACCTCCACGAGTTGACCAGGTCCTCATAGTATCAGAAGAAAAAAAGAAAAATCCCCTTGTACTTTTGGCAGTGGAGGGGAAAGGGAACCATTATGAAATATGCGCAGAGCACTCTGTTCTTCTTAACAAAATCTGCCCTCAGTGTAAACTAGTGAGCCAGAGCTAGGCTGCTGGGGGTATTATCAGAGCCCAGATGACCCGGGGGAAGGGAAATACCCAGCTCCAAACCACGCTAGCCATCCTGTCCCACCAAAGGTGGGGAGGAAACCAAACTGAGAAACTCTTGTGAAATTCACAGTCCCAGCGTGCAGACTCACTAAAAGGTTGAGACCAATCACAGAACTCAGAACACTTTCCCCTCCTCCCACAGCTCACCACTACATTACTAAGGCCTGCTTACAGCAGTTCCTTTTACCTAGTACATCACGTCCAGCTTTCAAGAAAATTTACAAGGTATACTAAACGGCAAAAAATACAATTTGAAGAGACAGAGCAAACATCAGAACCAGGCATGAGAGGTGTGCTGGAGCAACACAGGGAGTTTAAGCAACCATGACTAATATGCCAAGAGCTCCATGGATAAAGCAGACAGTTGTTTTGTTGTTGTTATTTAGTTGCTAAGTTGTGTCTGATTCTTTGTGACCACACGGACTGTAGCCCACCAGGCTCCTCGGACCATGGGGTTCCCAGGCAGGAATATTAGAGTGGCTTCCCATTTCCTTCTCCAAAATAGACAGTACCCAACACAAATGGGCAATGTAAGCAGAGAGAAGCAAGTACTAGAGAAAGACCAAAAGGAAACCCTAGAGATAAAAACGCTGTAGCAGACTGCCGCTAAAGGCTTTACCAGTAGACTGCATGATTGCGGAAAATATCTCTGATCTTGAAACTATCAATAGAAAACCTTGAAAACTAAAGATCAAAGAGAACAAAATGAAAACAGAATATCCAAGCACTGTGGGACAGCTGCAAGGGACAGCTACAACACGTAACATACATGTAATGAGAACAGCAGAAGTAATAAATATTTGAAATGATAATGATATGATAATAGATAAAATGATGTGAAATGCTAATGACTGAGAATTTCCCCAAATGAGTGTCAGATATCAAACCACAGATCCAGGAAGTTCAGCAAACACCAAGCAGGATAAATGCAGAAAAAATCTCAACCAACTAACCAACTAAACAAACAAAAACTACACCTAGTGTATATAATTTTCAAAGTACAGAAAATCAAAGATAAGGAATAAAATTTTAAAAGAAATCAGAAGGAAACCCCCCCACCATACTTAATAGAAGAATAAAGATAAGAATTACATCCAATTTCTCAGAAACCAGCTAAGTAAGAAGAGTTGAAACCACAAAAGGCAGACAAAAATACAAACAAACAAAGAATAAGAACAACAAACAGAAAATGGCAACAAATGTGGTTGATAGTAATACAACCATATCAATAATCACCTCGAATATCAATGGTCTAAATTAGAAGGCAGAGATTGTCAGAGTGTGTCAAAAAACAAGACCCTGGTTTATGTTGTCTAAAGAAGCCCACTTTAAATGTAAAAACTCATATAGATGAAAAGTATGTGAATGGAAAAAATATACCATGCTAGCACTAATCAAAAGATAACAAGAGTAGCTATATTAATTAGAGACAGAGAAGACTCCAAATCAAGGACAATTATTAGGAATAGAGAAGGGCATTACATACTAATAAAGGGGTCAATTCTCCAAGAAAACTTAACAATCCTTAATGTGTCTGCTCCTAACAGCAGAGCATCAGACAATGTGAGACAAGAACTAATAGAACTGCAAGGAGAAGCAGACGATTCTTAGCACAGCTGCAGACCACAACATCCCTCGATCAGGTATGGACAAGCCTGGCAGCCAGAAAATCAGGAAGGACATACCTGAGTTCAGCAACACCATCAAGCAACAGAATATTATCACTGTAGGTGGCTCACTTTCTCTGACAATAAAATACACCTTCTAATCAAGTTCACATGGAACATTTACCAAGATGGACCACATTCTGGGCAATAAAACACATCTTAAAACATTTAAATGAATAGAAATCATACAACGTCTGCTCTTAGGTTATAGTAAAATTAAACTAGAAATCAATAACAGAAAAACAACTGGAAACTCCTAAAATACATAGAGATTAAATGAAATACTCTTAAATATCTCATGGGTCAGAGAATAAATCTTAAGAGAAATTTAAAAAATTATTGGAAACCAATGAAAAAGAAAACAACTTATCAAAATTTGTGGGGTACAGCAAAGCAGTGCTTAGAGGGAAATTCATAGCCTTGAATGTTTATATATAGGAAAAGAAGAAATATCTAAAATCAATAGTCTAAGATTCCATCTTAAGAAACTAGGAAGAGTAAGTAAAATCTAAATAATCAGAAGAAAAGGAATAATAAAAACTAGAGCAGAAATCAATGAAATTGAGCCCCTCCCCAGTTTCCCTTGCCTCTTTGGAAGCTGGCCACATGGAGAAGGGGAGGTCAAGAGCTCCGCTTTTGTCTGTGGCTGGTGTCCGTGGCTGGGCCCGGGGTGTACAGCTGCCCCTGAGCTCGCGTGTCTAGCTCTGCGAACTGGCTCTGGGGCCCCAGTGACAGGCCGCCCTCACAGCTCCCAACATGGGGTGAGAGTCACCTCTGATCTGAGAATGGCTACCCCTTGATATGAGCCAGTGGCTGAGATTGGTGTTGGTGTCTGTGGGGCAGTGTGCAAGGCCCCAAATCCCCACAGTGGCCACTCTGCAGCCCTCGGGAACATGAGAACCACCTACGGAGGCGATACTGCAGTGTGCCTGGCCGTCGGCATAGTTTGTGAAGTGCCTTACTGCAGTGACAGCTTTGAGCTTCCCATCCTTGAGCTTCCCATCCTTGTTGGGCTGATTGATGTCTCTGCCACAGCCCAAGCTTATCGGGAGACCGAGGTGACCCTCGAGTTTGAGCGTGTGGATCAAGTCCTAAGGACATGTCTAGACAAGGCACCTTCATCGGTCTTGCCAGTGGAGACCGCGAGAGTCTGATGCACCCATTTCTGAGAGGCTTAGATTTCCTTAGGGCTTCCCTGGTGGCTCAGTGGGTAAAGCATCTGCCTGCCATGTGGGAGACTCGGGTTCGATCCCTGGGTTGGGAAGCTCTCCTGGAGAAAGAAATGGCAACCGCTCCACTATTCTTGCCTGGAAAATTCCATGGACAGAAGAGCCTGGTAAGCGACTGTCCATGGGGTCACAAAGAGTTGCACACGACTGAGCAACTTCACGTCTTAGATTTCCTTCATGTTAATTGCTTTGTCCACTGAAACCTGAAGCCAGAGAACATTCTGGTGACAAGTAATGGGACTGTCAAGCTGGTTGGCTTTGGCCTAGCCAGAATTTAGAGCTACCAGATGGCACTACGCGGAGCACCAGCTGTGGACATGAGGGAGGTTGGCTGTGCCTTTGCAGACATGTTTCCTCAAAAGCTTCTCTTCTGTGGAAACTCTGAAGCTGACCAGTTAGGCAAAATCTTTGACCTGATCAAACTGTACCCAGAGGATGACTGGCTCCAAGATGTATCTCTACCCCAGGAGGCTTTTTCCCGTAGAGGGCCCCGCTAGTGCGGTTGATGGTACGTGAGATGCAGAAGTTGGAGCACTGCTCTGCTGCTGGAGTTGCTGACTTTTAATCCACGCGAGTGACATTCTGCCTTCTGAGCCCTACAGGACTCTTATTTACACAAGGCAGAGTGTAACCCAGAGTAAGCAACAGAGTGGACGCTTTCCAAGTGAAAGTAGCTCAGTCATGTCCGACTCCTTGTGACCCCACAGACTGTACAGTCCGCGGAATTCTCCAGGCCAGAATACTGGAGTGGGGAGCCTTTCCCTTCTTCAGAGGATCTCCCCAACCCAGGGATCGAACCCAGGTCTCCCGCATTGCAGGCGGATTCTTTACCAGCTGAGCTATGAGGAAAGCCCCAATCCTGTATGAGCTCCATCCAAAATGCGCGGCCTTACTGCTGCGTCAGGGCTGTGTCTGTTGGGTCAGCCACGAGAGGAGAGAACATGGCTTGTCTACTGCTACGGCTGCTGCATCAGCCGGGAGAGAATAAACGTGTCTGCAGTTGCCACGGCTCCTTGAGTCATCTTCCAGCCTCTGAGCTCTCGCCTTGCCCACCCCGGGTCCAGCAAACAGTGCGAGCAGTGAGGTACAGCGAGACAGTTGGCTTCACGAACAGAATCAGCAATACGAGAACCATGAGAAGAGAGGCAGACGTTTCCCTTCCTCCAAACTCTAGTGTGGAGAGCCCTCACTGAGAAGGTGACCCTCACCTCCATCTCTGAGGCTGTGGAGACTCCTCCAGCTTTTTACAGCGAGTATTTTGCTGCTGTAATGGCGTTCCCCTCCCACCCCTCCTTTGAGGCTTCTCCTTCTTCTGCCCTACATGTCCTTACACCAAGGACCTTATTCTCCCCTTCCTTAAACCTTGATATTTGGATCATCTTCTATACAGGAAAAATGAAACAAACAAACAAAAAATAAATTAATGAAATTGAAAACAGGAAATTAATAGAGGAGAAGATGGACTCAAAAGCTGCTTTTGTGAAAAGATCAACAAAATTGATGTGTCTAGGCTTCCTTGGTGGCTCAGACGGTAAAGAATCTGCCTGCAATGCAGGGGGCCCAGGTTCGATCCCTGTGTCAGGAGGATCCCCTGGATCAGAAAATGGCAACACATTTCAATATTCTTGCCTAGAAAACCCCAAGGATGAAGAAGCCTGGTGGGCTACAGTCCACAGGATTGCAAAGAGGCAGACACGACTGAGTGACTTTCACTTCACTTCACAGTCAGGTTAATTGAGAAAAAAAGAGAGAGGATTATTAATAAATGAAAGAATAGACATCACTACAGATCCTATGACCTAGATAGCATATTTAAAAGCAGAAACATTACTTTGTCAACAAAGGTCCATCTAGTCAAGGCTTTGGTTTTTCCAGTGGTCATGTATGGATGTGAGAGTTGGACTATAAAGAAAACTGAGCGAAGAAGATTTGATGCTTTTGAACTGTGGTGTTGGAGAAGACTCTTGAGAGTCCCTTGGACTACAAGGAGATCCAACAAGTCCGTCCTAAAGATCAGTCCTGGGTGTTCATTGGAAGGACTGATGTTGAAGCTGAAGCTCCAATACTTTGGCCACCTCATGCAAAGTGTTGACTCATTGGAAAAGACCCTAATGCTGGGAAGGACTGGGGGCAGGAGGAGAAGGGGATGACAGAGGATTAGATGGGTGGATGGTATCACTGACTCGATGGACATGGGTTTGGGTGGACTCTGGGAATTGGTGATGATAGGGAAGCCTGGCGTGCTACAATTCATGGCGTTGCAAAGAGTCGGACATGACTGAGCGACTGACCTGAACTGAACAGATCCTATGGACATTAGGAGGATAATAAGGAAAGACTTTGAACAACCCTATGCCTACAAATTTGATAGCTTAGATGAAAGGCACCAGTTTCTTGAAAGACATAGTTTGCTAAAACTCACACAAAAAGAAATAGATGATCTGAATAGGCTTTTATCTGGATTAGAGAAAATGAATCAATTATTAATAATCTAAAACAGAAAGCAATAGTCCTGAATTCACTAGTGAATTCAACCAAATATTCAAGGGAGAAATTACATCAATTCTCTACAATCTCTTTCAGAGGATGGAAGCAGAGAGAATACTTTCTGGTTATTCTGTGAGGTCAGCATTACCCTAAAACCAATGTCATCAAAGACAAGAAAAGAAATATGTCTCATGAACAGAGATGCAAACATTTTCAACAAAATATTAGCAAATTAAACCTGACAATGCAGAAAAAGAATTATGTACAGCATGATCAAGTGGGGTTTATCCCAGATATGCAAAGCTGATTCAGCATTAAAAAATTAATATGTAATCAGGCCAACAGGCTAAAGGCTAAAAAAGGAAAATTACTTGATCTTATTAGTAAATGCAGAAAAGCATTTGATGATTCATGATAAAAATTCTTAGTAAACTTATGAATAGAATGGAACTTCCTCAGCTTAATTTTTTTAAAAATCTATAAAACCCCCAAGTAATCATACTTAAGGGTGAGAAGCTAGGCACTTTCCCACTAAGATCAGGAAAGAGGCAAAGAAGTAACCTCTCACCACACTTTTCCTTTGTCTTCTTAAAAATTTTATTGAAATATAGTTGATTTATAATGTGTTAATTTCTGCTGTACAGCAAAGTGATTCAGATACATGTATACATATATTTGCCATTCTTTTTAATATTCTTTTCCATTATGGTTTACCACATCATAGTGAATACGCTATACAGCTGCTGTTGTGTAGTTACTAAGTCATGTCCAACTCTTTATGACACCATGGACTGTAGCCCGTTCGGCTCTTCTGTCCGTGGGGTTCTTCTGGCAAGAATACTGGAGTGGGTTACCATTTTTTTCTCCAGGGGATCTTCCTGGACCAGGGATTGAACCATGTCTCCTGCATTGGCAGGCGGATTCTGACCTTGTTGATTATCCATATACACAATTGTTTCCATCTGCTAACCCCAGATTCCATTGCATCCCTCTCCCACTCCCTATCTCACTTGGCAACCACAAGTCTGTGCTGTCTGTCTGTGAGTCTGTTTCTGATTCATAAAAGTTCATTTGTGTCATATTTGAGATTCTACTTATAAGGTATACCTTATGGTGTTCTTCTTTCTCTTAGTATGATAATCTCTAGGTTTATCCATGTTTTTGCAAATGGTATTATTTTGTTCTTTTTCGTACACTGACATGAATCCACCATGGGTATACAAGTGTTCCCCTTCCAGAACCCTCCTTCCACCTCCCTCCCGATTCCATCTCTCTGGGTCATCCTGGTGCACCAGCCCTGAGCACCCTGTATCATGCATCAATCCTGGGCTGGCGATTGTTTCACATATGATAATTTACATGTTTCAATGCCGTTCTCCTATATCATCCTGCCCTCGCCCGCTCCCACAGAGTCCAAAAGACTGTTCTCTGCATCTGTGTCTCTTTTGCTGTCTCGCATACAGGGTTATCGTTACCATCTTTCTAAATTCCATATATATGTGTTAGTATACTGTATTGTTCTTTTTTGTAACTGAGTAGTATCCCATTGTACATATGTACCACATCTTCTGTATCCATTCATCTGTTGATGGACATTTAGGTTGCTTCCATGTCTTAGTTATTGTGAACAATGCTCCTATAAGCTATAAGCAATGGGGTGCATTTATCGTTTTATATTTTATTTTTCCCAGATATATGTCCAGGAATGGGATTGCTAGATCATATGGCAATTCTATTTTTAATTTGTTGAGGAATCTGCATACACTTTTTCCACAGTGACTGTACCAACTTACATTCCCACCAATAGTGTAGGAGGGTTTCCTTTTCTTCACATCCTCTTCAGCTTTGTTATTTGTAGACTTCTTAATGGTGGCCATTCTGACTGGTGTGAGGTGGTACCTCTTTGTAGTTTTGATTTGCATTTCTCTAATATTTAGTAATGTTAAGCATATTTTCATGTGCTTGATGGCCATCTGTATGTCTTCTTTGGAGAAATGTCTATTTAGTTCTTCTGCTCATTTTTCAATTGTGATGCTTGTCTTTTTGTTGTTGAGCTGCAAGAGCTGCTTGTATATTTTGGAAGTTATGCCCTTGTCAGTCGCATCATTTGGCTTGGGAGACTGACCTAAGAAAACATTAATACAGTTTATGTCAGAGAACGTTCTGACTATGCTGTCTTCTAGTTTTATGGTGCTATGTCTTATATTTAAGTCTTTAAGTCATTTTAAGTTTATTTTGGGGTATAGTGTAAGGGTGTGTTATAGCTTCATTGATTTATGTGTGGCTGTCCAACTTTCCCAGCACCACTTGCTGAAGAAACTGTCTTTTTCTCATTGTATATTCTTGCCTCCTTTGTTGCAGATTAATTGACTGTAGGTGTGTTCATCACACTTTTTCAACATCATATTGAAAATACCAGCTAATGCAATAGGATAAGGGAATAAAATGTATATAGATTGGGAAGGAACAAATAAAACAAAGAACAAATCAAGTAAGTTAAATATTATAGAAATTTTATTAGTTGCCCAGTTTTTTTTATCTTTTTCAGATGTTTTGGGTTTTTAAATGAAAATATAATTCACATACCATAAAATTCATCATTTTAAAGCATACAATTCAGTGGTAGTTAGCATACTGAAAATGTATGACCATCATCATTTGTCTAATTCTAGAACTTTTATATTACTAGAAAGATAAACTGTATATCATTGTCAGTCACTCTTCATTTCCTCCATCTTTCAAGTCCCTGAAAACCATTAATGTATATGTCTATGGGTTTTCCCACTTGGGGGCATTTTGTATACTAGAATCACATAAAATGTGACTTTTCATGTCTGACTTCTTTCACTTATCAAAATATTTCCAACTTTTATCCATGTTGTAGCATTTAACAGTACTTTCCTCCTTTAAATGGCTGAATAATTTTCTACCTCTGGATATACCACAATTTGTTTATACACCCATTAATTAATGGACATTTTGGTTGTTTCTACTTTTCTGGCTATTATGAATAATGCTACTGTAAAGATTTATGTACAAGATTTTGTATGAATATATGTTTTCATTTCTTGGATATATACCTAAGACTGGGATTTCTGAATCATACCATAACTTTTTGTGAAACTTAGTGAGGAACAACCAAATGTCTTCCAAAGTGGCTGCATATTTTCACATTCCCACAAGCAGTGTATAAGTATTACAGTTTTTTCTCATCCTTGTTAATGCCTATTGTCTGCCTTTACAAAATTATTACAGTAATTCTATTGTGTGTGAGACAGACTCTCGCTGTGATTTTGATTTGCATTTCCCAAACGACTAATCATGTTTAGCATCTTTTTGTGCATCTTTTCAAGCAACTTTACATACAAATGCTCACTGGTCATTCATATATCTTGTTTTTGGAGAAATATCTATTAAATCCTTTGCCCATTTAAAAATCAAGTCATTTGCCTTATTATTAAGTTTTAAAGAATTTATTATATATTCTAGAAGTGAATCTCTTATCAGACACATGATTTGCAAATATTTCCCGCATTCTTTGTATTGTCTTTTTGCTTTCTTGATGGTGTCCTTTGAAAAACAAAGTGTTTAATTTTGATCATGGCCAAATGATTTATTTTTTCTTTTGTTGCTTGTGGTATCACATCTAAGGAATTACTGCCTAGTACAAGATCAGGAATAATTATGCATATGTTTTCTTCTAAGAATATTTCAGTTATGGCTTTCACATTTGGGTCTTTGATCCATTTTGAATTAATGTTTTATATGATGGGAATTAGGAGTCCAATTTCATTCTTTTGTTGATGCCTATCCAGTTGTTCCAACATCATTTTTTTTAAAGATTATTTTTTCCCCTATTAATTTATCTTGGCGTGCTTAGTGAAAATCAATTGACCAGAGATATAGCTCGCTGATCTTTTGTTTGAGTTTGTCTTTTTTTTTTCTTATTGAAAGCTCATCTTTCTTTGCTTATAGAAAAATTTTAGAATAACTTATTTCAAAAAATTTAAGTTGCAAACCTTGACTCTTCCCTCTTGTTTTAGTGAGATAGTCCTAACGAGCCACCGTGTGGTCTCACTCTCCACCTCTGGTGGGGCTGTTGATCTCCTCCATATACCTCCATAGTAGACTAGCTTGTGTTTCCTCACAGGCTCCTGGATTCCCAAGGGATCAGAGTGGAAGCTTCAAGATCTCTTGAATTCTAGCTTAGAGTCAGACAACATCACTGTACCACACTTTGGTCAAAGCAAGTCACAAACTTGCCCAGAGTAGAAGGGTGAGGAAATAATTATAACCTTCGACCAAAGAAGCTGCAAAGAACCCTTAAAAATCTGCTACCATTTTTAATTCACGACAGTATCTGAACACATCAGTGTGTTTCTCTTAAGAGGAAGAAAATCCTCCTGGATTACACATGGATTACATAATACTGTGAAGTAAGTCTTTTTAGAGGAGGGAAGATTTGATAGAGACCTGAATGAAGTGAGGGAATACAGCACGGGGAAGAGTATTTAAAGCAGGGGGAGAAAAGCATGTGCAAAAGTCCTGGGCCAGAAAAGTGTCCCATGTGTTTGAAGAGCAGCAGAAAGTAAAGTGTGAGCGGAAAGAAGGTAGGGCTGTCATGAATGTCAGATGGGATAAAATTATGCCAATATGTCATATTATGGAATGATAACAAGGTGAAGTATTACTTTCCACCACCATGATTCTTTCAAGATGGTTCTAGACAGTGGAAAAAGACAGAAAAAGAAGCACCTTCAGTAGTAGTTGCCCAGCTAAGTCAGAGACAGGGACAAGCTTCAAGGATACCATATCCCAGCCAAGTCTCAGCACTACCAATGACATCTGCCCAAAGTACGTGCTGCCTTGGAAAACTGGGCCAGTCCTCCTACATGGGCTGAGCACCTGGTTTAGAGTCCCTTTCTTCCTTGATGCTCAGCCCCAAGTAGGTGGTCCTCCCAATAACCTCAGCCAGCTGGCACTCCCAGGGCACCCTGGCTTTCAGGGTCCTGGTTTCAGAGACTCCTAAGAGGGATGGAGGTTTGAGCCTCTGAGGCTCCCTCTGGTTCTGGGGCCTATGCCAGGGTCCATAGGAACTCTGTCGTGCTCTGAGCCTGAGTGCTTATAGAGCCACCTTAGCTCACCAGGTGACCTCAGGCAGGCAAGTCTTGGCCACTTTTATCTTGTATATTTAAATATATGAGAAAAAAAGGAAAGAGAGGAAAGAGAAAACAAGAGACAGATGAAAATATGATTGCAAGTATTGAGATGCATTTTCAGTGTATTCACAAAACGATAGTGGTTTAGTCCACAAGAATACAGTGGAAACCATTTGTTCTATTGACAACACAGACCTACTGGAGACCTTATTTCATGGTGCAGCCCAAGGCTATAGGTACCTGGAAAGCAACAGTTTCTTTGCAGCGACTTCTTTCCAGCCTGCCATCTAGATGCAACTATATTTGGAGAGAAGGTCGCCCAGCAAGCCCTCCTGAGCACAGTCAGCCAGAGGAAGTGGGGCTTTGGTAGCTCTGTTCCCACACAGAGCCTCTCCTGCAGGAGGGCAGCTCCAGGGCTGAGGAGGTCACCTTTCTCTGCTTCCTGGCCACCCTCATCCTGTCTGAGAGAAGTCAGAGAGTTCTCTCTTCTCTTTCTCTCTCTGTCTCTCTTTCTCCTCTCTGTGTCTTTCTTCATCTCTTTTCTGTTTCTTTGTTCCTCTCCTGGTTCTCTCATTCGGATGCTGAAATGGGGCCTTCCCGCCGCCACCGCCTGGCCTCCTAACAGGAAAGCTGCACTCGAACACCTTAGGGTTGGGAGACAGCAGATGGTCTCCGGCAGGGTGGGCATTTTCTTCTCTCCAGGCTGGCCCTCTCCCAGCTGGAAGGCCCAGCAGTCCCTGCCCAGGAACCCCTGCTATGAGTGGTGTCTGGTCTTGGCTGTGGCCAGGCTGGTGGCATCTGGTGTCTTGGCAGGTTTTGCACGGCTGGAGCAAACCCAGGACACGGTGGTAGGTCAGGGCACTTCTTGGGGCTGTCCACACCCCAGTGTGGGGAGAATGCGCTGGAGACAAGTTCCGTCTCTTGGTCTTCTAACCTTCTCTAACCAGTTACTGCTCTTCCAGACCCTGGGGAATATGGGTGTGGATGGACACCACAGAGTTTGTCCTCCTATTGGGCCAGGCCTACTGGGTCATACTGGCGGCACGAGGGTAACGCTGGGCCTGGGTAGCTGAGGAAGATGGCACGCCTCTGAGGCATAATCTGGCACCGCTGTACAAACGTAGTGTTTAAATATTTATTTCTAGTGGCCACTGGTTAAACAGAGGCCTTCATTTTGGCGGGGGCAACCCTGGAAAGTAAAACAATTTAGATCCTGGCCTTGTCATTCCAGCCCTCCAGCTCCTGCTGCTGGACCCTGGACACAGGGCCTAAAATGTCCAGGATGAACAGCAAGGCCAGTGACTGGGGGGCCCTAAAGGGAGCCAAGCTGGTGGGCAACCACAGGTCCTCACTGAGAAGACCACAGCCCAAATATCCCAGCTTCTGGGGCTCAGCCCAGCTCCCCTGCCTCACACTGGGCACTTCAGAGGCTGGTAGGCTGTTGGCTGAGAGTAGGGGCCTGGATCTCATGTGGTCACTGCTGACCTCCTTGCCCTCAGCCCAGGCCAGCAGGTCCTTGCTACTTAGGAGGCATACCTGCTGAGTCTTCCTGCTTGTCCCAAGCTGGCCCCAGCAGTGACAGGTGGCAGCTCCTTTCTGCTAGTGTTGGAGAGAGTGAATAAGGCTGAGTTCATCCTTTGGTTTGGACTTGAGAAAGCTGGGTGGTGGGGTCCTGGCCCTGCAGTGGAAAGGGCAGCTGGCCCTGCTGGGTCTGTGCAGCCATTGCCCCTCAGGCCTCAGCCAAGCGTCTTCCTATCTTTAATGTCAAGGGGCTGGAGCTCCCACTGGAGAAAAGCTTTTCTTGGCTGAAAGTGCTTCTCCATGGGAGTTTGGGTACAGCTGGCCCATCTTGGGAAAGATGATGCCTGGAGGAGAGATATTGCTTAACCATTACTGGTTTTCTGCTTTTCAGAGGTGGAAACTGGCTCATAGACACTAAGACACTTTCCCCAGGTCTGAAATCAGAAAAGGATGTGGGTTCAAATCCACACTATTCCTGAGTTTTCGACCCTCTTCCAGGCCACCTCTTCCTTAAGTCATTTATTGGCTATTAATACCTCAGAGAGGATTGATTATTTTATCGCAATGTTTCTTAAACCTCCATTTAGAGGGAAAGATTGGTCTGATTCCCTACTACTGACTTAAACTATCTTGCTTATAATGTTACTTAAATACAAAACGCCTGAAAGCAAGCTTAACCCCCTATGTTTATAACTGTTACAGAACCGTACTACCAAGACCATTCACAAACAAAACAGCAAGCAATTCCAGTGAAAGACGTTAACCCTGTGAGGAGGGTGACATGGTTTTGCTGACATGAGGTACCACTTGCCCTAAGACGCGACTGCTTCAGAGCCCAGCAGGCCTGCAGGGTCTCCCCACTGTCTTTACTTGACCTATGAAGCCTGTTTGGTTTACATCACATGGAGGAGTCACGTTGCTGATGTTTAGTCACTCAGTTGTGTCCAACTCTGCACCCCCATGGACTGCAGCACGCCAGGCCTCCCTGTCCTTCATCATCTCCCAGAGCTTGCTCAAACTCCTGTCCATTGAGTTAGTGTTGCCATCCAAGTATCTCATCCTCTGTCACCCCCTTCTCTTCCTGCCCCCAGTCTTTCCCAGCATCAGGGTCTTTTCTAATGAGTCAGCTCTTCACATAAGGTAGCAAAGTATTGGAGCTTCAGTATCAGTCCTTCCAATGAATATTCAGGGTTGGTTTCCTTTAGGATGGACTGGCTTGATCTCCTTGCTGTCCAAGGAACTCTCAAGAGTCTTCTTCAACACCACAGTTCAAAAACATCAGTTCTTTGGTGCTCAGCCTTCTTTATGGTCCAACTCTCACATCCATGCATGACCACTGGAAAAACCATAGCTTTGACCACATACTGAGGACATAAACGTGTTCACCAACCCTGACTCATCCACAGGATGAAACCCTGGGGTAAAGTCAGGGTCTGTATCCTGGCTGCTAAGCAGAGCCCCAAAGGTCAGGGAGGTGTGGGGACAACACTGGAGCAGGAGTGTGTGCCCAGAGTGGAATGGGAAGTCCTGGGCTTTGAACAGAGGGAGGCCAGGAAATCCTTTGCTCAGAGTGAAGGTGATAAGAAAATCTCGTGGCATCCAACCTGTGGCCACATGTGAGTGAGTGAAGTCAGAATGATACAGCTGTCCTTTGTCCCAGGAAAAAGCAGCAGTCAAGCCCCTTCTGCAGGTGCCCTGTGGGCACTGCCTGGCCTGGACCCCGGGAGTGGGCCAGCCATACCACTGTCTCCTCTACCTTAGAGGTCCTGCCAGGTCCTCAATGTCCCTGGCCAGTCTCCAGGCCTCTGAGCATGGAGGTCAGGGCAGTGGGGGTTTAGAGTCTAAGAAAGGACTGCCAGATAGGGTGGGGCTCCTAAGCCCTGACCCAAGAATGACTGACAGGTTGGGATGCTGACTCTCAGAGCTGAACCCCACACTGAGGGTGAATTCTTGCTTGGTCTTTGCTCTTGGTTGCCATGACCAGCCTCCCCTCAGGCTGAAAAGGGCTGCGAGGAAGCGAGACCTGCTTCTCTTGGGACTTCTGTTCAGAGCTGGTTTTCCCTGGGTCTGTCAACTGGCCTCTCTGGGAAGCTGTTTTCTCATTTGTGAAATGGATCTATGTGTGGATTCCACAAGATGAATGGGCCCTCTGCATTAGGTTCTAGTCCACTTTCATGGATCTGACATATATACATATATATGTATATTATATATGTTATATAATAAGTATATATTAAATGTTTTATATAACATATATGTTATATAATATAATATATATTATATTATATATATACCATACATAATAGATGGCAAAAATGTGGAATTAGTGTCAGATTTCATTTTCTTGGGCTCCAAAATCAAAGCAGATGGTGACTGTAGCCACGACATTAAAAGATATTTTCTCCTTTTAAGAAAAGCTATGACAGACCTAGACACGGCATTAAAAAGCAGACATTATTTTGCCAAAAAAAGTCTGTAGAGTCATGGTTTTTCTAGCAGTTATATACAGATGTAAGAGTTGGACCATAAAGAAGGATGAGTGCTGAAGATTTGATGCTTTGGAACTGTGGTGTTGGAGAAGACTCTTGAGAGTCCTTGGACTGCAAGATCAAATCAGTCAATCCTAAAGAAAATAAAACCTGAATATTCACTGTAAGGACTGATGCCAAAGCGCCAATAGTTTAGCCAACTGATGTGAAGAACTGACTCACTGGAAAAGACCCTGATGCTGGGAAAGATTGAAGGT